>CAWUFW010006643.1:600000-1118674 GCA_963921515.1 Calotriton arnoldi
CCCCTTACTTATGATCTCTCACTGAATTAAAGAGCACCTTTGAAGAGTCCCTTCACCAGTGTGTCCCACTGAGCTCGCAGGAAGGCAGCAATACACAAATCTGTCTGGGGGAATTCCTCTACCTCCTCATGTCTTCACCAGGCAGGCCTAGGCACCCTAAAATGTAACCCAGAGTCCTCCATGTAATGTATCACTACATGCACACTTGCACTCCGTGTACATACATGACACACACTGTCCAGCATTGTTGCATCCATGTATTGTGCCACCACAGGCACACATACACTCAACACATACATTCACTCTGGGTGCACTGCTCAGTAGTTTAGACTTTGTGTTGTGCCATTTGCAGGCACACATACAGCAGGCGCACACACTCACCCTGCCCACATTGCACAACACTACGCCCTTCATGTACTGTTCTCCTCACACGTACAAAAACCCAGTACATGCACTCATCATGAATGCACTGCATGCAGTTCATCTTTCATGTACTGCACTCCTCGCAGTTACACATAAAACCTGTACATGCACTCACCATGCACACACTGCTCAGTACTGCTCTATCACCCTTCCCAGGCACACATACAACCAGTGCAGAGTCCCCACTTCTGCAATGCATAGCACTTCACATTTAACTGATGTAGGCCAAGGGGGAGTAAGCCTCACTCCACTGACATGTTAAAAAGGGTCTGTTCACTTCAACTGATCACTACATGGTAAGCAGCCACCACCACGCTTGTGCTGCTTAACTCCTGGTGAAGGCAGTAGCCTTCCACCACAATGGGGGTAGTGCTTTGGGCGTCCCTGCTGGTCCCATAAGACCGCAATCCATGAGACAGGCCTATGTCATGGCACATATGCATGATCCGTATTTGCCTATGTCAACAAATATCAGCATTAGGGATCTAGAAAACAGTACAGTCGGGCACGAAGGGCAGAGGTACACGTCCATCACCACTCAGAGGACTTTTTCGTCTCAACAATGATCTTTTGTATAAAAGGTGAGCACATTTGAAGAAACTGTTCACAAGCATCAATAACCTTTTAAGAGCAAATTGCATGACTCACATATTTAAAATATATATATTTTGTCAGAGCAGCATGTCTAGTTTTTAAGATTGTTTTCTAGATTTGGAAAAATACAAAGCGTGGAAGAATGGAAAGATGAGTTTTGGTCCAGAGCTTCCAAAGTGTCTCTAAATAAAAAGGGAATGATTGGGAAATTCCAGAACACATGGTCACAACCTTCAATTAACTTATCTAAGATTAGCTGATGTATGAGTGGGAGGCACTCCTCCACCCCATCTGCCTGTCTATTACTTCTCTTGTGTTTTTCTAGAGTCCTGCAACGTGGAGTGTACAAGAAACTCCAGAGAGTGAGTACTTACCTAGCTTTCACCCTCAGGAGGAATGCAAAGACGTACCGGATGTAGTATTGTACCCGGTTCTGACACCAGGCTTTCCATGGACAGCTGGGAAAGTCGTATCTGATTTGACATGGAATAACAACCACCAGAGATTTCAAAAAGGGGCGGATCAAATGAACTGGGGTTTGGGAATTGTAAGTGAATATGGTTACTGACAGATGTGAGGAGACCAACAGGAATGGGTCAGCTGGTAACATCAGAGACTATAAGGAAAGGGAGAGAAACTTAGATGGAAACGAGTGAATGCAGATCAGAGACAAAGACTGACTTCCTTAAAGACATGGGGATAGTGAACTGTGTTAGTTGTAACACAATTATCAATCATATGATTGTCAAGAAATGCCCTTTGTATACCTTAACATCTTCCGAGGACTGGAATACAGAGGATACATGTATTTTAGACCAACTTCAAGCATTACTAGGGAAAAGGATGTTTTCAATTGTTGTTGAGTACTAGTCCAAATGGTCTTATGCGATATATGAAGTATGATCAATTTATAAGTCTTTGGCATCTTATACAGCGTGCTATTCTTTTCTATTGATAAGTAGACCTCTTTGTGGTGGTAATATATGTGCAATATGTAGTTGTAAGCAAGATACTTTTGTGTGCATTCTGAACGATGATATGGAGGAGAGGGCATCATACTACCCCTTCCTCTCCATAAGCAGGATGCTTTTTGAGCTGATGAGATGAAGAGTGGTGGCTCCATTGTCATTTGATTGGTGGAGAAAGGGGATGACCAGTGATGTTAGATTACCAGACCTGGAGATGAACTTGGAAGCTAGGTCAGATGTCAATAAAAGATGTTTAAACAGTATTAGAACAGGATAGTGGGAGAGAAGATGCAGGTTGTTGGGAAGCGTGACAGTGTAAGCATCAAGTAACCAGGGTGCCTAAGGAATGGCAATGCGGGTTCAGAATGGTTTGAAATGCATAATTCAGTACAATTGGGTGTAAGGAAGAGGTGGGATTTGAGGACACTGGGGACTGTTTAGTCAAACCTTGAACAGGTTTCAGCAGCAAGAGTTTGAGGCAGTTGAGAGTAAGAGAAACGTGAGTGGTTGGAGGGCATTGGCAAGGTGCAAGGAAAACGTTTAACCCTTTTTTAGATGTTGTCATACTGCATCTTATTTTATTTGAGCATTATTCTCTTGCAGTTTTGGTAATTCAATGAAATTATATGAAATACACTTTTAGCAGTACAACACAAAATCAAAAAACAAGATATTTAAAACACCACAATAAAAACAAGATTTTATGATTCAAAATTTAGTGAATTCAAAGATTAAGACCATGCTAATCTTTATCAGCTGAAACCCTCCATTGAAAATAACAATACAAAAAACGAGTCCCGAAATGGTACGTACCATAAGATGGAATGTAAACACACAAACACATTTAGTATTGTACCAGTACAAGTAAAAAATTTAAAAATTAATATATAAACGTAAAATTAAAAGTTAAATATGAAGGAAACGAACAAGAGCTACTTCGTATACAGGAAATACTCTGAATAAAATAAAATCTTATTTTAATTTTTTTTATTCAAAGCTTTATTCTTGCTTTCCACGCTTCCTTATGGCAAGCATCCATTCTTGTCCTGATTTGGGGGTTTTGGTCTCCCACCAGCTTTGACTAACCTAATGTTCTGTGTTTCTTTCAATATTTGAATTAAGTCTTTATTTTCTCTGCGGCAGAGAAGAGTGAAATGTCTTGCAGTTTTGTGTTACATCTTGTCTGTTGAGTGCTTAGTTTGTTTTTTTATTTACGTGTGCTTGTGTACAAAAGGAAAGGTGTGTTGCACTATGTTGCATAGATGCCTATGTGTGTGCTATACTTGTGTTCCTGTTCTATGAAATATTTGTTTTGAGTTTATAGATGCAGTTGCTGACCGGGTTTTGAGCTGGCCGGTTGCTGCTTCCAGGTGTGGGTATGAATAGTAAGGCTCTGTTATCCACTTCCCACATATTTGAATACAATACAAATCTAAAATACCAATAGAATACAAATCTATAATTGTGATTAAATTCATTTAAAATGAATACAAGTCTCCATTATGAGATGCATCTATGTGCATCCTTTCCACAAAAGGATCTTCAGATTTTACTTGCCTCATTTTTTTTTTAAATCTCCAAAATAAAACAAAAGTTGCATTTGCCCGTCAGTATTGTTTGATGTCTAACAAAACCGGTCTCAGGATGTTACGGAGTTACTCCACTCAATTTAGTTGCTGTATTTTTCTTTTTGAAGATTTGCATAAGGGGGTGACTGAACATTCCCCTTTACAGTGTATTCCAATTAATGTATTCTAAAGGTCTGCAAATCAATCATATCTGTATAAAAGGAATCTTGACCCTATACTGCTATTAGAAAATAACACAAACTATTATTGACCGTGGCGTAAAAGTGCCTAAATGAAAGCTGAAAATCTATTAAAAGGTTCTAACAATAGGTACAAAACAGTCACAAAAAGAGTGATGTGCTCATTCTAAATATACTCTGAAGAAGGCTATCGTGTGAATGATGTCACAATATATTTTAAAACCCCAGCAGACGTCACCAACTAAAGCAACATTCTAGAGTGTCTATTGACTGTGATTTTTAGTACACAGGGTTGGGTAAAGAGAACAGTTTTTCTCTGCTGCTCCTCTAACGATATCTAAGTTTAAATTGTCTTTTGGGTCTATCATTGTGCATGCTCATCAGAACGATTTTACAAATGATAGGAGATACCTCTGGTATCCATTAAACAATGCAACCTTAATAGCCAGATGAATGGCATATAGAAGACAGGAATAACATTCAACTACTCATTGAATCAGACTTTGGTAGCCAGGTGAAAGGCATTCCCGAAAACAGGAGTAAGAATCAACTACTCATTGAAGACGCTTTGTGAATCAGACCTGGATGACAAATTGTGAGGCATACTAAAGACAGGAGTAAGACTCAACTACTCAAAGAAAATGCTCTATGAATCAGACCTTGACAGCCAGGTGAGAGGCATACCGTAGACAGGCGTAACTACTCATAGAAAATTATTTGTGAATCAGACCGTGGTAGCCAGCTGAAAGGCATACCGAAAACGGGAGTAAGCCTCAACCACTCAAAGAAAATGCTTTGTGAATTAGGCCCATACGTGTTCACAGAAGGCCAGCGCGGGCGCAACAGGCTCTGTAATTAATTTGCGCGCGCTCGAGGTCAGGCCTATCTGCAAACCTGCGATAGAGACTTTGATTTGCCCCTCGATCCCTGAGCGGCCGCGTGACCCGGGCCGCGACTCCGTCGGAAAGCAGCCGCCCTCTCACCTACCCGCGCTCCATCCAATTAAACCCCAGCACGGTTCAGCGAGCTGCGCGCAGACAAGGGAACCAAATGAGGATCTACCGCTTCAGTTTGCTCGTGCGTCGGCCATCCGTCCTGCTCTTTGATAATTTGCTGACACGAGCACCGCATTACCGTCCACATGCATGCTCCCACAGCAACACAGGCTCAAAATGAGAAGCATTTTTATACATTAGTACTGTCGCGCATGCAGAAACGGATTCTTACCAATTCATATTCATCAAAGAGCTGTATGAGGGAGGGAGGGATGAACAAATGGAAGCCCTGGAGGAAGCCGTCGATCTGCGGGTGAATGGCTTGCGTCATGCGAAGTTCGGTGACGAGTTGAACATATTCAGCCTGCAATGGCACAAACACACACACTTTTTACTACTTATTTCATCCGTGTGCGACAAACACAGATGGCAGTTACAGCCTGACTGGAGCAGATTTCATTTACAAACAACACTTTGCAATCCGTCTGCATCACGTAAACGTATTTAGACGAAAACACACTTTTGTTGTATGCTCCTAGAGAGAGGAGGTATTGTTAAAGGCTAGGCTTTGCAAGCTCTGTTAGTTCCCACCACTCCTCCTCCTGCTGCTGACGATGTACACCGATTTTTCTCCAGTGAAACAGGTCAGCATTTAATGTCCGTTTTTCTAATGTAAGCAGTACTACAGCAACAGCGAAGTGAGGACTAATTATTTATGTATGAATACAGCACAGCGTACTACAGAAAAGGAGACACTATCGCTGGGCGGGTGGAGGGTTTCACCAGGGACTTTAGCCGGCTGCCGGCCTATACTTCTTACCAACTGAGGAAATGCCAGAAACATAACTCTTGTATGCATGCAATGTAAACAATCACACACATTTTGTTTCCAAACTTTACTTGAGCAAGCCTACCAGCAACCTTAAACTCTACATATCGCAGTTTGTAATCCCCAAACCCCAGACTATAGAACATTGCAGGGGAAAAAAACGTATCTTAAGTTATCTCTGCACCACAGTTCCACGTTTGATCGGCAGCGAACCAGAAAACAACCCTACATCTACACACCAAGAATCTAAACCAAACTTCCATCATGTTTCGGATTATCCACCTTACAACAAGAGTTCGGAAAGAATTCAAGAACCCCCTGTGTCACCCCTATGTCAGGTGCCACCAAACAGCAGACAATGGTGGAGCCCCAGCTCCCGCTGCTAAACTAGGGGGAAGCTTGATTGTGAAGGGAACCAGCAAGGACGTACCAGTCTCCCAGAAGGGCCCCATTCCGCCCCCAAGGCGAATGACTATTTGTGATAATGAGAGAACCAGGGCCCCCTCTTCACATTCTGCAGTGGGGCCTCGTCATTTTACGTCACGCCACCGCCGTTCATCACGTTTTTCAGTGAGTAACGTTGAAGCCACCGAGCTATCCCTCTACCCCTCCAGCATTATAACAGTAACACGTCTGGGAGAAGCTTGTACCATGACAGATGTATAGAAATAATACTACTTCCTTAAGTATGAATTTTCACTTTGAGCAATATTTATAAAGCGTGCTTTATACACGGGTGTTCAAATGCACGGCTGAAAGGTGGACTAGTAGCATAATTGCAAAACTGCAAGTCTTCGACCGAAATTGATAGCCTTACCCGCCAAACTGCAGCAAACGTTTGAGTGGTTTGATGAAGACACTGCCAGAAACTTCAACATGATTTATCCCAGGCACTGACTCGATGCAAAGCAAGATGTGAGACATGTTATATATAAGTTCGGGCATAGTTAATACTGTTACTCAAAATGACGAATTCCTTTGGTCTCATTGACATGCTCTTTGAAGTCTTGGGGTACTTTGCCAGGTAAATGACCACGTTAATTTTAATTTAAAGATATTGAAATGCTTTGGTGATGGCACTACGCTTTTTCCAGCTCCCGGTTTTAACCATACAGCAAAAAAAAAAAAAAAACGTTTATTACTATTAAAACTGTTTATTTCGCTATAAAAAAAGAAAAAGTCCTGGAATAAATTATCATGGGAGTACAAAACAAAGCAAACAACATGCCAACATGTTTACATGAGGATCAAAAAATAGAACATCAGCCTATTGGGCAATATGAACTATACATTTCCAAGATAACCTCTCCAACTAGATCGGGGTGTGCTAGGCTGCTTTGCTAGCGCGTTAAATTTCAAGAAATCAAACACATCGTGTTTGCAGAGACATAATGTAAAGACAAGATTACACATATTAAAATAACCTTACACGTTCGGAAAAGCTAGTGAAAAGTTTCTGGCCCGTTTCAACATGTACAAACCCACACTGCCACCCAGTGGCGAATAACCTACAAACACAATAGCAATACCAGAAAACAAGAAACCTTCATGGTGATTCGCATGTGAAATTATTTTGAATGAAGTTTCATTTATTACAACTGCATATTGGTCTAAGACAAGCGCTGTATCTTTCAACTACGGCAACCAAAACAAAAACATAGATAAGTTGGAGCCAAATAAGTAATGGAATCGACTAATTCCTGGCAGAAATGAAAGCTAGATGAATGAATGCACTGAGCAATGGTAGGCTGGAGAAGTAAAGCAATGGAAGTGTGAATGTTATAGCGTATCCTCGGATTCTTTATCTTTGAAACAAGACGAATTACAGGTAGGGACTCCAGTCAGTGTTTACACCCTATCAAAGCACCAGGTGGTGTTGCTTAGTGTGGCGCTGCTCCGCCAAAGCCATTCACTTTCAGTTCCAGAATGTTCCAGCCCGGTAGGTGTCACGCGATACAATGACTAAAACGGAGATGGGCAGGCAGGGCCGGCCCTAAATCGATTGACCAGGACGGCGCCATGGGCAAAAATAAAATGTGGTGTTTGTTGTGGGGGCGGGGATCGTTGTGGTGTGACGGCAGGAGTGTGAGGAAGATGGCAGGGGGGTGATGGGGTCCTAACAATTACGCGGAGGAACATTAAGGGCTAATTACAAAGTCTTTAAAGGGACTCGATTGAGACCAAGTGAGATGGACGAGCTGCTGTTTGCGTGACACTCCGCCAGGCAGCTTTGCGCCCCTGGGAATATTGGCGCCCCAGGGCTGGGCCCAGTTCGCCCATGCCCAAGACCGGTCCTGTGGGCAGGCGATAACGAATCCGCATAGGGAACCTAGATTAAACCAAGTTATGATTTTCATGCAATATAGAATATTCCTTTTGCACACTGCCACTTTGAAAATGTACCCACCGACGCCTAACAATTTAGGATAGAAGGACCACAAATAGGCAAGTACAAGTAAAGCTATCCGAAAATGTGTTAAATTACTTTTCCTAGCAAGGCTTCAATGCTGGATTATGAGTCAAGGTAATAATAGGCATTAAGAATATACCAAGTGGTCGCCTTGCAGAAGTCTGTCAAAGGCACTGCTTTCAAAGTGCATTAGTGGCCACTCTGCCCTTTGTATATTTTCTGGAAATATTCCATATGCAGAGACCCATCCCCAGCCTCACAGCACTCAGTGATGCATTTCACTTTTGCTTCTGTACACTGTGAAAGTGTGTGTTGTATTTCAGCCTCGCCCTTGGTAGCCCTCCACAGGCAGCTGAAAGTCATCTGACCCTTGTATGCTCATCCAACTTGGAAATGTAACGACTGGGTAAACATTCCCAATCAAACCTTGCAGGCTCCCCACTGCCTACGATGGATGCAGAAGCAGTAAAGAACCTACCAACTGAAAATACTAATAAGATGGCAACCAATCAGCACCTTGTTACGGTTACATTTAAGCTGAATGTCACTGACATTGGAAAAGACGGAATAGGAAAATCCACCCCTAAAACCTATAACTCGTTGTTGCAAAGTCATATATTAGGGATTGTGAAGTGCTGTTAGGCTTGCTGTGTGCCTTTTGTTGATAGATAGGGCGACCAGAATTTTAAAGCCAAAAACCGGGACATTTCACACAAACAGAAAATGGACTACACATAGCTGCCAAGGTTTCAGATTGCTATGTGTGTCATTTTCAAAATTTCAGTGCAATTATGAGTGACATTTCAACGACTTAAAGTGACACTTTCTTGAGAGCAAAATGAGCCTGGCTCTACCCAGTACACTAGAACCCCATTCCCAATATGAACCACCCTGCCCCACACAGTGCATTCAAACACCACACAGCCATTAGAACTAACTCCATTCATATCCACCAGAACCAACCTGCTCCTTCACAGTCTATCTTAACCACATTCACATCCGCAGTGTTCAGCTCACCTGTGCCAAGCAAGACTCAGGCCAGGTTGAGATGGGGCTAGGGGTCATTGGTGTTGCTTTGCTGATTATTGCAGGAGCGAGGCCTGGCCTTTCAGGACTGGCCTTAGATGGTACGAGGCTTCGTTATGGGCTTTACACGCAGCCTTTGGTCTGTGTCAGCAGAGAGGGGCTGCTGCCTGTGTGTCCTGGGGGCTGCACTGAGTCTGAGTCCTAAAGTAAACTGCACTGGGTAGCTCTAAGTTTCAGCTCGCTGTCACCCGGGCCGTGATGGTGACCCTGGTGCCAGCACACTGTAACTGTGTCACGCGATTGAAAAAGGGCATGTGAACGGTTGTTCAGTCAACAACTGAACAACGTTCGAAAAAATTAACCTGCCTGTGAGGCTGCAGGGGACTGAGGAAATGAGCAGGTAAGATTTTAATTAAATAATTTCATATCGCCATCCTGGGCTGCGCCACACTTTCTCAGTTTCCAGCACAGTCTACCAAGGGCCTGCAAGTGACGGGCATGGCAGGCTGTACAGGAAAAAGCATTCATAAGTGCGCTTATTTTATTTAAATGTCACAGTGCTGGGAAAGTTTTAGCACGGTCCTCGGTGTTCACAGCCTGCGTTACGGCCGACGTCCTTAGGCTCCTTCAATACCATATCTGGTATGCGTATGGGTGGGCAGGGTTTACCATCAACATACCAGACTCGAGGCTAGTTTCACCCCGGGGTCTCAACTGTGACTTTTGAAGATGCCAGCAGCCCGCCGCGACAACTCCCCCTGCACGGGCCATGCTGCGGGCAGATGCCATGGTCCAGGAAGCGACGACTCGAGCTGGCTGTGTGCTATACATGAAGTAGCACCACTTCCGCGGCGGCCGCAGTCTGGGTCGGGTCGATGGTGGCCATAGGCACATTAGGGCCAAGCGGGTCGGCACAACAATGCGCAGTGTCCACTGCCAAATGTAAACTGACTGCCGTGCCGCATGCTCGCACCGCAGGCGGCAGGGCGCCTATAGGTAGGTGCGTAGTCGGTCTCAGTCTATCGGACATTGGGCGCAGGGTAAATTACGCAGACACGGTTCGCTTGCGTTGTCAAGTGAGGTCAGTGAAGCTGAATGAGGCGCCAGCCCACTACGGGTGAAGTTGTTACATTGTAGCCCCTAAAGCCAGCCCAAAGCTAGCTGAGCCAACCCCCAAGTCTGCGCAAGCAGGGCTGACCGCGCGCTGCCAGCTTTCTGTAAGTGGTGCTAATTACCAGCTGACACTGGGCTTGACATCGGAGGATTTATAAATGCGTGACTTCGCATTTCAGTGCAGTGATGCGGACCACCACACTGAAATGCATTAGTCTAATGCCTGATGCGTGGTACTTGGCAGGGCTGACTACAATTTTTACTTTAATGGAGCACACAGAACAGCAGCACTCACCAGCATAAAATTACAAAAGAGGCAGTAAAAACATTGATAAAATAAAGATTTTAAAGCCAGTAACATGCCAGTTAATTAAACTGATTTTTTATAACAGCTGCTAACCGTCCATGCTGTGGAAAACATAAAAAGGCACCTCCCACCGTTTTCAGTTGGCCTGTTCTAAAAACCAGGACATGAGCCAAATTTACCGAAATGTACTGGGACAGGTGGTGAAAACCCAAGACTGTCCCGGCAAATCCGTGACGTATGGTCAACCTATTGATAGAGCAGTGTAGATTAGGTGCATTTTTGAAAGTATTCAAGTTAACTGCAGCGCTGTGTATAGGCAAGACGGGCGCTGAAATTAACATGAAAACTTTCAAAAAGGCACACAATCTGCCACGCTTTATTACCAAATGCATAGCTACCAAGGTTTCAGATTGCTACGTGTAACATTTTCTTAATTTAAGTGTATGAGTGACACTTTCTCAAGAACAAAATCAAGGTATGAGGTAGTCGGACCGGCATCACTGCGTCGTGCTAGATCTATTAATAACATTTAAAAGCACATTTTGAAGCAGAGTCACTATCTCCTGCACTCCGTGTTGCTCTTTCTCTTGTATGCTTTCCTGCTCCATGCTGCTTTCCTCTCTGTGCGTTTCTCCATCTGCAAAACACTCCTGCTCTCTGCGATGCTCTATGTCCCTCTTGTGCTTTTCTCTGCAATCCCAACTGCTCCATGCTGCTTTCTCACTCCTGTGTTTCTCCTACCTTTAAACTCTCCCTCCACCGTGCTCTTCTTGCTTTCTTCCTTGTGTGCTTTTCTTCCTCCTGTGGGAAAATAGCCCCGCACTCCTTGTTACTCTCTCACTAAGAGGCTATCAGGCACTCACTCATTCCAAAGACTGTCAGTTCCCCAGGTGGTCCAGATAATGGGCAACACAAATTGTCCCCAAACAAAGTGGAGCTCCGCAGCTGAGTGTTCCCGGCAACAGCGGTGCTGGAAACGAGCAGACAGCTAAGCTGTTTTTGGGTACTGCACCCAGGAGGTGAGTGGAATGTTTGATAGGTCCTTCCATTTTAACTCACACCAAGTGCGGGGTCGTGGGAGGCCCCAGTGGACCCAGGCCGCTACACTCAATGAGCACCCCCAAGCGACAGGCCACCACGTCCCCGACAGCAGAAGGGTCCCTCTCCTGCAGTGCTACCTGTCATGTATTTGCCGCATGATGCTTCCAGTGGTGCATCACTACCAGGGCACTAACTTCCCTTTCAGACAGACACAAGTGTCCTCCAGGCCCGCAGCCATGCCCGGCCGCCCACACGTCTAGAACAGAAAGAGATTAGGGTCTCAAACTCGCCGCCGCATAGCAACTATCTTACTTCTCTACAGCAACACTTCCTTTGTTTGCGAATGTCCCCCCAGCGCTTATATTAAGCGGCATTTTCTGCAATCCAACAGCCAGTATGTTCTCTGTGCGATTTAGAAAAAAGGCGGAAGTATGCCGGTGGTTAGATACGGCTACCATTTGTTTAATTGTTCCCGATTAGGTGTACTGGTCTAGTAGTGTCGGTAGCAGAAGAATATCAGGATGATCAAAAGTATATTGCACAATGAGACCACAAACTGGCAGCTTGAATAAAGCACGGTTATCTAGTGCAATAGTGCACATGACATGCACTTTGCAGCTGCAGTTCCAGCTTCTCCCTCACAGCATGCAGGTTTTGTCAAGGCGCTACAAATGTGTGATTAATACATTTTAGTGTGGTGATGCAGACCACCACACTAAAATATGTTAGTCTAAGCCTGATGCGTGGTACTTGGCAGGGCTGCAAAAGGCATGCAAGAAATGCAGCAGGAGATAAAACGCATATAAGGAATGTTCTGTGGTTTACTAAGGATAGGACACAACAATGCATTTTCACAGATTCCATTGTGGTGCAATCTTGAATAACACAGACACCTCTCAGGGATGTAGCATTCACATTTGACAAGTGATAGTAAAGGACACATTGTTACATCAAAAGACTTTTAATGGAGAATATGCCTTTGAATACTGTATCCTTTTTATGTTTTTTGTATGTTGCAAACCTGCCTTAAGACCCTTCATGTGGTGCTGTATGTGTAGAAATACACTGTCTTTTTAAGCAAATGTTTGAGTGATATTTGCACTGATATTTGTCGCTGCACCCACTCACGCGGTTGGGTTCTTGGCACACAAAGCCTTGGCTGCAGCGTACAGAGACCTTATACAGCCGCACACAGAAGAAAAAAATTTGAGGGAACATTGATTACAAGTAAATATGATTGGAATGGATATGTCTCTGTGGAAGCAAAGAACTGTAGAATAATATTGGTGTAGGTTAAAAGGTCTGGAGACAGTTGCACTTACAAGCCAGACCACCTAGACATCCATGTAGGTGAATGACTGTCCTCCTATCTGTGTTGCTGCCAAAGAAAACACCATAAATTATCTAGTTATCTAAGACACTTTAATAGCATTACAATGCTATGCGTGTCCCTGAAAGTTCAAACTCAGGCAGCTGGATAAATAAACAAAATTATCACAGCTTTGTTCTGTAATCACAGTTGAATTTCGATCTTGTGGGAAAGATGCACAATCATTTGACCTTGTCGTGGGTTCAGTCACATGAGTAAATGGGGAAAAAGCCACTAGATCAGTGGCAGCTGTAGACATTTGAAAGTGGTGGGGCGTAAACGTTGGGCATAACTTTTATATAGCGAGTGATGTGAACAAGTTCTATGGACAAACCTGGGATCCAATGTGAGTCCCTCTCCCGAGAAAGAAATGAAAAAAAGATTGGCAAATGGTGCATTTTAAAACAAATGAATGTAGCGATAAAGCAAGGCTTATAAAGCAGTGGGAACATATAGCCCTTGTTAGAAATGGGGGTCTCTAGTTGGCAGAGGTAGGTACCTTTGTCCAAATAGGGACCCTTGCTTCTAGTCAGGGTAAGGGGGGATACACTTCTAAAATAACCCCTGCTCACCCCCTTGGTAGCTTGGCACGAGCAGACAGGCTCATCGTCGGAGGACCCAAGTGGGGCTGTGAGGACAAACGCTGTTCTTTGATGAAAATTTGACAATAAGACAGCGTTCCCACGACGGTCCCGGGTCTAGAAAAGCATTCGTAAACTCGGTAAATGTACATCCCACTGGAAAAGTAGAAGGTGTATCAGTAAATTTTTTTTTACTGACAAAAATTTCGCTTGCAACAAAGACCACATTGTGGGCCAAGATCACTAATACCAAGGGATCCACACCCTGAAGAAGACCTCGTTGACCCAAGGGGGTTAAATAGGAAGGCCGAAACATGTTGGAAATGCTAGCGGGGATCTAGGGGCAGTTACCCCTCCTGTATATCCCCAAATCACTTTAATTTTTAATCCTGCCAAGGGGAACCAAGAATAAAAGGTAATAGTAAGGTATCTCCTTAGACAGTTTTAACTTATCTTTTTTTCTGCACTTGGGATTCCTTCTCAAGGGGATATTTTTCCCTTTCACTAAATTCTCTTTTTCTACCTTCTATCTATCTATTTATCTCCCTCACCACTGTATATATACAAAAAAACAGCGCTCCGTCCAGTGTGTTGGTCTGCACCTGGACGTTTGCAGCAGCCCTATGATGAAGCATGCCGCTGCATAGTGGGTGAGGGCAGTATTAATTTTTGTTTTCTATTTTCCTTCTCTCTCTTGTTTCTCACTTAGTAATGACTATTAGATAGCACAGGGAACAGGAACCTTATAACGTAACTCAGGTGTTCATCCCTGGCCCTGTTTTTTACGGTCCTTCTCTCTTTTGTGAGTTCAAGATATCGAAAGGGGAGTCAGAGAAGGCTTATTCCCTGGTCTCTCTTTTGTGATTTTGAGGCTTATCTCAGAGGCAGTGTGTAAAGCATTTGTGAACACATACAGTAATACAGTGAAAACACTACAAATGGACACCACACTAGTTTTGAAAAATAATCTTTATCTAAACCAAAACAAGACCAAACAACAAAAATCCACAACACAGTAATAAAAATATGACTTTCAGATGGTATAAATAGTTCAGTTCAAAGCAAATTGCAGATGCAACACTTTTCACACGAAGTACCTGGGATGCGTCATGCAAACAAACAAAACGGGCCGCAGGGAAGGTGATGCGTTGGTTCCTTACACTCCGGGACGGTGATGCGTCGGTTCCTTGCTCGGGGGGAGGTGATGCGTCGGTTCCTTACTACTGTGCAGGGGAGGTGATGCGTCGGTTCCTTACCAGAGAGGAGGTGATGCGTCAGTTTCTTACTGCGTGGGGAGGTGATGCGTCAGTTTCTTACTGCGTCCCCCAACGATGCGACAAACTTGGCGCCTCGAGGCGATGCGACGATCCGAGACATTGCATGGATTCTTCCAGCTCCCAGCGGAAAACAGTCTCTAGAGGTCCAAAACAACAGCAGGTACCTCTTTGCAGGTCAGAACTCCCAGTAAGGAAGCTCAGGGGAGCTGGTGGTGAAGTATTTGTGTCCCTGAGACTTCAGAACAGGAGGCAAGCTCGGTTTCAAGCCCTTGGAGATCTTCCTCAAGCAGGGGAGAAAGCAAACAGCAAAGTCCTTTTCTCCTTTCCTTGGCAGCAAGTAGCCACTGCAGGCCAACCCCAGACAGCAAACAGCACAGGGGCAGTAATCCTCCTCAGCTTCTCTGGCTCTTCTCCTTGGCAAAGGTTCCTCCTGATTTCCCAGAAGTGATCTAAAAATCTGGGGTCTGGGCCCCTCTTTTTATACCCAAACATCCTTTGTTCTCTGAAGGCAGAGGGTGTCTGTACCCAGCCAAAACCAGTTCTGCGGGGCGCTTTGCAAGTGCACAACAACCTCCATTGTCAGTGTGAGCCCTGGCTCCAGACACACCACAGGGGGGCGGAGCCATCATTGTGGAAGGCAGGCACAGCCCTATTCAGGTGCAGGTGCTACTCCTCCCACCACTCCAAATGCAGACTAGGCCTATTCAGCCCAGCCCTGACTCATCAGGCTCTCTGGAGCCACTGCTCCTCCCCAGCCCCTGACACTCCAAAGCCAGACATGCAATACACAAACCTAGCAGAGGCATACTGGATGGCTAAGCAATAAAATACCTACTTTCTAAAAGTGGTATTTTCAAACACAGAATGTAAAAATCACCCTCATTAAAAGATGCATTGTAACATTCTGAGTTCTGGCATGCTAAACTTTCTTTTTCTAACTCGTTCTCAGGGGTAGTTATGTTTATAAGATGTTATAAACAAACTCCCCATTCAGTCCTATGGGAACAGGCAGCCTTGCAATAGTGAAAAACGAAATTGGCAGTAATTCACTATCAGGACATGCCACACACACAAGGGCACGTCCTGCCTTTCACATACAATGCACCCTGCCCACAGGGGTACCTTGGGCCTACCTTAGGGGTGACTAATATGTATAAAAGGGAAGGTTTAGGGACTGGCAAGTGGGTGCACTTGCCAAGTCGACATGGCAGTACTAGACTGCACACAGGCTCTGCAGTGGCAGGCCAGAGTTACATTTTACAGGCTGCTTCTGTGGGTGGCACAATCAGTGCTGCAAGCCCACTAGCAGCATTTGATTTACAGGCCCTGGGCACACACAGTGCACTGTACTAGGGTCTGACTAGTAAATCAAATAGCCAATCATGGAAACACCAATCAATAACAATTTACAGGGAGAGCATATGCACTTTAGCACTGATCAGCAGTGGTAAAGTGCGCAGAGTCATAAAACCACCAATAACAGGTCAGAAAAAATACAGGAGGAAGGCAAAAAGTCCTGGAATGACCCTGCAAAAAGGGCCAAGTCCAACAGCCTTGAAATATTAAGCACATTAAAAACTGCCTCATATCTTCCTGCATTAACATGTTCAACAGTTACTGTAATGTGTAAATTGTACAGCATGACAACTTTAGCCCTTTAAAATGTATGCTTGTCCAGTATCTTGCACTGCATGCAGCATTACCTTTGGAAAAATATGTTCCAACTGGACTTCGAGAAGCACCCACAGCTGCTGGCAGCAACTAGTCATATAGAAATATGTGCAGGCAGGTCTTTAAGTGGGATAAAAAAAAAAGTGGGGGCTCTCTATAAAGGAACATGTCAAATTAATTTCTGCGATTCCCATAGTGTGCCACCTGACCAGTATTTTGTTTTCTCTCTGAGATTTTATTGTATTCAGATAAATGACACAACAACTGACATACACCTAAAGCCCGTCAGTATGATTGGCTTTGTCAAAGGGTGTTAGCTGTTAAAGATAAATGAGTAACAACAATTTGTTATAAATAATTAACATTGGAAATGTTTCAATTCTGAAATTGTGAGCCTGTGAATTAAATAGCATTGAGGCCTGTGGAAGGAGTATTGGCCTTCAGTTATGTGTGTTTTATGCTAGATCTGTATCCTCTTTTTCCTCTACATATCTTGTCCATATACACATCTTTATCCACCTCTCTTTCCTTTTCAGCATCCTCCTTTCACTCTTCCCCGAATGCCCTTCCTCGCATCTCCCTCACTTCACTGCCCCCATACATACACTGCACTCCCTCAAATTTAGGCACTTTAATTTCTCTTACTTTTGCCTTGCAAATATTTTTTAAAAACAGCAAATCTCCAAGTAGTCTTCTTAACTGCCTGATTCTGGACAGGCTCAGAAAAGGAGAGAAAAGGATACGGCTTAGATATTCCTGGCAGGCGGAAGTTTCAAACCCTAAGTCAAACACACCTTCCTCATGAGAGTGACACACTAACTATAAGACTCAAAAGGAGAGAACGGCATCACCACCTTGACCGCACTATCCGGAAGTGCAAACTCTGTGCATCGTCCAAGTCCTGCATGGTCACTTTCACCTTACGTCATTTCCCTCTTGTACAGAATACGGGCATTATGACTTAACAAAGTCAAGATGCACATGCTATTTACTTACATCTAAACGTCCTTTAGAGCAAGAAGAGCCACCAGAGGGTACAGAAGACCAACGTTTGATCGAGAATTCAGCATGGGCGCCAATGAACGTGCAACGGATGCTGGCATCGACAGCCCCACAAGATTGTCAGAGAACCATTTGTTCCACACATTGCTCCGTTAGCTACCCCTCTGATACGACAGTGTCAATACCTTGTGTTTCTTTTTGCTATGAAGCTTGGGGTCAAAGAAGGCTCTCCAGGAGATTGTCAAAGCTAGGGCTGTGCAGCAATTCAGAACTCTTCGACTCCCATGGTGTTACAGAACAGGATTGTTACTAAGCAACAGGCACTTTGTCCACTGAAAAGTGGCAGTGGACTGTGGGTAGCGTAGGGTCCACCACTTACCCCAGCAGTTTCTATGACACTTCTATAGCTGCAATGACGAGATTGATGCAACATTGTGCAAGATTCGGTGCACATCACATCTCGTTCCATCACACACAACCATTCATATACGCTACATTCAGCCTTACGCCCACTCATGAAAGTGATACTTCTAATCCATCAGTGCACTTTTAACGCAAACACACTTAGCAACAAAGTTAAGTTTGCTGCTACGTGAATGGTGCACCTCTTTGACATCCATTTAAGTAATCCCATAAAAGATACATTCATCCTGCACGCAACTCATCAACCAGAGCTTACTCATCCGACACAATGGCAGTTTTTTGTGACCTAAATGTGCAGCAAAACGGTCAATTACTCGAGAAAATTACATTTTGAAATAGCTTTTAATGTAATTCAATTTGAATGTTGTTAATTAAAAGGCACATTATCTGTCTCAATGTTGAAGCAGCAATTTCAGATCTGCACTAAAAAAATCTTATGGCTAAAAAATACGTACTTTCACCTGTTCCTAGAGCAACACACTGTCCACGTGGTCTGCCCCTCGTACTAAATTCAAAGCCGGAAGCTTAGGCACCTAGTGGGTGGTGGGGCAGCTTAAGAGTGCATGGGGTTGTGCACTTATATCAAGGTAATTTGAGTGGGCATTGAGGCCATAGGCTTCAGTTTCACGGTGGGCCATCTAGGGCATATGAACAGACACACGATTTGTCCAAAGGTAAACGTTCTGTAAAATTGCTGATACCTACGAACTATATTTAGCTCATGGGTCAGGAGCTCAGGTCATGGCTCGCCCATGAATTTGCCAGTGTGGATAAAAAACAAACTAGCTATCCTTGTACTCAGCTGCAGCCTTATGATATGTAAGGATGGAATGCTGTATACAAAGCTGTGGGACTGCCAGAGGGTGCGAAGAAGCATAAAATGTCACAGGGTGAAGTCAACCAGACTGATTTCAGTGACCATTATTTTTCTCACTACCATATTTGAGGAAAAAAAAGTTAAAATCGCTTGCCAATCCAGAGTAGGATAGTACATAAGTGTAATTTACTGCAGGATTGGATGTTGCTCCGTGCATGCAGTCTAATTGGGGGGTAGGGGGAGTATCCAACAGCGAGAGCACATTTAGAGAGTGTTGTTTCATAGAAAACAAAAATGCATCCCCGTGTCCATTTTGGATTCGAGAGTGCACTTCGCTCTAAGAAAACAGCGCTAAATGACGGTAGTAAGGTGAGAAAAAATCCTGCTCCTAGAGTACATTTAGCGCTATTCGTGTTCGGTTACATTTGCACTATTTAGAAGCGCAAAATGTATCATTTTGCGGTAAGAAATTGCGTTAAGTGCAGAATTACTCTTCTTGCTTAATTGAAGCTTAATCTTGCAGAATTTTTAGGTAATTCTGTGTGATTACGCTTCAAGGAATAACGCAAGTAACACCCAAACCTACTAAAGAGATTGAGAGGTGGAGAATTGGGAGGCGATTTTCCCTCTGGGAGAACAGAAATAGCGGTAAATGGGTCAAAGAACTCCTTCATTGATATTACACTTTTGTTAATTGGAACGATGGCTTAATTGCCACTGCGAGTGTGGTGACCTCAACATTAATTTTGGCATTGTGCAAAAATGACCAAAAGTACTGAGTAGATTTCTAGCTTCTAGGTATAACAAAAATGTAAAAAAAAAAATAAGTTGGCAGACTTCCCAGTCTGATTCACGCCAGAAGGCCAAATGAACTAGGGACCAGGGTCATGCAGATAAATAGAAAAAAACTCCACATTCATTTCCAAGGTCCATCACCTTCCCAGTGTACTTTGCTCCACCTCACCCCTCTAAAGAGAAAGGGCAATTTTATTGGCTGGGCCCAAGAGAGCCTTAAAATTTTACACTGAGCGTACCAAGGACTGTCGGGTGGACAATCCACTTTTTGAGAGGTTCTCTCGGGCAAAGAAGGTAGGGTGGTGCAAAAAGGGACTTTGTGAAGGTGGATAGACATCTGCATTAAGACCTGCTACGCACGGACCAAGAAGCAACCTTATGAGCAGTGGTATTTAGTTGGGTAAATGAAGGCGCCACTCGGGAGAGATAACACAAATATTTGATATTTACTTGCTGTATTGATCACGGTGCTGCAAGGTGAAGAGAACCACTGACCTCCTCAAAATACAAAATGGCCTTGGCCAATTGACAGATATACAAAGGAATTCCTCAGCACACGTCTGTTATGTCACAATATACATAAACATGCTAGATGTGAGCATAAGTAAAATACAAGTAGGTAAGTTCTTATTTCTTTTATCCTTTTTATTTTCCGATGTTCAGACAGCCGACACGTGTTTCGTCGCTTGCCATGCTTCATCACAATATATTATCTCATTGGTTGTGTGCCCACATGCACAGAATATAAAACACCAGAAACATTGAAAATTTTCTTCAAATGTGACCCAATAATCCGGCCGCTGAATGTAATCTCTGACTAGTTCTGTACACCCAATTTAAAGAAGGTGATACATTGAGTATTCATTCTGTTTTTATGCAGCCTTGATAAAGTCGCGGGATTAATTCCCATGTAAGCGACGAAACACGTGTCGGCTGTCTGAACATCGGAAAATAAAAAGGATAAAAGAAATAAGAACTTACCTACTTGTATTTTACTTATGCTCACATCTAGCATGTTTATGTATATTGTGACATAACAGACGTGTGCTGAGGAATTCCTTTGTATAAGAAGCAACCTTCCCAAGGTGATGAATTGCCCAACATAAAAAGGAGTCATGACTTTTGGCAAAAAGGCAGTGCTCGTCCTTAACACCAGTCTATCTGGGGATAAGGTGGTGTAGGGCACTGCACCGAGAGTGCTTGGAGCTGAATCCCACATCATCTTGAAGTAATCATGATGAGGAAGACCATTGTTTTAGTCCGAGAACATAGCAAGCAGTTGTGCATTGGCTCGAATGGACTACACAGGAGGAAAGACAGGAACAAATTGTGATCCCATTGTGGCATCACAAACGATTTATTAGGAAACGTAGGTTAAACCATTTATAAACCTCATCACAACAGGTGACGGCTCGAAACAGCACCGTGTTTAGGATGGCTCCAATGAATGGGAGCTTCTGTGAAGGAGTCAGGTGTGACTTGGGCACGTTGATGGTAAATCCCAGAGATGCCAAGAGGTCGGTCATTGTCTGGAGGGGGTTAACGACTGGCTTAGGCGAGCCTGCCTTTAGCAACCAGTCGTTGAGTTATAGGAAGACAGGTATTCCCAACATCCTTAGGAGGGCAGCAGCCACCGCCATCACTTTTGTGAACCCACAAGTAGAGTCAGTGCAACTGCAAGACGGGTATATGAAAAAAGGCTTCCTGCACATCCAATACCACCATTAAGTTATCTGGATCCAGAGCAGACAGAACCTGAGTCAGAGTGAGGATCTTGAATGTGTCCTTTATGATGAACAAGTTCAAAGAGTGCAGGTTTAGAATAGGACAAAGTCGTATGTCCTACGTCCTACTTTAGCACCAGAAAGTAACAGAAGTAGCAGCCAGTCCTGATCGCTAATCTGGGTGAGTAGCAGCCAGTCCTGATCGCTAATCTGGGTGCCCTATCTATGGCTCTCTTCTCCAAAAGAGTCTAAATCTCCTTCCGTAAAACAGACAAGCAGTCCTTTGGAACCTGATGTGGTGTAGGAGGCATGTCAGGATGGGTGAATAGGAAGGGTAGGGTGTAACCATGCTGGACGATTTGAAGCACCCATTTCTCTGATGTGATGCTTTTCCACTTGTGGAGGAAATAACTTATCAGACCTCTAATCAGGGTGACAGTATGCCACTGAGGGCAAACTAAATTTGTTTTCCCGTGGCAGGAGGGCGGGGGACTGGGTAGTATGTTGCCCCTGAGGACCTGTTCACCATCAGTTGGACCACCGGCCTCTACCCCAGGCTTGGAAGACCTGTTGCTGCGGAGGCAGATGTTGGCGTTGCCTCTGCTGAATGCCTCTTCTGAAGCTTTGAATGGGTGATATTGCGCTGCATGGGAGCTACAAGACCTAGGTAGTGTGCACAGGCCTGGCTTTCTTAAAAGCGTCCCAAGTTCACTTAGTCTCCAATGACCCGCCACACACCATCGACCACGACCCCCTGCCAGCCTGGGCCAGCGTGAACATCGAGGACACCATCAAGACCATGAGCACAATACACTCCGGCTCCCCGTCAGACCCTTTCCCGCACCACATCTTCAACAAAGCCAGCAGCTCCATCGCACCCCACCTGTGCAACGTCATCAATCTCTCCTTCGAGACCGCGACCTTCCCAGAGAGCTGGAAACACGCAGAGATCAACGCCCTACTCAAAAAACTCAAGGCGGACCCGAGAGACCTCAAGAACTTCCGGCCCATCTCCCTGCTTCCGTTCCCAGCCAAGGTCATCGAGAAGATCGTCAACAAACAGCTAACCCGATACCTCGAAGAAAACAGCATCCTGGACCCATCCCAATCAGGGTTCCGCAGCAACCACAGCACTGAGACTGCCCTCATTGCCGCCACCGACGACATCAGGATCCTACTGGACAACGGTGAGACCGCAGCCCTCATCCTGCTGGACCTCTCCGCCGCCTTCGACACTGTCTGCCACCGCACTCTACGCGCACGCCTCCACGACGCAGTGATCCGAGACAAGGCCCTGGAATGGACCACCTCCTTCCTCGACGGCAGAACCCAGAGAGTCCGCCTCCCACCTTTCCGATCCGAAGCCTCCGAGATCATCTGCGGCGTACCCCAGGGATCTTCCCTCAGCCCAACACTGTTCAACATCTACATGGCCCCGCTTGCACGCATCGCCAGACAGCACGACCTCAACATTATCTCCTACGCCGACGACACTCAACTGATCCTCTCCCTCACCAAGGACCCCTCGCCGCCAAAGCCAATCTCCATGAAGGAATGAAGGCCGTCGCCGATTGGATGAAGATCAGCCGACTAAAGCTGAACACGGACAAGACGGAGGTCCTCATCCTCGGCTCCAACCCCTCAGCCTGGGACGACTCCTGGTGGCCAACGACGCTGGGAGCAGCCCCGACACCCACCGACCACGCACGCAACCTGGGAGTCATCCTCGACTCAACGCTCTCCATGGCCAAGCAAGTCAACGCAGTCTCCTCCTCCAACACCCTCCGCATGCTTTGCAAAATCTACAGGTGGATCCCGACAGACACAAGAAGAACAGTCACCCAGGCCCTCGTCAGTAGCAGACTTGACTATGGGAACGCCCTCTACGCGGGAACCCCGGCCAAGCTAATCAAGCGACTGCAACGCATACAAAACGCCTCCGCACGCCTGATCCTCGACGTACCACGCCACAGCCACATCACCCCCACTTGAGGAACCTGCACTGGCTCCCCGTCGACAGGAGGATCACCTTCAAACTCCTCATCCACGCACACAAGGCACTCCACAAAACTGGCCCAGCCTACCTCAACAGACGACTCTTCTTCTACGCCCCCAACCGCCAGCTCCGCTCCGCCGACCTCTCCCTCGCCACCGTCCCTCGCATTCGAAGAACAACCACCGGCGGCAGATCCTTCTCACACCTCGCCGCCAAGACCTGGAACACCCTTCCACTAAGCCTACGACAGACCCAAGACCTGCTGACCTTCAGGAGGCTACTCAAGACCTGGCTGTTCGACCAGTAGCAGCACCCCCCTTCCCTCTCCCCAGCGCCTTGAAACCCTCGCGGGTAAGTAGTGCGCTCTACAAATTCTGTGATTGATTGATTGATTGATTGAATGATACAGGTTCCATTAAATGTCAGGTCCATTAGTGATGTTTGGGCATGAGCGGCCTGTGGATCCAATCCATGCATGGTGTCGAAGCACCATGCTGGTACTGGCTGGTCTTCCCAAACAGTGGGTACAGTACGGTCCTGATCAAATTACACATTTTGCAGTGGTTTAGCCATCCACAATTATTTGGGCTAAATTGGCCTGGAGGTCCTTGGGGATAGCACCAAGATCTGGGCCACGCATGTGAGTAATCCCAAGAGGCAACTCGAATTGACTGTTCTAAAAGCATGGCTAGCAGAGGAGAAGAAGCATTTTTCGAAGGATTCTCTATCTGGAGGCGTCGTAGGAAAATAATTTGAGTTCAGCTGACTGGTAGAGGTCTGAACCACAAGACTCAGGTGTGGAGTGTTGGAGGAGGACAGGTGGATTCCCCCGAAGCTGGTCTATGCCATCTTGTTATCTTTCGATTGACTGGCGGACACAATCCTGGTTTCACCCAGGTACCCATGAGGGTATCCTATAAGTCCTCCTTGGAAGGAAGGAGCGGTTCTGATGAAATCTGTCCAGGCTGCATGAGTTCAGAGAGGGCTATAGTTTTCACTTCCATGGAGGGTAACTGCAAGTCAAGGATTTTGGCAGCTCTCCTAACGACCATGTCAAAGGATGCTGATTCCGCCATATAGGGGCCAGGTGAGAATGGAGAACAGTGTCAGGGAATGTGTCCAGTCCACTGGCGTCCTGAAGATGAAAAACAAATTCTCCTATCAGAGATTTTTGACTCATCATCCACATTGTCATCTCCAAGGAGTTCAGGCTCTGAAAACCTGTGAGGTAGTGGAAGCGTACCAAAGTCAGAAAGATGCTGTAGCTGAGGTCAAGGTGGCTGCAACTTCAAATGAGGTTGCAGCGGATTCGGTTCAGAGTCTGAAAGGACTAGATGTTCTACCTCCTGCGCGTGTAGCATCACTGCCGGTGTTAACATGTGGGGGGTCCAGCACAGATCTAAGTGCCGTAGACAGAGCCACAACCGGTACTGGGTCTAGAGGGACACTGAGCATCAGGAACGATTAGTTGGCAGGAGCCCGACTAGGGGCCTCCTCATGGATCGGGAAAGGTGCACCACGGCGCTCCGGAAGTGTACTGAAGCTGCTTGGCTTCCTTACTGCCACTATGTAGTGAAATGGCAGCAGTAATCAGTAGTGATATTATTGCATGAGCCACAATTTAGCGGATTTTATGTTACAGCTAATCCGTAAATCCTAGGATCTTACGGTTATAGACAGGACAGTCCACTTCAATTTAAGGCAATCAATTATAAAGAGCAAAGAAAACCATTGGCAACGCCAGCAGGTCTGGCTTTAATGTGCCAACGCATGTATACACACGCATTCACAAATACTTTTGCATGCATAAATGCTGCTTATCACATTAAAGCCTGCACAACTGCTTTGGAAATGCTAGGGCAAAGTAACAAAAAAAGACAAATCTCTGCATATAAAGATGTAGGAGAAAAAGAATTGAACTGAATGTGAAAAGCAGCATGATAAGTGTACTTTTTAGATGTAAATGAGTTGCTTGTGGATTTAAATGGAAGCACTTCTTAGAAGGCGAAATATAGCATGAATGGCCAATAGCATGAGGTGAGAGAATGATGCTCCTCTGGGTATCTCCGTTTATGTAAAAAAGTTAGTAACGATACGTCAACAGAAAGCTTCTGTTACACAGACCTAAAAATAGACATTTTCGAATAAACATGTACATTATTATCGCAGAATAAAACGCCACATTAAAACGATAGTCAGCTGACAGACCACCTGAATTCCCATAAATATGTCATGATAAAATGCTGCACCCTCCAGTGCTTGGCCCTACGAAATGCACGCTGAGGGGCACCTCGCACTGAGGATGGACTGTTGAACGGCCCGCGATAATTGAAACACCACAGTGGCGGGTCAACCCCTTCAGGGCCAATAATTAGTCATAAGTGGCACAGCAAGGCTAGTCTTGATTGGGCAAGAAAATAATTGACAACACAGTGGCAATGTTGGCCACTATATGGTGATGAAGTATAATGTATGTTCAGGGGTGGTGCGTCCATTGGGGCGTTGGGGCGTAGCCCCCCGCCCGCAGCTCACTCGGCGTCTTTGAACCTAAGTAAACAATCAGTTTACTTAAGTTCAAAGAGCCGAGGGAGAACTGACAATCATGTCAGTCAGCATGACGTCGGACCACCCACCCCCTTCAGAGTCTGAAGGGGGTGGGCGGTCCTGCGTCATGTTGACTGACATGATTGTCAGAGGGACCAGGGGCAGCAGGCAGCACTGCAGCACAAGTGCGCATGAGTGGGGAAGGGCACCGAATTTTCGCGCCGTGCCCAGTCATGCGCACTTGTGTGTGCACTGGCTTGCGCATGCCCATTAGGAGAGCGAGGGTTGAGCAAAGGCTCAAACCTCGGTCTCCTAATGGGCAGGCGGGCGAGAGGTAACCGTGCCCTAAGCCAAGGATTGGCTGAGAGGGGCTGTAGGCAGGGCCAAACTGAGTCGGAACCGAGGTGGCGCGGACGGCGGACCTCCTCAGAGTCAGGTAGGATTTTCTTTGTTATTTACTTATTTCAAAAACCCCCCGGGCTCCCACTACAACCCCCCCCCTAGCCGCGTCTGCTGTCAATTACATTCAGGAGAAAAACAAGAGAAATGTCCAGTCAGAGCTGTAACAAACCACGTGCGTTTGAATGTTTCCTGGTTGCCAAGCTTGGAGGCATGCATTAAACCGGCTGCATCGGTGCCACGTTTTAAAGGAGCCGCCACTCGCCCACATACAGATTCACAAATACTTGACCCAAAATGACTACCAGAAACACCTCATCAATTAATAGACGGTAGGAAAGGTCGAAAGTCAGTTACACACTCCCAAAATTCCGTAAAGAACTAGACAGAGTCGACTCCATCACTGCATACCAACGTGCCACTGGCTAGCCCGGACTATTTACACTGCATTCTTTTGATTAGTGAAATGCAGCCGAGTAGCACAAGCTATCTGATAACACGAATTGAACATGAACACTGACTGCAGAAATAAAAGAATCTCAGGGAATGTGCACTAAAAGGCAGATACCAATGGGCAGCTCAAAAAAGTGCTACGCATGCCAATAGAGCGCTCAGGAAGTGTACACTTTTCGTCAACAGGGACTCTAAAGCTTAGCATTATTTATCTGCTACCTACGTGCTGCACCTTGGGTGATTCATGTGCAGTGCACTGCAACACTGCTACTAGTGAGAAGTTAGGAAGCCTACTGTTATCAGTAATCTCAAAAAAATGCATGCCTGTTGCAAATGGGAAGAGAAAGTGTGCATTGTGATGGAGCAGAGTAAAAGATTTTTTTTTTATAACCCCTAATAAATTCTAAATAAAACTGTTTGTTTAAATGTAATAATCAACAATGTATGTGAGGGAAGGGTAACACGCAGTATGTGTGCCGAATAATCTATTAACAAGTGTCCGTGTGTCTAATTTTAACATAAAAATAATTGCGTACTGATTAAATAATAAATGCATGATTTTGTGCCTTTTAAATAAAACGTGGTGTTGCAAAAACAATAGTGATGGTAAGTAAGGAACAGCTTAAATGTTGCTTTTTAGCTAGGTAATAACTAATTGGGGTACGTAGAAGACGGGAGGGAAACGAAAAGGCTATGTTTCTTTATTTTAATTATGTTTTGTTTATTCTAAATAGTGTGTTAGACTTGGCATCTTTTGGCGTGTTTCCCCTGACTTTTTGCTTTCTGACCTCCCGGTTTTGACTCTGTTTTTGCTGGTGTAATGATTCTGCGCACTTTCCTCACTGCTGTCCAGTGGGAAAGTGCAAGTGCTCCTGTATAAAATGCGTTATGGATTGGTGTTTCCATGATTGGCCTATTTGGTTTATGTGTCAGTCCCTTGTAAAGTGCACTGCGAGTGCCAGGGCCTATAGACCAAATGCTGTTGGTGGGCTGCAGCACTGGATTGTGCCACCCACGCAAACAGCCCGTAAAGTGTAACTCGGGCCTGCCACCGCAGAGCCTGTGCGCAGCCTGGGGCTGCCATGTCGACTCTGGCAAGTGCACACACTTGCAAGTCCCTAAACCTTCCCTTTGCTACATGTTAGTCACCCCTAAGGTAGGCCCAAGGTACCCCTGTGGGCAGGGTGCGGTGTATGCGAAAGGTAGGACATGCCCGGTGTGTGCGTGCATGTCCTGATAGTGAATTACAGCCTAGTTCGTTTTTCACTATTGCAAGGCTACCTGTTCCCCCTAGGCCAGGATGGGCAGTTTTGATTATTACAGCTTATAATCCTAACTGACCCCGGGAACATGGTAGAAATTCGAGTTTAGTATGCCTGGACTCAGAATGATAAAATGCATCTTTTAGTGAAGTTGGTTTTAACATTCTGTGTTGGAAAATACCACTTTTAGAAAGTGGGTATTTTCTTGTCTAACCATCCGAGCCTGCCTCTGCGAGGTTGTGTATTCCTTGTCTGGAGTGTGAGTGACAGGGGCTGGGGGATGCCAGGAGACAGGGTGAGTCAGCGCAGGGCTGGATAGCAAGATCTACATGTAGATGGGTGGGAGAGGTCGCACCTGGGCCCTGAATAGGACAGTGCCTTCCCTCCACAATGCTGGCTCCACCTCCTGTGGTGCGTCTGATGTCCCTGGCCTACTCACTGAAAGAAGGGACGGAGACTTGTCAACAAAGTGCTCCAGAACTGGTTTGGACTAGGCAAAGGCCTCTCTGCCTTCAGAGAACAAAGGAATTTGGGATATAAATATTGGGGCCCTGACCCCATGAATTTAGATCTCGCTGGAATCAAGGAACCTGCCAAGACGAAGAGCTGGAAGAGCTGCCAGGAGGAGTACTGCCCCTTTGCTGTGTTGTTGCTTTGTTGGGTTGGCCTGCAGTTGCTGCTTCTGCCTTGGGCAGTGAAAGGACTGGACTGAACTTTCTACAAACTTGTGCTGAGTATCTCCAAGGGCCTGAAACCGAGCTGGCCTCCTGTTAAGAAGTCTCAGGGACTACAAAGACTTCACAAGCCTCTGGGTACCGCTTCTGGAACGCTGTTTCAGTTGCCACAGAGGAAGGGAACTGCAACCGACTCCGTCAACCGAATCCATCCCTGGCCGGTGACCTGTTTGCACCGCAGACCGCATCTCCCCGCTTCGCAACCCTGGTCTCACCGCGGGCGACGTCCGACGCCGCCAACATCGAGCCGCTGCTTGCACCGTGACCTGTGGGCACCGCAGTTCGCTTCGCATCGCTTCCCTGAACCAACCGGACCCGACCGACGAGGTCGCTGCAACTGGCTCAAGAGTCGTGACCGCACCGCATTGGGGCACCGCTCGCACGTCTGCGACGCACCGCTCCGACTCCGCACCGTTGTCCGACGCCAGCTCCCGCACTCCGGCTAGGTCGCCTGCATCGCAACCTGTCAGCACCGCATCGAGCATCGTCTCACCCTGCATCGCACGCCTTGGACTCACCGACTCCGTCTGCACGACGCTCATCGAGCCGCTGCCTGCACCGCATCGAGGGACACCGCACCTTGCATCGCTCCGTCTTGCACCGCAACCGCGACGAACGCCGACCGGCTCGTACACTCCGTACCAGCCACAACGAGAAAGGTACTGTAACCGAGTCTGTTCATGACTCTGCTGGCCCGTATCGACGCGGTCGGCTGGAACTGTTAGACTCTGTGGTTTTCAGCATCACGGTAGGCTCGGACGGAGCTACCGACTCGTACGAACTTTGCTTTTGTGCTATTCCTGCAAAGGAGAAGTTACCGTATCAAGCATTCATTCGTAAAGTATAGTATTGTGGATTTTTGTCGTAATTGGTCTTGTCTTGAGTATATAAAATATTGGTTATTTTTCTAAACTGGTGTGGTGTCCGTTAGTAGTGCTTACACTGTATTACTGTTGGTTATGTGCAAATGCTTTACACACTGCCTCTGAATTAAGCCTGACTGCTCGTGCCAAGCTACCACGAGGGTGAGCAGGGGTTACTTCACGAGTGTAACACCCTTACCCTGACTAGGAAGAAGGGTCCCTACTTGGACAAAGGTGCAAGCCCTTGCCAACTAGAGATCCCATTTCTAACATTGGTTGTCAGCGGTGAGGATAGGACTTGTGTTTGCACTTGACTTACAGTGATTGGTGTGCACTACTACCATATCGCAGACCATTACGTACCACATACTGGTTCTTTTTCTTTTGACCTATTTTTGATCTTGCCAGTTTTCAACTCACTACTTTTGTCATGCCTGAATCAATTGCATCATCCGTTGCATCTCTGGAAGTTATCTTTGAGGAGGACAAGTTGGAATCCTACGCCGTAAAGGAGTTACGAGCGATTTGTAAAAACCTGAAAGTCCAAATTAAAGGCCTCACAAGGAAGGAGGAGCTACAGAAGGCGCTGAGGGCCTGGGTAGCAGCCAGACATGCGAATGGGCAGCCTGGTAATCTCAGTGAGGAGGCGGAGGAGCCTATTTCCAGGGTGGATGTGCTTTGGGTAGGGGGAACCCGCCAGGTCAGGCAGCAGCAGTCTGTCCCCAGAGGAGCTGGAGGACAGGCGGGAGGCAAGGCAGTTTGAGCTGCAGAAGCTCAGGCTGGAGAGTGAGCGGGAGGAGAAGAGATTGGCCATAGAGGAGAGGAAGATGCTCTTAGAACATGAGAGAGAACTGAAGGAGCTAGGAACTTAGGAGTAAGTCAGGCTCAGATGGTGGCAGCAATTCGTCCAGAAAGGCAGACAGGATTGTGCACATTCCCAAGAACGTAGGCAAGGAGTTCAAGAAGGGGGATGACATACAAAGGTGGTTTCAGGGTTATGAGGCAGCCATACACATGAATGGGGTCCCTGAGGAGAATTGGGGAGCAGGATTGTGGCCACTTTTCCCGGAAGAAGCAAGGGATGCTCTGATAGCTTTGGGTAAGGGGTATCACCTCACCTATGCTGACATGAATGATGCCCTTCTCACGAAGTATGGTCTTACTCCTGAAAAGTACAGGGATCAGTATAGGTCCAGTAAGAAGTCTGATGCCAACACTTGGTTGGAATGTGTGGATGTGTTCTGCAGGTCTCTGGATGGTTGGGTGAAGGGCACTAGTGTAACAGATTTTCAGGGGCTCTACAACTTGATTGCATGGGAGCACTTGTCTAGTCTATGTTTTGCAGATCTGCGCCAGCACCTAGTGGATAGTAAGCTAACTGACCCCAGGAAGCTTGCTATGGAAGCGGACCGCTGGGTGAGTACCAGGGTCCACAAGAAAGCGTTTGGGGGAGACTCAGCCAAAGGTGGGCAGGGTCCCCAGCAGAAAGGTGGGGGACAAGGGTAAAGCACAGGAGTTCTCTAAAGGGCCCCAAACTAGTACCCCGGGTAAAGGTTCCCAGCCCCCGGTGATAAGAAGAAAGGGGTCTCTACAGGGAAGCCTGTTGAGACCGGCCCCCGCAAGTGTTAAGCATGTGACCAGGTAGGTCACTTTAAGGGGGACCCCAAGTGCCCGAAGGGGACACAGCCACCCACCGGTGGACAGTCCAAAGTGTTGGCTAGTGTAGCGCTTGGGGAGGAGGGTGCCCACAGGAGGGTGGGGATCCCGCAGAAATGACCCTTGTCTCACTAGGGGACAGTGAGATGGTCCCAGGAAACCAGGTGCCCCCTAACACAAAGAAATATAGCACCTGGGTGACCATTAATGGGAACAGGGTAGAGGCTCTCAGAGATACTGGAGCCAGTGTGACCTCAGTCCGGTGTCACCTGGTCTCTGAGAAGCAGGTAGTCCCAGGAGCATTCCACCAAGTAGTTGCTGTCGACAACTCAGAGCGCCAATGTATGGTGGCACAGGTTCCCTTTGAATGGGGGGGGGGGGTCTCAGGTCCCTTGAGGGTGGTTGTGAGCCCTACCATGCCTGTAGATGGTCTGCTAGGAAACGACCTGGAGCAGTCCTCATGGAAGGAGGTGGAGCTCAGGTCTCACTTGGAGATGCTTGGGTTGCCAGAGTGGGCATGCGTGTCTACTTGGTCAATGGCAGCCAGAAAGGGTGATCAAGAGGACTTGGAGCCTGAAACAGTGGCCCAAGTCCCTGCCAAGAGAAAGGGCAGGGGCGCGGGAAACCGGCCCCCGAGTTCCCACGGACCGGGAGGAAGCGGACCTCGAGGGGGACGCCCCGGTGCCTACAGGGGAGCAGGTAGCCGAACTGGGAGACATCTCTGAGCTGACCCATTGGCAGCAAGAAGGGGGTCCCACCAGGGAGGAGTTCTGCAGGGAGCAGAACGAGTGCCCTACTCTGGAGGGTCTGCGGCGGCAGGCTGCAGACCAGGCAGCTGGTAATCAGTCCGGGTCACATCTGATCTACTGGGAGAGTGGTCTCCTATACAGTGAGCCTAAGGTTGCTGAGCCTGGGTCAGCCCGTGTGCTGGTGGTACCCCAGCGCTTCAGGACCTTCCTACTGGGTCTGGCTCATGACGTGCCTTTGGCAGGACATTTGGGGCAGGACAAGACCTTTGACAGGCTTGTCACCCACTTCTTTGGCCCCAAATGCGAAGGCAGTCAGATGCACACTGTAGGTCTTGCCAAACTTGCCAGGCAAGTGGTAAGAGTGGGAGGAAGGTCAAAGCTCCTCTCCAACCTTTTCCTGTTGTTGGAACACCCTTTGAAAGGGTAGGGATGGATATTGTGGGGCCACTGGATCCCAAGACAGCCATGGGCAACAGGTACATCCTGGTCTTGGTGGACCATGCCACCCGGTACCCGGAGGCAATCCCTCTCAGGACAACGACGGCGCCAGTGGTGGGCCGGGCGTTAATGGGGATCTTTTCCCGTGTGGGATTCCCCAGAGAGGTGGTTTCTGATAGGGGGACCAATTTCATATCGAAGTATATGACATCCCTGTGGAAGGAGTGTGGTGTAACCTACAAGTTCACCACTCCTTACCACCCACAAGGAAACGGTCTGGTGGAGAGATTCAACCAGACCTTGAAAGGCATGATCAAGGGTCTAACAGAACCCATGAGGCGTAAGTGGGACGTCCTCTTGCCATGCCTACTCTTTGCATACAGGGAGGTGCCTCAGAAGTCTCTTGGGTACAGCCCCTTTGAGCTCCTGTATGGCCACCCTGTCAGAGGACCTCTGAGTTTGGTTAAGGAAGGCTGGGAGGCAGCTCCCAGGAAAACTCCCCAGGATGTATTTAGCTACATGCTGGCCTTTAGAAAACCAAACTGCCCGCTTCCAGGAAACTCGCTCAGGCGAACCTAGAAGCAAGCCAGGAAGAAATGAAGAGATGGTATGACCAGAATGCCACTCTGGTCGAATTTCAACCTGGGCAAAAAGTGTGGGTCATGGCCCCAGTGGCACCTTGTGCCTTGCAGGACAAGTGGACTGGGCCATATGAGGTAAAGGAGCGCAAAAGTGACGTCACCTACCTGGTGGATTTGCAGGCTCCAAGGAACCCTTTGAGGGTCCTTCACGTGAACCGCCTCAAACCCCACTTCGAGAGGTCCGAAGTGAGTATGCTCTTGGCGACAGATGATGGGGTGGAAGAGGAGAGTGAGCCTCTCCCTGACCTCCTGTCTACCAAGGAGCATGATGGGTCAGTAGAGGGTGTGATCCTCTCCCCTACTCTGACTCAGGAGCAGCAGGGGGACTGTCGCCAGTTGTTGGGACAGTTCGCCCCACTGTTCTCTCCGACCCCCGGTGTTACTCACTGGTGTACCCATGACGTGGACACCGGTGACAGCCCTCCTGTGAAGCACAAGATTTACAGGTTGACTGACCGGGTCAGAGCCAGCATCAAGGAGGAGGTCTCTAAGATGTTGGCGTTAGGGGTGATTGAGCCCTCCCACAGTCCTTGGGCCAGCCCAGTGGTCTTGGTCCCAAAGGCTGTGGCGCCCGGTGCCACTCCAGAACTCCGGTTTTGTGTGGACTACCGTGGGCTCAATGCCGTCACCAGGACTGACGCGCACCCCATCCCCAGAGCTGATGAGCTCATTGATCGGTTGGGAGCTGCCCGGTTCCTCAGCACGTTTGATTTAACGTCTGGGTACTGGCAGATTGCCTTAACCGATGGGGCCAAGGAGAGATCAGCGTTCTCAACCCCAGAAGGTCATTACCAATTCCGGGTGATGCCCTTTGGGTTGAAGAATGCCCCTGCCACCTTTCAGAGGTTGGTCAATCAGGTGTTGGCTGGGCTGGAGGATTTCAGTGCCGCCTACCTGGATGACAATGCTGTGTTCAGTTCCAGCTGGGAAGAACATTTACAGCACCTTGAGAAAGTGTTGAGGGCTCTGCAAGGTGCAGGCCTCACGATCAAGGCCAGTAAGTGCCAGATCGGGCAGGGCTCTGTGGTGTACTTGGGACACCAGGTAGGAAGCGGCCAGGTGGCGCCCCTACAACCCAAGATTGACACCATTCTGGCTTGGGAACCCCCAAGACCCAGACAGAGGTGAGAGCCTTCTTAGGTCTCACCGGTTACTATAGGAGATTTGTTAAGGGCTATGGCACCATCGTTGCCCCCTTAACAGAGCTGACCTCTAAGAGGCAGCCCAGGAAAGTGATCTGGACTGAGTCCTGCCAGAAAGCTTTTGATGCCCTGAAGGCAGCCATGTGCACGGCGCCCGTGCTCAAGGCACCTGACTTCTCCAAGGAATTCGTCGTGCAGACTGACGCTTCAGAGCATGGTGTGGGAGCGGTGCTCTCACAACTGAACGAAGAGGGCCTGGATCAGCCTGTAGTCTTCCTTAGCAGGAGACTACTTCCCAGGGAACAGAGGTGGAGTGCCATAGAAAGGGAAGCTTTTGCTGTGGTCTGGGCGCTGAAGAAGTTGAGACCATACCTGTTTGGGACTCACTTCCGGGTTCAGACAGACCACAGGCCCCTCAGATGGTTGATGCAAATGAGGGGCGAGAATCCAAAACTGCTGAGGTGGTCCATCTCCCTACAGGGAATGGACTTTACGGTGGAGCACCGTCCTGGTACAGAACACGCAAACGCAGATGGTCTGTCCAGGTTCTTCCGCCTTAGTGAGGAGAACTCCAATGGGGTTGGGTAGTTCTCCCTACTTTCAGCTGGAGGGGACATGTGTTAGACTTGGCATCTTTTGGCGTGTTTCCCCTGACTTTTTGCTTTCTGACCTCCCGGTTTTGACTCTGTTTTTGCTGGTGTAATGATTCTGCGCACTTTCCTCACTGCTGTCCAGTGGGAAAGTGCAAGTGCTCCTGTATAAAATGCGTTATGGATTGGTGTTTCCATGATTGGCCTATTTGGTTTATGTGTCAGTCCCTTGTAAAGTGCACTGCGAGTGCCAGGGCCTATAGACCAAATGCTGTTGGTGGGCTGCAGCACTGGATTGTGCCACCCACGCAAACAGCCCGTAAAGTATAACTCGGGCCTGCCACCGCAGAGCCTGTGCGCAGCCTGGGGCTGCCATGTCGACTTGGCAAGTGCACACACTTGCAAGTCCCTAAACCTTCCCTTTGCTACATGTTAGTCACCCCTAAGGTAGGCCCAAGGTACCCCTGTGGGCAGGGTGCGGTGTATGCGAAAGGTAGGACATGCCCGGGTGTGTGCGGCATGTCCTGATAGTGAATTACAGCCTAGTTCGTTTTTCACTATTGCAAGGCTACCTGTTCCCCTAGGCCAGGATGGGCAGTTTTGATTATTACAGCTTATAATCCTAACTGACCCCGGGAACATGGTAGAAATTCGAGTTTAGTATGCCTGGACTCAGAATGATAAAATGCATCTTTTAGTGAAGTTGGTTTTAACATTCTGTGTTGGAAAATACCACTTTTAGAAAGTGGGTATTTTCTTGTCTAACCATCCGAGCCTGCCTCTGCGAGGTTGTGTATTCCTTGTCTGGAGTGTGAGTGACAGGGGCTGGGGGATGCCAGGAGACAGGGTGAGTCAGCGCAGGGCTGGATAGCAAGATCTACATGTAGATGGGTGGGAGGGGTCGCACCTGGGCCCTGAATAGGACAGTGCCTTCCCTCCACAATGCTGGCTCCACCTCCTGTGGTGCGTCTGATGTCCCTGGCCTACTCACTGAAAGAAGGGACGGAGACTTGTCAACAAAGTGCTCCAGAACTGGTTTGGACTAGGCAAAGGCCTCTCTGCCTTCAGAGAACAAAGGAATTTGGGATATAAATATTGGGGCCCTGACCCCATGAATTTAGATCTCGCTGGAATCAAGGAACCTGCCAAGACGAAGAGCTGGAAGAGCTGCCAGGAGGAGTACTGCCCCTTTGCTGTGTTGTTGCTTTGTTGGGTTGGCCTGCAGCTGCTGCTTCTGCCTTGGGCAGTGAAAGGACTGGATTGAACTTTCTACAAACTTGTGCTGAGTATCTCCAAGGGCCTGAAACCGAGCTGGCCTCCTGTTAAGAAGTCTCAGGGACTACAAAGACTTCACAAGCCTCTGGGTACCGCTTCTGGAACACTGTTTCAGTTGCCACAGAGGAAGGGAACTGCAACCGACTCCGTCAACCGAATCCATCCCTGGCCGGTGACCTGTTTGCACTGCAGACCGCATCGCCCCGCTTCGCATCGCAACCCTGGTCTCACCGTGGGCGACGTCCGACGCCGCCAACATCGAGCCGCTGCTTGCACCGTGACCTGTGGGCACCGCAGTTCGCATCGCATCGCTTCCCTGAACCAACCGGACCCGACCGACGAGGTCGCTGCAACTGGCTCAAGAGTCGTGACCGCACCGCATTTGGGGCACCGCTCGCACGTCTGCAACGCACCGCTCCGACTCGCACCGCTGTCCGACGCCAGCTCCCGCACTCCGGCTAGGTCGCCTGCATCGCAACCTGTCAGCACCGCATCGAGCATCGTCTCACCCTGCATCGCACGCCTTGGACTCACCGACTCCGTCTGCATGACGCTCATCGAGCCGCTGCCTGCACCGCATCGAGGACACCGCACCTTGCATCGCTCCGTCTTGCACCGCAACCGCGACGAACGCCGACCGGCTCGTACACTCCGTACCAGCCACAACGAGAAAGGTACTGTAACCGAGTCTGTTCATGACTCTGCTGGCCCGTATCGACGCGGTCGGCTGGAACTGTTAGACTCTGTGGTTTTCAGCATCACGGTAGACTCGGACGGAGCTACCGACTCGTACGAACTTTGCTTTTGTGCTATTCCTGCAAAGGAGAAGTTACCGTATCAAGCATTCATTCGTAAAGTATAGTATTGTGGATTTTTGTCGTAATTGGTCTTGTCTTGAGTATATAAAATATTGGTTATTTTTCTAAACTGGTGTGGTGTCCGTTTGTAGTGCTTACACTGTATTACTGTTGGTTATGTGCAAATGCTTTACACACTGCCTCTGAATTAAGCCTGACTGCTCGTGCCAAGCTACCACGAGGGTGAGCAGGGGTTACTTCACGAGTGTAACACCCTTACCCTGACTAGGAAGAAGGGTCCCTACTTGGACAAAGGTGCAAGCCCTTGCCAACTAGAGATCCCATTTCTAACATAGTGCTTCTAAAAATCAAGTTCGAGTGGCGATAGAAAATGGCCGATGTTTTATGTAACACGCATGCGCCGGGAGCGAAAGCGCTGAGACGTACAAATGCTGAGGGAGAAAATGTTGGGGAAAGACCAAACCACGTGGTTGAAACTGGAAGCTAGGCTGAAAGAATGGTCAAGGCTGGTGTGACCTAAGTGAACTGATAATGTGCCGCGGTGATCAGCGAGAAAACGTGGGAATCAACTGCTAGTGAAAAGACAATGCATGAAAAGTTCTTAAAAGTATCGAAAGAAGTTACAAATGAACTGATCGAAGCGGACAGAGAAATGTCGTGAGTCGTGAGAAAGGAAATGGACATTTACATTCCTGAAAGAGACTGCTCGGAGCTGGAAAATTGATTAAACTTATGTTGAACCCGAGTGGACCAATGAATGAAAAGCGCGTTACTAATGTTGCAACAAAATTTTAGTTAGCTAAGTTAGAATTAGGGTATAAGTAGGCCTACTCCGGTGGGAGGGGGGCAGTCATCATTCATTCCTGTAGATGCTCGAGAGAGTTCCTGATCGATGATCGAGAGATGCTGAGAGACTGTTAGATGAGACGGGTTGCGGTAGCTGATGCTGACGAGCTGAAGTTCTGTTTGCTGTCTTTATTTTCCAGTTGAGTATGAGAATCAAGTTATTTTCCAACCTTAACTTTAGGTTAGAACTCATTAGGCTTAATTATGAAAATAGGTAGGTTAATTAGGCTTTTTCTCATGACAAAATTCTTTTCTGCAATAAAATCGATTTGCTTTAATAAATAAATGATTTAATAAATGTATGAATAAATTGAATAATAAATTCTAAAATTCTTTTCATGCCTTTAAAATTATATAAACTTTAAGATTCTTGAACAAATGGCTCAGTGAATTCTTTATTAAAATTCTAGAAAATGTGTAATAAGCTATTGTGATTTTAGCTGGTCTTAAATCACTTTACTGACAAATACTAGATAAATCCATCGACAATATGAGCAGGAATACCTAAAAAGTAATTAAGAACGACAGATAATGATAAAAAGGTATCCCGGCTCCTTACAGCGGTACAATTGACTGTGCTTTACAAAAGCTTTTTCTCCTAGGAAGTAGAAAATTAGAGAAATGATCCAGGAAGTGATAGAATGAATGTGTGATTGGCGGTGTCAATGGGCCCCACCGTCATGTGGATATGAGTGTAGTCGCGCCTGGATTGACCTGGGAGAAATAGTTTTCATTGTGTCCGCTGCATCAGATTTCTTGGTAGCAGAGTTATGGTTTCTATAGATTAGTTTGGTGATTATTGATTTTTGATTATTGATTATTTTTTATGACTAACACTATGGGGTCGATTCCGATTCGGGCCGGAAAAATCTCCGTCCGAGCCGGACCCGGAGAGATTTCCGACCGAATTGGACTCTGGCAGTCCGACCGAACGAGTACGATGCGCACGCATGCGATCGGACTCGATTCGGTCGGACTCCCATTGAAGTCAATGGGAGCCGGGCGTACAACGCGTACGCGGGCTCCCATTGACACAATGGGTGCGAGGCGGACAAGGGCGCCCCCTACAGCGGGTACGCCTCGATGCGGTTCGCGCCGTACATGCATGGTAGGGGGGACCCATGGGTCCCCCCCTGTGTGCGCCTCGCGCGGGTACGCGTACAGGGGGGGTCCGACGCGTACCCCCAAAGTCCGGCTCCGACAGCTTTTTTGAGCCGGACGGCGCGAGTCGGTCGGACTGCTCGCAGCGCGCATCGTACTTACCCGGCCGGAGAACGACTCCATTGCGCGAGGCGATCCCTGTCCGTGCGAGTCGGTCGGAGCGTGTTGGACCCGCGTTCGAGTCGGTCGGGCGTTTCGCGAGCGCTTGCATCGTACTCGCTCGGCCGGACGCGCGTCCGATTCGGTCGGGAAACAGGGCTCCGAATCGGATCCGGTTAAACCGAATCCGATTCGGAGCACTACCGGCCGAGATCGGAATCGGCCCCTAAATGTTGAGTCGAGTTGTGTTATATGTGAGTTTTCACGCTTCTGGGATGTAGGAAGTGGAACACGTGTGGCAAGAGAAGTCACATGGAATTTGGTACATGGTCTGAATTCATTTTGGTAATAACGTAAGTTGTGTTATGTTAGGGAAATTTTCCGTATAAAAGGTGTATGAATGAAATAGCAAATCACGTATTCTTGTGAAACTCTGGCCTTAATTCTCAGGAGCATTTGTCTCCACGTGTCTTATCCCCAGGGAAACGGGTTTATTGTTTGCTTGAGAGAAGGGTAAGGTAGAGGGAAGTGCTACTTTATCGGCGAGAGTTAATAATTCTGTGGTAGGGTAGAGGTAAGCGCTGCCTACTGGAAATACAGGATTCTTGTGTAAAAGAACCAAACTGTCACTTTTGTTTAGCGAATCAGACTATGGAATTGTTTTTTATGTCGTAACTAACGAAGAAACTTTGAAAAGAAAATTGCAGATAAATTTTGTAAAGGAGGGGTAAAAGAGCAGGAGTGACGTAGACAAGTGCTGCGCTAGGATTGGATAGTGCGCTAGTCACGTGAACGCAAGAGCAGGAGTGACGTAGATAGAGTGCCGCGCTGGGATTGGTAGGAGCGCGGAAGAAGGAAATCGTTCTGATTGGTGTGTTGGTGTGAATCGCGCTGAGATTGGTAGAAGTTCCGTACACGGAACAGTGGTGATTTACGGAGTAATTTGAAGAAAAGCAAAGTTGAAAACATGCCGTATTATGAGTATGAAAGGGAGAGAACGTCGTGGACGACAAAAATTAAGAATTTCTTTAAGAAAGACAAGAAGGTTGTGACTAGAGAGAGACAAGTAATTCCTCCGTCGAAATCAGTAGCTTCACATATGATGCTGAAATACGGATATCATACGTGCATATGGTTAGAAAATTGGGCAAAATATACGAAGAATGATGGAGCATTAGCATTTCCTGAAAATGGTTCCTTTAGTGTAGCGGTTTTGCGGAACTTAAGAGAGAAGATGACAAATTTAGAACCTAGACCTAGACCAACACAGTTTGAGGCTTTGACGGAATGGGAAGATGAGATGTACGAGCGAGAGAGATTCAGAGGGTTGAGAGATCATGAGTTTATGCCTGGAAGATTGTGGGGAGTAAATCATGAGGACAGAATAAAAAGATGGAGGTGTGCTAACATGACAGGAGGTTTGTTTCCGGCTTTTACGGTTGAGGAAGTGGCTAAGAGAAAATGTACTGAGAAAAAGAAACATATGGAGAGGGAAAAATATATGCATGAGAGTGAAACTGATGATGAATTGCTGGAAGACATTCTAAATAGAAATCCCCCTCCGTATCAGCAGAGTTCTACAGTGGTGACACCTAATGCACCGCAAATAGAGACAGTGCGAAATAAAAGTCCCGTAAAAAGAATTGAAATAAATAGGTCACAAGACCAAATGAGAACTTCACAAAATGAAGAAGTAGAAAGTGACAATACAATTGAATTAGCAAGAACGACAAAAGAACTGACTGAGAAAATCAGAGAATTAACGAAAAACATGGAAGCTGTAACTGTACCCGTGACAATAGGTCCAGTGATACCAGTTTTGAGAATCAGAAAATTAATGAACGCTCTTTAGTGATTCCAATGAATTCACAATTTCAAAGAGAAAGGGAAAGAATGGAAACAAGTGCAGGTACAAGTAATTTGACCAGTGCTTATAGACCAAGTCCGCCTGAAAATTTGACAGTAAATGAGTGTAACGGTGGGAAAATGCCTATGGTAACAGAATCTGCAACAGTGACACCTGAAAAGAGTGGAAATTGGATAGAAATAAACAATACGCCTATAGGTCCGACTCCTGATGAGTTAAATGAGTGGATGAAGGCATTTAAAATAAAAGAACCAGAAGAAAAACCATTAGATGTAATTAGGTTAAAGATAGATATGGAAGAATTAATTTTAGGAACAATTGGAACAGAGAAGCTGAAAAATTACCAGGATGATGAGATTATGTTTCTGTGCAAAAGTATTACGTGGAGAGCTAGGAATTTACATGACAAGCTGGAAGAGGTAGCAAGTGAAATTGGAGTGGATTTTGCGAGAGTGAAAACGTTACAGAAACCGTACAGAGTAGACTTTTGTGAGAAAGACATTGAAAATTTGAACACCGCAGGAAGGCTAACACAGATAAAGGAGTTGATTGTTTTGTTGAGAAAATGGGGTGATGTGGACAGATGGAAAGTTAGATAGTCGAAAAAGTATGAAAAAACTACAGACAAAGCTTCTTTGGCTTATATGATAACTGAAAAGGAACCTATTGCCAGAGAATACCCTATGAGAGAACCTCCAGGTGGTAGTTATGTACATGTGCCCTGGACTAGACAGGATATACTGTCATTTACAAATGATTTCCCGAAATTGAGAGAGAAACCAGTTGAGTGGTACAGACAAGTGGAAAGGTTTGTGAAGGTTTCAAAGGTGTTGTGGATAGATTTAGATGGATTGTTTGATATAGTGGTGCCAACTGATTTGTGGTCTGAGTGTAAAATTACAGTGGATTGGCCAACTGTAGAATATCCGAGAGACCCTAAGACAGGAGCTCCAGGTCTTGAGGTGATGAGAAAATATGATAAGGTGATTACCTTTTTGAAGAATAAAATTCCCCCAAAAGAAACAGATTGGGTAAAAATAGACAGAACGACACAGGAAAGTAAGGAGTCTGTACATGCCTATTATGAAAGGTTGTTGTTGGTTTTCAAACAGTACAGTGGTTATGAGGAATTGAGTGAGAAGGACATGAGTCATTTTGTATACCGATTTGTGTTTGGCCTGAAACAAGAAATAAGTGATATGATTAAGCAACACATGATAAACTGGCAGAATGGAAGTGTAGATGAGGTGCTGAGGTATGCTAAGTATTGTAGTGATGAAATAGAGAGTAAACAGCGTAAATTAAAAGAAAAAGCAATGTGGGCACAGGTGAAAGTGGCAGAGAAACAGGAGGCTCAATTGAATAACAGTGAGAATGAAACAGGACAGAATAAAGCCCGACCTAACCTAGGTAAAGGAAAAGGTCAAATGAGTCTAGAGGAGGCAAAGAAAAATGGCCATGTCATAATTGCGGAAAATTAGGGCATTGGAGAAACGAGTGTAAGTTTCCGCCAAAACCTAATCCGGAAAATCAACCATTAAATCCACAGGTGCAGAAGGAGGTAGTTGTCCAACATGGTCAGGTGCCACAACCACCACTTCCCAACAGTGTTAACCAGCAGAGATACAGTACAGAAACAGGATTCTACGGAGGTGAGCAGGTAACACAGTTGCCGCGTGCAGCCAACATTTCTCAGTATTGGTTGCGACAGAGTGAGGATGAGCTGGATGAAAGTTCCTGACGGTGCCTAAGAGAGGGAAAAGAGTGCGTACTTGGCGCAACTCTAGAGGTAGATCAGTCTGGTCCCTTTGTGGATGGAGAAGTGAATGGAGCAAACATAACATTCCTTGTCGATACTGGAGCTACCCGTTCTACTGTTAGGTCAGTGGAAATTCCAAACCTTCCTCTCTCAGGTGAATATATCCAAGTAATTGGAGTAGCAAATCAGCAGATTAAAACACCACTTACTGAATTAGTGAAAGTAAAAATTGGTCCTTTTAGTGAAATGCATAAATTTGTAGTTTGCGATTGTAGTCCCGTAAACCTTTTAGGGAGAGACCTTTTGTGCAAAATGAACTGCACAATTTATTGTACACCAGATGGAATTGGATTTCAGACCCCAGATGAAGATGTATTGTATAAAGTGACATTGATGAACCAGGAACCAGAAATGAATGGTTTGTTTCCTGCATTTGATGCAGAAAAACTTCCAAGTGAGTTGAAAGATGCAGTGGAAAAGAATGTATGGGATTTTACAGGAGAAGATATTGGATTGATGAAAGAGGTAGATCCCGTAAAAGTGACAGTAAAAGAAGGAACAACTTATCCAAATACGCCACAGTATAAATTGACTCCCGAAATAATTGAAGGAATAACTCCTGTAATAAATAAGATGATTGAACAAGGAATCCTGAAAGAAATAATGAGCAGTCCATGTAATTCACCTATTATGGGACTGAAAAAGCCAAACGGAACATATGGAATTGTACAGGATTTGAGAAAGATAAATAAAATAGTTGTGCCTTGTTGCCCAATAGTGCCAAACCCTGCAGTAATTCTATATCAAATTCCACACGAAGCTGAGTGGTACACTGTGATTGATTTGTGTCACGCATTTTTCTCGATTCCTTTACATCCAGATAGCCAGCCATTATTTGCGTTCCGGTTCGGAGAGCGTATTTTGGCATGGTGCCGAATTCCTCAGGGGATACAGAAAGCCCCTCAATCTTTAATCAGATTTTGAAGAAGTCCCTGGAAGATTTGAAGATGCCAGAAAAGTCAGTGATGGTGCAGTATATCGATGACCTATTGGTGGCATCGAAAACAAAAGAAGCATGTGTCAGCGATACAATTGCTTTACTGAACCATCTGGAGAAAAGAGGACATAAAGTGTCTCCTTCAAAATTGCAGTTTTGTCAGAAAGAAGTCCAATATTTAGGACATAAAATTGAGAAAGGAGTGAGAAAGATAACGACAGAAAGAATAAAAATGATACAAGGAATGAGAGCACCAATGACACAGAGAGAAGTAAGAATGTTTCTGGGAATGGTTGGATATTGCCGACAATGGATAAGTGGATTTTCATTAATTGCTAAACCGTTGCAGAAATTGACTAAAAAGGATGTTAGAGACCCTTTTGAATTGAGTGAAGAAGAAATGATATCTTCCAAGGATTTGAAAAAGAAACTGTGTGAGGCACCTGCTTTGGGAATGCCTGACTATGAAAAAGATTTTGAGTTATACTGCAGTGAAAGAGATGGATGTGCATTCTCAGTACTAGTACAAAAACATGGAACAATGAAGAGACCAATTGCTTATTTTTCAGCTGTTTTAGACCCAATAGCGAAAGCATTGCCTGGATGTCTGAAAGCTGTTGCTGCTACTTGTGTAAGTTTGGAACAAAGTGAAGGTATAGTAATGGGGTACCCACTGAGAGTTTATGTCCCCCACTCTGTAGAAATCCTTTTGACAAGAACAAAAACACAGTACATGACACATAGTCGGCTGACTAAGTACGAGAAAGTAATCTTGAGTGCAGAAAATGTGACCATAGACAGATGTATGAATGTGAATCCTTCAACATCCTTGCCAGATGAAGAAGGCATAATTGAACAAAATGAGGTAGATCATGATTGTCTGGATGTGCTGGAATATTGAACCAAACCAAGGGCTGACATAAAAGATGAGCCTTTAACCCCTTCCATGCTCATGACGAGCTCAGCTCGTCATGCTGCGCAGTGCTCGTGTGGGCATGACGAGCTGAGCTCGTCATGAACCCGTCCGCTTAATGAAACGCCTCGCACAGGGCGAAAATCGGCCGCGCATGGAAGCGGTTAAAGGAATCAGATTATATCATGTTTGTGGATGGCTCATGCTTGAGGACTGAAAAAGGAGTTTTAAGCGCAGCTTACGCAGTATGCACGGTGGCGACTGTGATGGAAGCGTCTTGTCTGAAAGGAGTAAGGTCTGCTCAAGTTGCAGAACTTATTGCTTTAATTCAAGCATGCAAATTGGGAAGAAACGTACGAGTGACGATTGTGACAGATAGCCAGTAAGGGTTTGGTGTCGTGCATGATTTTGGTCAGATTTGGTCACAAAGAGGTTTCTTGACGTCTGCAGGTACACCTATCAGAAACGGAGATTTTGTAAAGAAACTGCTTGAGGCGATACAGCTGCCTAAGCAGATAGCTGTAGTGAAGTGCACTGCCCATAAAAAGAATAAAGATTACATAACTATTGGGAATAATTTTGCGGACGAGATCGCAAAATATTGTGCAGAGAACATGACATCATTGAATAAAAACAGAGACAGGGAGCATATTTCTTCTTCCTTGCTTTTTACTAACACTGTTGAGACATGGGATGAAGTGAGGCAATTGCAAGAAGTTGCAAGTGACGAGGAAAAAGATTACTGGATAAAAGCAGGATGTAGGAGACAAGAAAACAATGGTGTATGGGTTTACAGAGATGAGAGACCAGTTATGCCTGATAGCATGATTTCAGACATGGCCCGGATGTACCATGGACAAGCTCATGTTGGGAGAGATGCAATGATCAGACTTTTCAGACAAACCTGGTATAACCCAAAATTCAGAGCCATAGCTGAACGTTTTTGTCAAAGATGTCTTATTTGTTAACAGTTTAATCCAGGAAGAAAAACAATAGTGAGTCTAGGAACAATAGGACGAGAAGGAGGTCCTTTTACCAGGATGCAGTTGGATTTCATAGAGATGCCCCCTAGTAACAGACTAAAATATGTCTTGGTGGTCGTCTGTTTGTTTTCTCGTTGGGTGGAGGCATACCCGACAAGAAAGAATGATGGAATAACAGTAGCAAAGCTTATGCTACGAGAATTCATTCCTAGGTATGGTTTTCCAGTCACGATTGAGACAGATAGAGGAACACATTTTCAAAATGAACTAGTTCAATTAATTTGCGAAGCATTGAGCATTAAACAAAAACTGCATTGTGCATATAGACCAGAGGCTTCTGGAGTAGTAGAGCAAATAAATGGAACAATTAAGAACAGGTTGGGAAAAATGTGTCAAGCTACAGGACTCAAGTGGCCCGATGCACTACCACTCGTTCTGATGACAATCAGAAGTATTCCGGAAAGGAGAACAGGACTTAGTCCTCATGAGGTGATCATGGGACGAGCAATGAGACAAGCACAAGTACCTGTCAACAAGTTACTGACTATAACTGATGATCTAGTACTGGATTATTGCAAAGGACTGGCTGATGTGGTACATTCTGTGTTTCATCAGGTTGGACCGGATGCGACCACTCTTGAAAGAAAACCAGCCCACGACTTGAATCCAGGAGATTGGGTCCGAATAAAAGTCCACAGAAGAAGAAACTGTCTAGTTCCTCGCTGGGACGAACCACGACAAGTGATTCTGGTAACGACGACTGCAGTTAAGTGTGCAGGAGTGAAAAACTGGGTTCACGCAAGTCACACGATCAGAGTTCCAGAACCTGAAGATCGACATGTGAGTCGACATCTGGAAGGGTGGGATGACAGTTCAGCGTCGGAGACAGAAAGAAGAAGAAAAAGGGTGCCAGAACTTGAAGATCGACCTGTAAGTCGACATCTGGAAACCCCAACTACAAGTACTTATATAGAGGAAGAGAAAGAAGAAGAAGAAATAATTCCGGAAATTCCAGAGTTTGAAGATCGACCTGAAAGTCGACATCTGGAAATATCTGATACAAGTTCAGGATCTGATGATTCAATTGAAAATTGTGAAGAATTTCGAAGAAACACTTGGAAATATGAACAAATTAGAGAAGAAATTGAAAAGGAAAATGGTTTAGATGAGCAACCAAGCACAAGTTATGGTGGAAATCCTTCAAGAATAATTCTAATAGACAAAGAAGGGAAAGAAACAATTAGAAAGCTAGAAAATCGAGAAGAACCCCGAGGAGCAATAGGGACAGATAGAAAAACAAAAGAACAGGGAAAATTAGAAACAGAGAGTGAGATAAACACCAATTCGGAAGAACCTCGAGGAGGGACAGTAATAGGTGAACAAAAGAAGGAGAGCATAGAACCACCAGTAAAAGAAGACAAAATCATAAGTTTCAAAATAAGAGACGATTTTGAGAAAATTGAAACAGAGACTGAAGAAAGTGGAGAAGAAGGAAATATAAAATCTGAATCAAGAAAAAGAAATTGGAAATCAGAAAGAGAAGAAAAAGCAAGTGAAGCAAAAAGGCCAAGGAAGGGAGACAATTGGCCCAGCAGTGTTAGAAAATTGAGATACCGAATAATAAAAACAGGTGAGAAAAGTGCTGAACAGGTAAATGAGATAACAAGTCAGAAAGAGCGGGAAAAACCAAGTGGAAAACGATTGCAAAAATCAAAAAGAATAAAGAAAGTAAATGCAAAATACAGGTCACCTGAATGGCTTTATATAGCCCTGACTGACTACAAAGAAGAGAGCAACACTTACGAAAGCCCGAGATTGAGGAGTCGAATGGGTAAAAGTAAAGTGCAACAAACCTGAAATAAAAAGGACTTAAAGTTCTTCTGCCGGATGTGACAATTTACTGGACGTGACAATTTTACTGGATATGACAAATCACTGGATGTGACAACGGAAGGATTCTGAAAAGAATTAAAAGAAAGTACCAAGCAAAGACTTTGGAGTGCAGAGTGATAACTAAGTCATTTCTGAGGTGTAGTGACACAAATTTTCTGAACTAAAATAAGCAATAAGAAATAAAAATGGAGAATACTAGAGATAGAAGAGATAAATGCGAGTTTCTGAAAAGATGGTGTAAATTGTGCTGCTTTTGTACAGGATTATTAATGACAGTATGGATAGTATTTGCAATCACAATTCCTATTAGTATAGCTATAGTAGAAGCAAAGAATGATACTAAACCAGAAAAAGAGACTAATAGCAAAGAGTCAGTTATTTTAAGAAGTAGTGCAGAATTACATAAGGATAAGTCAGTAGCAGATTTTTCAAAAAATGTATTTACGAAATTATTGTACGAATATGTAGAGACAATGGATGTAAGAGATTGTTATGTTTGTATGCAGTTACCTGCATCAGTATCAGAAGGTGTGACTTATCATCACCTACCTCTAACGTATGGAATAACATGTAGTGTTATAGCAAGTTTATTTTACAAAACAGGTAGATTAGAAGTTTATTACACTGACGTAGATAAGATTTTTGCAAATATTCCTGTAGTTTCAGAACTAAACAAAGTAAAACAAGCAAAGGTTTTAGGTGAATTTTTTCTAGAACATAGAATTTTAACACTAGAAGAAATAGATAAAAACAACCTTACCTGTGAGTTAAAGAAAGAAGAAAAGGTATTTTTAGAAATGGTTGAAGAAAGAAGAGGAAAATTTCAAAAAGAAGCAATAAAAGAGAAAAGAAAACATCTATGGACGTTTGAGGAAGAACATAATGAAGGGAAAAAGATAAATGCAGCAATGACTTTAGATTGGCCACAAACAGGAAAGTTGTGTATTAGGAGAAATAAGACAGTCTATGACAATTATTTTGTAGGTTCCAGTATCTGTCACGACAATTACCAAATTTTGGGAGGTTGGGGATTCAAGGGTGGTAAGGATCCAATATTTCCAGGTATCTATTATATTTGTGGGAGTAGAGCTTATTACAGGTTACCAGACCATTGGTATGGAACATGTTATGTAGGCCTGGTCTTTCCAAAGATTTTTCATATAGACAGAGAAGAAAAAGGAACATACAAGATGATTAATGGATTCTCACGTAGGAAAAGGGAAAGTTTTACAGAAATTGTAGGTGATATTTTTGGAGCATTGATACCAGCAGTGGGAATATCTTTGAATGCGTTTAAAATTCGGAAATTATCCACAGTGGTAGATCGTTTGTCTACAGATACTGCTGGAGGGTTTTTAATGGTTAATACCGAAATGGTTGCCATGAGAGCTATGGTGATGCAAAATAGTCTTGCCCTTGACATTCTTTTGGCAAAAGAGGGTGGAGTCTGTGGAATGCTGAAAGTCCAACATTGTTGCACTTACATTCCTGATAAAAGTGAAAATATACAAAAGTATATTACAAATATTACAAGTCTGCACAAAGAACTAGTTCCACTGGAGGTTGAAAGTGTCCTTGGAAAGCTTGGTAGAGGTTTTTCTACAGTAGCAAATTGGTTAACAAAAATGAGTAGTCTAGTAATAGGGAAAGTTATAATAGTAGCAACAATAGTAATAATTTTTGTCATGACATTGAAAATTGTAATAACGTGTATCAAAAGAAAAAGAAGACAAAATGAGATAAAAAGAAATAACAGATTAGTGAAAGAAAGAGAAAGAGAAATGGGAGAAATTGAGTTAGAGAAAATGAAAGAAAGTATGTATAAAGAAACAAAGAGACAGGATGAAATAGACACAGAAGTTTAAACTAACAAAAGTAATGGAAGAAAGATATATGCTACCTGATAAAGAAGTATGACTTCGGTTTTATGTGGTGATTTAAAAATCACCAAAGGGGGGAGTTGATGGAGCAGAGTAAAAGAAATTTTTTTTTATAACCCCTAATAAATTCTAAATAAAACTGTTCGTTTAAATGTAATAATCAACAATGTATGTGAGGGAAGGGTAACACGCAGTATGTGTGCCGAATAATCTATTAACAAGTGTCCGTGTGTCTAATTTTAACATAAAAATAATTGCGTACTGATTAAATAATAAATGCAGGATTTTGTGCCTTTTAAATAAAACGTGGTGTTGCAAAAACAATAGTGATGGTAAGTAAGGAACAGCTTAAATGTTGCTTTTTAGCTAGGTAATAACTAATTGGGTACGTAGAAGACGGGAGGGAAACGAAAAGGCTATGTTTCTTTATTTTAATTATGTTTTGTTTATTCTAAATAGTGCTTCTAAAAATCAAGTTCGAGTGGCGATAGAAAATGGCCGATGTTTTATGTAACACGCATGCGCCGGGAGCGAAAGCGCTGAGACGTACAAATGCTGAGGGAGAAAATGTTGGGGAAAGACCAAACCACGTGGTTGAAACTGGAAGCTAGGCTGAAAGAATGGTCAAGGCTGGTGTGACCTAAGTGAACTGATAATGTGCAGCGGTGATCAGCGAGAAAACGTGGGAATCAACTGCTAGTGAAAAGACAATGCATGAAAAGTTCTTAAAAGTATCGAAAGAAGTTACAAATGAACTGATCGAAGCGGACAGAGAAATGTCGTGAGTCGTGAGAAAGGAAATGGACATTTACATTCCTGAAAGAGACTGGTCGGAGCTGGAAAATTGATTAAACTTATGTTGAACCCGAGTGGACCAATGAATGAAAAGCGCGTTACTAATGTTGCAACAAAATTTTAGTTAGCTAAGTTAGAATTAGGGTATAAGTAGGCCTACTCCGGTGGGAGGGGGGCAGTCATCATTCATTCCTGTAGATGCTCGAGAGAGTTCCTGATCGATGATCGAGAGATGCTGAGAGACTGTTAGATGAGACGGGTTGCGGTAGCTGATGCTGACGAGCTGAAGTTCTGTTTGCTGTCTTTATTTTCCAGTTGAGTATGAGAATCAAGTTATTTTCCAACCTTAACTTTAGGTTAGAACTCATTAGGCTTAATTAGGAAAATAGGTAGGTTAATTAGGATTTTTCTCATGACAAAATTCTTTTCTGCAATAAAATCGATTTGCTTTAATAAATAAATGATTTAATAAATGTATGAATAAATTGAATAATAAATTCTAAAATTCTTTTCATGCCTTTAAAATTATATAAACTTTAAGATTCTTGAACAAATGGCTCAGTGAATTCTTTATTAAAATTCTAGAAAATGTGTAATAAGCTATTGTGATTTTAGCTGGTCTTAAATCACCTTACTGACAAATACTAGATAAATCCATCGACAATATGAGCAGGAATACCTAAAAAGTAATTAAGAACGACAGATAATGATAAAAAGGTATCCCGGCTCCTTACAGCGGTACAATTGACTGTGCTTTACAAAAGCTTTTTCTCCTAGGAAGTAGAAAATTAGAGAAATGATCCAGGAAGTGATAGAATGAATGTGTGATTGGCGGTGTCAATGGGCCCCACCGTCATGTGGATATGAGTGTAGTCGCGCCTGGATTGACCTGGGAGAAATAGTTTTCATTGTGTCCGCTGCATCATCATGGCCGAGCTTTATGGGAATACAAGCATTAGTGTTGCATGCTTGCTAAGGGGGATCTTGGAAATTAAACACTGTTTTGTCTGCTACACAAGGGAAGTTCGGGCATTATGTACTGCACAGCTGCTGTCCCTGAGAAACAGGAGAGCTGCACTGAAGATATAATGTCCTCTGCTTGGCTTCACCGCCTGTAGATACTGGACTGCTCAGTAACAATACAATGTACCCCGGCTCCCACACAGGAAGGTCCAAGCGGAACTGCACGTTTGATGTTGTGACTGGATGGCCCAAGAGTTGTTTAACAAATTAACCGATTGCACGGCCGTGGTTACTGGCTATCTCAGGAACAGACCGCTGTACCACTGCAGCTCTAGGAAAGACCAGAAATTGTGCAGTGCCAGTGACCACACCAAGAAACTCCGAAGTGTGCTCTGCAGACCTGCCCTGCCACTACCCCTGCAGTCAGATGCTGAGATGGTACACCGAGAGGCTGAAGCAGTGTTCACTGAAAGCCTAGGGCTAACTGATTACACTCCTATTGTCGGTTCAGGTCCGCTATTTCAGTTGGTCCAATTAAGGCAAACAAAGATTGCAATCCCAGAAGCCAGGGCTGGAAATATGGTGTCATGTCGACATCACGCAGTCCTGTGTGACTTTATGCAGCTCTGGCCAGCCATCGATACAGCTTCTCTTTTGTAAAATCTCCCCTGTTCTTAATTGCCACATTTCACGAGACGGTCTATCCCGGGCCTTCCCGGCTCGTGTCTCTCCGGGCTGCAGAAGCCGACAGGATTATCTGACCCGTGGAAACAATGTCACTGCAGCCCCAGTGCGTGCGCTGCTGGGCTTTGCAGACGCGGGCGGCTGAGAGGGAGACGCATCCCGAGAGAAGCCGGGCTTTGTCAGCTGAGCCTCGGGGATCCCGCTGACCGGGCGCTATCTTCTTTCCAGCTCTATATTGGCAGATGTGGACTTGCTCAAACGGAAACTAAGCGGCGGATTTCCTGTCATGTTGTCCGGACCTCGCTCCTCTGAAAGGCCAGCGCGCGACTGATAAGTTTCTAACTTGACAGGCTATTGGAAATATGGAGATTTTCTCGCTCTGACTCTGAAAAGTCAATAGTGCAAGGCAGAGTGAGTCACACGTTAAAGTAAAATCAACAAGCATTGGCAAAGCCAATAGGTCTTGCCTATGCAAGATCTTTTGGCTTTGTCAATGTTTTTTTAGCCGTGTTCTACAGCAGCAGAAAGTAAAAATAAAAACGCTATGATACGTTACATGCTGCCCACGCCATAACGTTTTTCTCCCTTACTTTCAGTGATGTTGACGCCAGCCATGCTGCCGTACAACATGGCTAAAAAATATTGACAAAACCAATATATATTGTATAGTCGAGAACAATTGTATTTGCTGATGCTTGTTTTCAATTACCAACTCTACTATTTAAGCGCTTTATTTCCTGCGCTAGGAAAATTAATCCAGTGCGTCACTTTCAGTCATACGTCCCATTTCACAATACTGCATGATACACATGTTCAACAATCATGTGCCTAAAAAAGCCACCATCACACTTTCGCTGTGCGTAGGCGAAACACCAATCACCCCGCAGTCTCATGCGAACACCTCTTGTGTTCCAGGGGACGCTGCCTAAACTGTCTGCTACGAAAAACCTACTCTACAGACAGCCATCCAAACCGAACATATTGCACCAAGACCCGCCTATGTCCCGAAGCGTGGCGCCTACACGTTTAGCTTCCAATTTCTGTAATCTGGTTTTCACAATTCCCGACATCGTCTGCTTAATGCACTGTACCTAACAAAACGCAGGCTGAGCGAGAATGGCCTAAGATTAAAACACAAGGGAGCGCGTGTGGTTATTACTCCGTAAAAAGTAAAACCAGATCCTGTCAAAATGTACATTCTTAAAATATTGCAGAAGCTACAATGCTTTTTATTTAAGTTGGTATGGTAAAAAAAAAAAAAATTTAAATATGAGTCTTCACTAATGCTATATAGTAAGGCGCTACGAAGGTGCTGTTGGCATTATGACAGCCACAGCCTTGTGGCAAGCTGACCTCGTCTAAAGGCACGAGGTAGAAGTGAAGAAAGGGAATGTGAGCTTATTATCACGGTACAGCAAACAGCAAGCCTGGGTGCAACCTCTCTGAGTGACAGAGGCAGTGTTTCTGACATAATACTAACACGATAACAACCACTACATACTTTTCTAAAATGCCTGAGGGTTTATGCTGCAATTTGAGAACGAAGATTTATGACGTGTCCGTGACTGAAACCATGCATGCTTGGATTGCTGTTAACCAACCTGAAGATTTCGGTACGAGATCTGTGTAACATGTGTCAGCTCCATGAAACGTACGAGGCCCTGAACATCATACCTGCGAGTTAATTTATTGTAAAACATGGATAATCGGACAAAACGGGGTCAGCAAGCATAATTGATTCTACAGAAAGTTGACGCTACACAATACCAAAACATACACCCTCTGTGTTCAATATACTAAAGCTGCACGTTTAAAATATTATTAAGAACCAAGAAAATATTTTTTTCAGGAGGAATTCATTCGTACTGCCATTAAGAGCACTTTTACAATATCAAATAAGCATAAACACCAATAACGGTTAAACTAGAAAACAAGCCTATTGTTAAAAACGAGACTGTTTCAATATTAAACTTATATTAGTTAAAACAGATTGCAACCAAACCCAAAAGCATAACTTAAAAAAAAAAAAAAAAAAATCTGTATAAGTTTGTAAATGGAAGGCTAACACTGTAAACCTAGAAATCCTACTAAAAGATTGGTCAAAGCATTTCAGAGTAATTCCACCTCTCTGGATAGGGGGCAGTGCTGAAGTACGGAATGCACACACAAAGACAAGTAGAGGGAGAAAACGGAAGCCCTCGCTAAAACAATATCAAATTCCTCACCTGTCATTCCTCCAACCATAGTTCTCATCCCTTATTCATTATACCTCAATCTTTACCCTTTTCATCCCTTTCCATCCCTCTAACCTCTAAGTAATTTCTCAATCTTCACCCCTCAACCGTCACTCGTCTGTCACCATTCCTTGCCACGGACTGACCAGCCCGCTCCCTCACTTCAAGAGCGACGAGTGACATTGGCAAAGGATGATCATCCATCTCTCTTCACCCCTCTAGTGCGGGGACTGAAACTTCACTTTTGCCTATTGATAGCCGTAAAGCAACCATCCTGGGAGAGAAAGAGGGTTACTCACTGAACAACAGAACGAGCTGACCAAATATGCCTTGAATAAAGGGGATGTGTTGAGAGTTGGTCTGGTTCTAGTAAAGTATTCCTTCACACGTAAAGGAAGTCTTCTCCTTCACTCAGTTGCTTATTTATGTTAGGGCAACAGGTATTTCGCACATTGGCAGATGAGTTACTGCAATTCACCGTGTTCCCACATATCCTCATTTAAGGACTCACGTTGGAGGAGGAGCCATATTGTCACCGACATCGGAAGAGTCTTCAAAAAGTAAGCAAGGGTGACCAGGTTCTTAATGTGAATGATGTGAGTGAGTGAAGCCGGGAGTAGTAGTACAAACACTCCAGAGACACAGAGCAGATTTAAGGCTGCCGCAGGAAAACCAACTAACAGGCAATGAGCACCACTTTATTGGGAGGGAGACAAGCAGACAATTGTCATATATTTAGGATTCTCAGGTGGCTCATGAGGGGTCACGGTGTGAGTGAGAACGGTAGGTAATACTGGAAAAGATAGGATCTTTAAAGTCTGTAACTTCTGATTGCACTCTTGGTGTTGAGGCGGCTTTAACTTGGTTACGAACAATATGATTAACATGATCAACACTAGAGGAGCAGAGAGAAGGGTGGGTGACAACAACCTAAAACACTGCTCCACTTTAGGAATCACAGGTGAGTGGAGATCCACTTATGGTAATAGCAAAGAATTCTCTTTCAAATCCAGGGCACATAATTCATACTATAGGCTAGAATATATTTTGTGCTCTACATGAATCTCTTCAGATTCGGGGATGTAGAACAGTCGCCGGCGAGTCAATGCTGAGAGTTTAGATGGGATGGAGATTCTCATTTGTGTCTGAAGGGTTACAGTTGTTGGTTTGTACACGTGTCCTTCAGCCATTGTAATTCTCTCTTCCGCATACACCTATGACCATTATAGTTTCTAAAGAGCAGCGTTAGTGTGCGCATCTTTGCACTCTAGTATCTCCTCTGCAGTTCTTCAGTTTTGTGACTCGCCATGGGCCCAATGATATTATGTTTGTATGATGATGCGTTTTGTTGTACATAAAGGGACATCCGCAGTTTACTTTTTTTAAATATGTGTGTATGTGAGTGTGTCTGTGCTGCAGTTGATGGTACTTCCTTACAGATGTGCTGTCAGTAACTTGTGTGTACATCACACAGCCACATTGTAAACCAATATCAGGATATTGTTTCTGGTTCCACCCGCAGATTCTTGAATTCACCTGAGTAAGTGTTTGTGTGTTTTAAGTGGCACCAGAGCGCAGCGCGGCTTGCTGTGTCTGTTCAGGTGACATCCCGCTAGGCCCTCGGCAAACGGCCTACAAACACTTCCGCAATGTCACCAACAGTTGCCTCTGCCAACTTTCCTACATCAAGGGCAAAAACAAAAATTCACAAGTGGTGAGGGTGCAGATCCTTTTACTCCTGTACCCATGTCCGACCATATTGTGCAAATATCTGAAAATGCTGTCTTTTTATTACTTTCCAGTGAAGGATGAACTGTACACCTTTAAATACTTTCATTTGCCATTCTAATAGTTTTCTCTGCTAAACAACTTTCTATTTACTTTTCGAGTTTATGAGCGGTTTCAGGGCGCGCACACTGAATATCGACCCCAGAGTATCAATAGGGCACATTTTCAAGGATAAAACATCAAAAAAATATAGACAGGTGTGAGTCTAGATTTTCTACACCTAACACCACATATTGTATTAATTGTATTTATATAGCGACTCTACAATAGTCTACAGTGATGAGTACATATCACAAGAATTACCACTTGCTATTGTTTAATATGCTAAACTGAGGGAGACATTAAATGTACTGTGTTCTGCTATAGGTGATGAACTTGCCACATAGAGAATTTTATGGCGTTCCGGAGCATGAGTTGTGTTTGAGTGTTGCTCCCTTCTTTATTCCTTTTTGTTTCCTTTGGCTCTCATTCATAGTATATGTACAATTGCTAAGTGCTTGTATTCATAAACCTTCTACTCTATTTAAAGGTATTTTCTGTATTCCTGGTATGAATGGCTCCAAACTAAATGGCCAAGAATGAGTTCTGGTGTTGGAATATGCAGAAGGGTTCAGGTTTGTGCAGTAGAATGTGATGAGTTTTCAACTTCCAGAGAAAATATAGAGAGTACATGAGATGAGAGAACTCTCTTAAGGGCATACTTTTGAGGAGGCCCTCTGCTTTTGATTGCAGTGGCTCAGTTTATTTGGTGATTCACAATTTCAATCATGGGTAAAACATGGCTTGTTGAACATAGATGAGATGTACTTGCAAATTGTTTGATTGCATATTGCATTTCAGGTTTTCAATTTGACCAATCCTTTGACTTCTTACCAACGAAATATGAGTGTCTTCCTGGTCGAGGACCACACTGCTTTTTCTCTTATCTGTCTTGTATCAAGACCCTGCTGGACTATGGGGTGAAAGAAAGCTTGAATAAGCAGCTACCTATGTTATATGACATCTCTTTATTAATGTAATAACTGCACTTTCACAATTGCTTTATTAACCTTCCTGCTTTCTCAAATTTGCTTGAAAATGCACCATTTGTCCACTCTTTTTTCAAAATTTTCTCGGGGGGAGAATACCCCCGAATCCCCCGTAGGTTGTTCGGGCTCGCTCGCTACGCTCGCTCGCTGCGGTGCAGTATGCCAATAATTTTACGCCTCACCACTTTCAAATGTCACCAGCCACCACTGTGTATGTTTGTTTATTAACAAAGATAATCAAAAAGTCCCTATGGATCAGCCACAAATTTGTCAAGTCCTTTACCCTTTTCAACAATCGTTTGTAAAGTGGCCACTCGTCCATTTGAATTTGATAGTTTTAGGAAAAGAAATAAAATAATAAACACGTGCATACGGCAGACTACCAACAGAATTATGTCTAGAAGCTGACAACAGAAGTTATAATTACACGACTATCCTTTAAGGTTTGGTTGAGGCAACTTGTGGGCATCTGAATATTCATCTTCGATTCCACACAACCCTCACCAACACCTGCACTAACCGCTTGAACAACCTCACCGGCAGAAATATCCGTGGGTGAAAACATTGAAAGAACCCACAATACACTGGACACTTTAAAATCATATCAACTTGGTAAGTAGCATGCAACCAACATAAATTAGGACACTGACCTTGTTCTCCTGTGTTACAAGAATGCTTGTTCCTCCGGGCTTCAAAGGGACTTCTTCCATTGCTCCAAACACATCAGTCTCTACCGAGAAGGTCAGCTCCAGGCCCAAGTCACTGATGTCATTGTCTAAAATCCACTGTAAGTTTTTGGCATACTCTGGGTCTATTGATGCGACATCCTGGTAACTCACTGGAATGCCTACAGAATCAAGACAAAACATTTGTTTCTCGGGTTCCTGAATCTCACTCTTTTCTCTTGTGAAAGACTGCCCTCTGCTGCTCCGATAAAATACTGCATAGCGCAAATAAAATATGTACAGCGTATGTGTGTGTGTGTATATATATATATATATATATATATATATATATATATATATATATATATATATATATATATATATATATATATATATATATATATATATATATATATATATATTCTTGCATGTAGTGCATAACGGTGCTGCGTTTTAGGTCTCGCCTACAGATCCAAAGGCCACACACAACTCCTGATCTGGCTATTTTTGCCACCTGGCTGTTATTACTGGTATTTCATTGAACTGGCCGGTACGAAAATGAAGAAAATCACCTAAAGCTGGTAATTCCTCCTCTGATCAATATCTACTGAAAGCAGTTTAAAATGTGGTATAAAGCGGCTTTAATGAGCCATGACTCATAGTTAACTAAACAAAGGCAAAAAGGCCATGTTAAGAAGGAATACAGAAGTTTATTATTGTATAAAGAGTCCTCTTTCATTATTATGTTCTAGCCATTGCAGACTCTTAAAACATGAGGAAACAGAAGTTTTTTTTTTCTTATTATTTTAGTTTTATGTAGCGTGAACTCGGCCCAAGGGCAGCGATTATATGAGCACCAGTCACATTACAGAAGATCAAATTCATTTTTAATTAAGGCTTTGGGCAATTAAGTAATTTGCCCAGAATCACAGGATGTTGTGCTGAGGCTGGGACTCCAACCTATTTCCATAGTTCAAAATTCGGCAGCCTTGACCCTAACATTACATCCTCTCAATTTTCCTCGCAGGGAAAGGTTCCTCACAGGGAGGCCTATGCAAACATACAACCCCCCCCTCCACCAAGGCCTGATAGACACTGGAGCAGAGGTGCCAACAAAAGGCCCTCAGGGAGGTCCCTTCACTTACTCCACACCCTCCCCAACCAACTATGGCCTCAGGCCGATGGCCTGGCAGTGGAGGGATGAATAAAGAAAACAGAACTGCTGCTGCTCCAGGGGAGCTAAGGTGATGATGGCCCAACGACCGTATCACCTGCCTCCAGCCAGGCTGCTGCAATCTCAACACCCTGCCTCAGTGTAACAGCACGGCAGGGGAGTGGGACCCTGCTTCTGGTTGTCTGCACCGTCCCCACGGGGCCAAGCTAAAGTCTGCAGAGGCCCGAACAATAATGGTCTACTGATGCTGCTGCAGATTACCCCCTCAGACTCTGTCTGCCCATGATGCTGGCCTCCCATTACAGTGGCCTGGCAGGGAAGACAGTAAGATTCTGTTGGCCAGTTGATAGAGCTCCCCCTAACAAAAAACAGCCCGGTTGACATAGCTCCTAACAAAAACCAGCCCACAGCTAACCCTTAGGCACTGGCCCATCGCCCAATACCCCACTGCCCGCCTTCCCAATCCGATGCTGCTACAGACAGTTTTAATAGTGTAGCGAGAGCTCGTTTCAGCACACTTTGCTCCACCTCACCCCTCAAAAGTGAAAGAGCGACTCCATTGGCAGGACCCAAAAGAGCCTTGAAATTTTACACAGAGCGCACCAAGGACTGTCGGTGGACATTCTGCTTTTTGACAGGTTCTCTCGGGCAAAGATAGGTAAGGTGCGGCAGAAAAGGACTTTGTGAAGGTGGACATCCCTCTGCATTAAGACCTGCTACGTACAGGCCAATGAGCGAGAGCTCATTTCACCACACTTTGCTCCACCTCAGCCCTCTAAAGAGAAAGCCCCCAGAACATACAACATAAGAACCATCCCTGATAATGGACCGGAAGCACAGGAGTATAACAACATTGTGAAAGGCCAAAGTCCAAATCTATAGTTAATTTGCGGACACTTTCAGAGAAAGCTGGCAAATTAGATAATTGGTTAAACTGCTATGTAAATGTATTCATCTTCATTGGCCTTAGCAACCTTGGCACGGAACGAAAGTGCCCAGCTACATGTTTGGTTTCACCTTGTTGCCAGTGTAATTGAACATCAGATCAAACATTGCACCGTATGGGTTCTTTCCATGGGGCCTAGATATATGTTTTTTGGGGAAGGAGTGCCACTGGCCTCTGCTTGGAGTTCTCTGTCGCATTTGTATACCGGTTTTAATTTACATACAAGGAAACCGAATAGTGCACAGCTGTACGGGGGGCACTTAAGCATTTTGGAGGTAAGAGGGGAGTGACCTAAAGTGACCCTTCTATTAGAAAACTGCTGGAAAAGAAAAAATCCCAGGTGAATAACAGAACTGCTGTTCTAGATGGCTCATTGAATTAACAGTTCACTTCTGACACCTGAGGTTCCTGAAGGTTCCGTGTTAAATCTCAGTAATGCAAGTTCAGCCTTCCATATGTCCAACGTCGAAAAAAGTTAAAGTGGTTAACACTTATACATGTTTACATTGATAAGAAACATAAACATGTGAAACATAGCTCTTAGAAACCATGACCTCTGCATAGTGCTAAAGACAATATTGGTTCATCCAAGTCCCACCCACATTCTTTATGGTCTGAATGTGCAGCTCCTTAATAATGCAGGAATGTGGAAGATGTAAAGTATGCAAACAGAAGGATATAATGGACGGAGCGCTGAAACTTTTCAGACACTCACCCCAGTCACAGATCTGGGTTGAATCCATCATCGTTCTTTAGCTCCCTTCGCCACCTCAGTTCAGACCCAGCCATATACAAATCAGTCTTGACCCTGTGCCTCATGGGAACAGTCCAGCCCGAAATTCCAAGCCAGGTCTTCCCTGGACTGGAAACAAGCATCCTGGGACCGGTTTCAGGGTAAAACCCCTTATCAGCCAGGCTAGCTTGAATCCAGTGGCAAAGGGAGCAAGGGACCCACGTCTGGGCATACCGTGCCAACTTAGGGCGAACAAAGCAAACCCAAGGAGATGATGGACGGAGCACTGAAACTTTTCAGACACTCACCCCAGTCACAGATCTGGGTTGAATCCATCATCGTTCTTTAGCTCACTTCGCAACCCCAGTTCATGTAAAGTTTGAACATCGTTTGCTAAATTGTCAAGAAAGAATGTTGGATGATCTGGGGCCAGAAATGATTACATGTTATAGACCGCACATAATGCAGCGCTCCTTTCTGGCAGCGTTGTTGATGGTAAACACAATGAAAGTGGTGATTCAACTATTTGAATTCACCAGATACATGCAGTGCATTTACACAGGCACTATTTAAAGCAAAGGACGTTATTAACTTGTGTCCAAGGCTGATTTCGCCACATGTGTACGCTTGCATGTTGTAGGCCTAGATGGAGCACTGCATAGTATCCTGACATAGGGCCAGGAAAAGATAATATCCTAGGATGGACTAACTGAAGTTCTTTGACCTTTGACGTAGTTTGCGGAGTCATTTTGACATTTCGGAGAAAAACACTTTTCTTCAAAAGATTATTTTCATTATGCATGAGATTAGAATTGTGCCTCAAGTGCCTCGTTTTGTGCTTCAATGTTCTCGTGAGAAAAATAAATTGCACACAATTGTTATGTGCAAGTTAAACAGCAGCGACACTTCCCTATGCATTTTTGTAAATGTGCTTTTAGGTATCATCAATAGAAAGCTCTAGCTGTCTGTTGTTTAATAAGTATTGCCACTTATACATTAAAATATATACTTATAGTGCGCTTTAGGTGAGCTCGTGGATTGGATAGGTTTCTGGTCAAACTGATTTTCCTGCTTTTTATTTGATAGCTTTCTTCTCTATTATTTGTGCTGCCTCTAGAGATTCATTTCTTTACTGTGTTCTGATTGGATGGCATTTGTGTCCGTCCACTGCCTGCATTCAGGGAACTTCTTTTCTTTTTCATGGGCATGCATGTTTTTTCTTCCCCCAGCTTGCATTTTCCTTCCTCCCCAGCTAAGATTTTCATGCCTTTTTTATTTTTTAATTTTCTCCTCCCTCCCTGCCTCATACTCTTCCAGCATCCCAAGCATCCCAGTTGCTTCATGTGGATTGATTCCCTCCGGCCCCTCCCCCACTCCCCTCTCTGTTGCTGCCCGCCACCTTGGAATAATCCATTTAAAAAATGGCCAACTCTTCATGCTGTCTCGCCATATGAGCATGAAAACGTGATAACACATGCATGAAAGTCATCGCTTTTTTTTATTTTCTGCTGATGCCACACACCATTTTGAGCTGAAAGTATTGGCAAACCAGTAAATATGCATTAGCAGGCAAAAGGCAAGACCTATAGGCTTTGCAATGCTTGTTTTGATTGCTTCTGGAAAGAAGCCATACCTAGAATGTGCTTGTAGAACGATCTTGTGAAGTAAATGTTGACCAGCTGTCGGTGGTAGAGAGCCAAGCCCAAGATCTCGCCTGCAAACCGGAAGTAGTTCAAGTGGTCTGGATTCACAGAAGAGTTGCTGTTTGGTTGAAAGGTTGTTCCTAAAATACATACAAATGCAAATATTAAATTAGATTCTGATCAGCGAGTCCAGTTCTTCAGTGTGTATATAAACTAATTTCAGAAAAATGAGTCAAATTAATTCTGTAGCTCTGAGGATCTTAACCTTTTGAGATCTGCGGACCCCTACAAAATCAATACTAGGTGGGGGGACCACAGCCTATGCCATTTCTAATATTTAAACCAGAAAAAAAAATACACAAAAATACACTAACAAGTGCACATCAAACAAATAAGCAGATCGTGAAACATTTAATTCAGAAACAAAAATATATACAGAAATTGGATATCAATTTTAATGGGAAGGTTGGTGTCAGCGACTAGCTTTTCAATATTTGGTTATATATTTGAAAGATGTATTCTGAGGTCAGATGCTATGCTTCATAAGCAATCTCTGTATTTATTTGTAGGTACCAAAGGGCTAAGAAAACCTTTTGCATCAATAGGTGGTGGAGCAGGTAATTAAAATCTCCAGTACTTTGTACCATATCAGGATGATACATTCATACATGCATCCAAAAATAAGCTAGAGAAGTTTGCTTGAATTCAAGTTTTAGTGCATCTTTAGATTTCAATAAAGCAATTTCTTCTGCTGCTATGTGTGCTAGTTGTAAATATTTATATTAAAACGATCATTAATACATGTTTTATTTTCATCGGAAGGTGTAGGACACTTATGAAACATACATAGCATATTTTGCAGATTTAAAAAATAAATAAATTCCAAAATGTTATATAGTAATTCTTCATCAGTAGATTTCAAGAAGGTCTTCAGGTTTAGAAAAACATTTGCATTTGTTTTGGTAAGTGACAAGCCCACAATTCAAGCACTTTTTCATTGTCTCAAACTTGTATTCTACCTTAGAAATGTTGAGGCTTCCTCCGTACATGATCAATTTGAGTGCATTTAAATGAGGGACAATGTCTCCTATACATGTCAGCAGTGCTAAGTGCAAATCAAGACTCCAGATCAATTGAAAATACTCTTATTTAATCTCTTAATTCATAAAGCAGAGATGACACTTTGCCACGAGGCAGCCATCAAACGTCTGCATGCAGCAAAAGTTGGTAATGTTCACTGTCTATAGACTGACAAAGCTGCTAAAAAACACTGAATTTAGCCACCTAGCTATTGTAAAATGTAAATTTTGTACAAATTAATTCAATACATGTTCAGCTCTTCAGTAATCCTCTTATCATCTAAAGATTATTGATGAATGAAACAACAGAGCTATGTAGCTAAAGTATCATTTTTGCTTATCTGGGCAATGGCTCCAGTTAGTATCTCTTGAGGCCCACTGATGCTAATTCCTTGGTAGACAACTGAATTCCACTTGATGTCAGAAATTAATTCATACTGTTGTATGCCGCTTCGGCAATTGCGTGAATAAAGTAGTGGCAGAAGAATAAATCTTCAGTAACTTTTACCTCTAGCGTGTATCCAGCTCAACACAGAAAATAAGATTTGTTTGCAAAGTCTGTACTTTAGCCTCTTGCAAGCAATAATTCTGCCTTTTACAAATTATTTTAATCAACTGTTCTTTTAAATTGCCTGAAATGTTCTCAATTCGCTTTTTTACTGTGTCATTCGACAATGCCACAATCTTGGGCCACTTTTTCTCCAACCACTGTACTAACCTTGGCTTTAGTAGAACAGAAGGTTATATCAGCTCTCCAATTTTTTCAAGAACCCAATGAAATCCTAATTAATTTTCCAATTTGCCGGAGCTCTTGCTCATTCTTTTTGAAAAATTCTATGGATTCAATAGCATGTTCTTTATGCTTATGTAGTGGTCTTGTGTTTCCCTCATTGTTTCTTCTCTTTCTAATAAGAATGCTCGGGACCAAAGTGTTCTGGTTCCGAGCATTCCCCTGTAGAATGCTTATTATTATGTTTTGAATTACGTTTGAGTTACAGTTTGCTTGTCTATGAGCCAGCTGCTGCGCAACACCTGATGTTTCATTAAAGCATTACTTCAATTACCTCAAGTCTTTGGTGTATCATTACCACACCAATTATTGGCGACGATCTTCAGGTGACTGCTGAACCCGCGCTGAAAGAAGATTTCTCCTACCTGGCTGGCAGTGAGAAGAACGTGGAGCCGATCAGCCGGATAACGACGTCGCATCTGGTAAAGTTGGCTGTCAGGAAGGGCTCCGCACGCAGCATCGGAGGTACTGTCACTCGGTTTGGGACGGGGTCAGCCGGACGTGTCTAATGTGCGCAGAGAACTGGTGCGCAGCTTAAAATAATTTTGAAAGCGCCATCTTTGGGGAAGTAACGCAGCAGATCTGTGCGTTCCAGACAGTGTTAACGGGCATTTGAAAGTGAAACGCATGCAGCAGATTTGTGCGTTCCAAAGAGCGTTAGCGGCCATTTTAGAGTGAAACGCACCGCGTCAGACGCAAGCGACATCTTGTCAAGAAAAACGAATAGACGCTTGCGGTTTGCGAAACCAGCAGCAGCGGCAGTAATTTTAAGCGCAATCTTGCATTGGGACGTATTTATATTTAAAAAAGTGAGACGAGCTGTAAGCGAAAAAAGCATAATTTTGAAGAAGAAAAACGTGGTTACTTTGTGCTTGTCATCTCGTAAAAGTCAACAAACGGTGACAGGCACACCCTCTATTAGCGAGCGGCATTGTTCAGTGCTTGTCATCACGTCATTGTACGGTGACAGGCACACCTCCAAGACAAGAGCAGATTTATTGAGTGTTTGTTGTCTTTAACACGAACACTACCTTCTGCGGATCACACGTCGGTGATACGCTCACCAGCTTGTAAATTAGGTCGTTGCGCATTGTGTGCTTGTTATCGGTGACACGCACACCAAGTGGCGGCTACTATTATAAAAAAAAAAAAAGACCTGCTTATGTAGCACGCATCGGTGACACGCTCACAAGTGTTTTTGAACATCTCATTGCGCATGCTCTTGACGGAGATTATTTAATGCTATATACACCCTGGGAATTGAAGTAGAAAGCGAAAAGGAGACAATTATTATAGAATCTATTCTTCATCACAGGGATATCGCGTTGTAATATTTCATTGTCAATGTTAAGTAATGTATAATTTTTTTCCAGGGGTTTGGGTGACGTCAGAATTTACTGTGTACAGTTATTGTTGAAACAAATCTGAAGGTGAGGGTTATCTATCTTTTGGTTAAAAGTTAAAAATGGTACATTGACACATTGTGATTTTGATAAAGCTCTTTTGTATTCCATCTTATGATGCAAGCAGTAACCCCACCCCCACCTTTTCTTGAATCACCTGGGGAGCCCCCAATTTCTTGGGAAAAATGGTATGATGCCTTTATCACGTATCTTGGAGCTATAGGTGCTTCTCGCTACAGGGCTGAAAGGAAAAAAATATCTGCTTTTACATGCTCTGGGCTTTGAAGGGAGATCAGTATATAAACATTTGCCTCCTTTAGTACGTGGGGCCGAAGAAGAAGACATAGACGAGTTTGTGGAAACGGTTAAAAAATTGGAACTAAGATTCGATGTTCAACCTAGTCTGGTTGTAGTAAGACATACATTTTTCAAGCGTGAACAGAAACATGGTGAAAGTGTAGAGAATTTCATTTCTGTTCTAAGAATGTTAAGCGCAGAGTGTCAGTTTGAGACTTTTAGAGACCAACTGATAAGGGATCAGTATATTTGTAAATGTGCAGATAAGAACATTCAACAAAAACTTTTGTCCATGGGCAATCCTTCTCTTGAGGAGACTATACGTGTTGCTAAAAGTATTGAAATGTCTAAGTCCTCTGTGAAAGAATTAGATGAGAAGGTCACTGTCACAAAGGAAGAGTGTCGGTGGCTGTCGTAAGGTCAAAGGATGTTAAAACAGGTGCATCTTCGCATCCTGAGAATAAGTTTTTTAAACAAACTAATATCGGTTTCAAATGTGGAAATTTTCCGCACTTTAAATCGGGTCGACCTTGTCCAGCAAGAAATGTAGTTTGCAGGGCGTGTGGAAGGATGGGACATTTCGCAAAGGTGTGTCAAAGTGGGAAGCGTGTTTCTTTCAATGTTGTTGATGCGAGGAAAAATACAAATGATGCTTGTGCTGCGATTGTGTCTAATTCGGAGTGCTCTGGTGAGAATTTAAACAACATTCAAGATGACTTAAGAGATATGGTTGTGGTTGTGGGAGATAAGGGTACCCTTTCCGGTGAAGGTTCAGAATGCGTAGATCCGTATGTTGATGTTGAGATCGGTGGAAAGAGAGTTTGCCTGTTAGTTGACTCTGGGGCAAGAATAACGATGTTGACTCAGGAGTTGTTTAACGAGGTTTGGGGTTCACGCTCATTGATGCCTCCAGATAGGTCCCCAATATCGTACGAAGGGAGGAGTATTGAACTGGCAGGATATTTTGAGGACACCCTGGAATTTAGAGGCAGGAAGATACTTGGAAAAGTCTATGTTGCCATTAAAGGTCTAAACATCCTTGGATGGTTTCACCAGGGGTTGTTTAAGATGGTTCTCCGACCAGGTACGAGAGATCAGGTTTCGATTCTACGTACAGATGATTTTGTGGACAAAGTGTCTGAACGCTATCCTGCTGTATTTAGTGAAGGTTTAGGCAAAATTAAAGGGTTTACTCATGTCATTAAGGTCAAAAGTGACGCTGTTCCTGTTAAACACAGGCTCAGAAATGTTCCGTTCAGTGTGAAGGATCAGTTGGAACAAGAACTCAGTGGGCTCTGCAAGAAAGGAATAATTGAGCCAATTGAATCGTCACTTTGGCTTTCTCCTTTGGTTGTCGCGAAGAAGAAAAATGGTGAACTTCGCGTTTGTATTGATTTACGCAGCTTAAATAAAAATATTTGGATAGATTCACATCCTCTCCCGAAAATTTCGGACATGCTATCTCTAATTAATGGTTCTAAATGGTTTAGCAAGTTAGACTTGGCATCTGCATATCACCAAGTGGTGTTAGATCCTTCTTCTAGACATCTTACCGCTTTCGTCTCACCTACTGGATCCTTTCAATATTGCCGCATGCCTTTTGGGCTTGCCTCCGCGGCGGCAGTTTTTCAAAGGATTATGTCTTCCATGCTAAAAGGTATTAAAGGTGTTGTTGTTTTCCAGGACGACGTTTTGATTCACGGTGACTCATGTGAATCTCATGATGACATCATGTTTCGTGTACTAGATGTTTTGCAGGAAAGGGGAGTTGTTCTTAAGAAGGAAAAGTGTGTGTTCAGAGTACATAAGGTGGAATATCTGGGACATGTCATTTCTCAACATGGTGTTGAGCCTAGACCAGGTCTTGTGAAAGCCATTGTCGATAGTGATGCTCCGAAAGATAAGGCTGGACTCAAATCTTTCATAGGTTTGTGTGAGTTCTACTCACGGTTTATTCAGGATTATGCTTCCAGGGTACAACCTTTGTCCAACATGCTGAAAAGAAATGTTCATTTTATTTGGGATGAGTCTTGCAAGGAGGTTTTTAAGTGGATTAAGACGCAGTTAACTAGTCCTAAAGTTCTCAAACCGTTTGTTTCCAACGCAATGTGTACCATAACTGTCGATGCTAGTGGGTTTGGTTTAGGAGCTGTCCTCACCCAGTGTGTTGACGGAACTGAACACACGTTGGGATATGCTTCAAGGGTTTTGCGTGGTTCTGAATTAAACTTTGCTGTCATCGAAAGAGAATTATTGGCGTGCTGGTAGGCCATAAGAAAATTTAGTCCTTATATCTGGGGCAAACACTTCCAACTACGCACTGATCATAGCCCTTTGGTATCTATTCTCACAGGAGATAGATTCAAGGAACATACACCTAGGATTGCTCGTTTGACAACGAAGCTACTACAATTCGACTTTGAAGTTTCTTACATTCCAGGAAACAAGAATGTGAGGGCAGATTACCTTTCGAGGTTTCCTGTTAAAGAGGAAGGTAAAGTTGGTCTTGGAGATGATGAGGATGATGATGAATGTTTTGTTGAATCAATGGTGTTTGATGACATGTGTGCTGTGAATGAAAAGGAGTGGAGGGAAGAACTCTCCAAGGATCGGTTACTTACTGAGGTTATCGACTGTGTGAAGAATGGTTGGCCAAGAGAGAAGAACGCACACTACTCTTTACAAATTTTTGTTAAAGTCTCTATGGAACTTTCTGTAGAGGATGGCCTTTTGGTGCGTGGAGACAGATTGGTTCCTCCAGATGTGCTTAGAGGAAGGTTAGTAAAAGGAGCACATGAGGGACATTTGGGCAGAACTCTTACCAAGAGAAGGCTGCATGAGTATTTTTGGTGGCCTCAGATGGATAAAAGATGTTGATTTGTGTGTTGAAGACTGTGTGATTTGTTCAAATTCAGAAAAAAGCTTTAAAGTCAGAACTCCCCCACTTCATCCCATTGAATTACCTGCCAAACCTTGGAAAAAGATTGGTATAGATCTTGTTGGGCCTTTCAATATGTTACCCTCTTTTTCTAGGTTTGCAATCGTGGCTATTGATTATTATTCTAAGTGGCCAGAGGTTCGTTTCATCGGAGAGCCTAATTCTAAGAATGTTATTAACTTTTTGAAAGATCTTTTCTTGCGGGAGGGGTTTCCTTCCACCATCGTTAGTGATAATGGAGTACAATTTGTCAGTCAGGAATTTGAGTCTTTCCTGAGCCAAGGTGGTATATCTCATTCCAGGAGTGCACTTTATCACCCTCAAACGAATGGATTAGTGGAACGCATGAATAGGGTACTTAACAACTGTGTACAGTGGGCGATAGCTGGGAAGTGTAATGTACAGAATGCTGTTAGGTCCATGTTATGGTTCTATCGCACCACACCGCATTCGTCCACAAAGGTTTCTCCCTATGAACTCTTGCGAGGGAGGAAACCCTGTTCAAAAGTATGTCCAGGTTGGATGTCTAAGTGGGTGAAGATGGGTTCAGTGAGTGATGTGGATGAGTGGGTGAGAGATAATGTATCCAAAGCACAGTTTCGGCAGAAAAAATATTTTGATGAAAGGAAAAGATCTGTTCTACAGTCTATTGTTGTGGGTGATGTGGTACGTGTAAAAATTCCTGTCCACAACAAAAAGGGAAGCACAAAGTTTTCAGAAGCTTTTGTTGTGGATAAAGTGTGAGGTAATGCGGTAAGAGTTAATCAGAAGAATTGGTGGAATGTTTCTAGGATTGTAAAAACAAAAGGCCATTCTGTTAATCATGATTCACGTGGTGACCATGCTGAGACTCCTGTTAGTCAAGATTCACGCTGTGGTAGTACTGGGGGTTTAACTTCCCCCTCATCGATGGGTGTCTTACGTAGAAGTTGCAGACAACGATTTGTGCCTGCCAAGTTCCGTTAGTTCCTGTTCTTTTTGTTTTCTCTCTTTTGTTTTTTTTATGTTGTTTTTCCCTTCTTATTTTTGTTGCTTTGCTTTTATCTTCCTTTTTCCGTTTTGTTGTGAGGAGGAGGATAATGTAGTGGTCTTGTGTTTCCCTCATCGTTTCTTCTCTTTCTAATAAGAATGCTCGGGACCAAAGTGTTCTGGTTCCGAGCATTCCCCTGTAGAATGCTTATTATTATGTTTTGAATTACGGTTGAGTTACAGTTTGCTGGTCTATGAGCCAGCTGCTGCGCAGCACCTGATGTTGCATTAAAGCATTACTTCAATTACCTCAAGTCTTTGGTGTATCATTACCACAGCTTACTTTTCAAATGTCTTCATAATTTAGATGGCTTCATGGTCTCGTATTATAACACACATTGCGGCTAATCTGAACCTGCACAAGTGAAGCCCATCAATAAATATCTTACATCATAACTGCAGCATTTATGATCTGACTTTAGATTTTGGATTATGCAGAACATCTGCCAAATGTGTTGACTGTCCAGTCTGTCCTATTTAGAGTGTATCAGAATCAGTAGACTCTAATTATGGTGTACAGTACATCTACCGCTTTATAGTGGATGCACCATATCCAGTAAACTCTAAATCCACCACTTAGTCTTTTTTCAATTAAATCACTTTGTTTTAAGTATAATGCACGTTTATCAAGGTCTTAAGTGTTTTTATGATAAGGCATAAATCAGATACCCATCATCATTTTTTGATACATACAAATCTAATGTTAAGGCACTGTATTGTTACTGGTTCTAGTAAAGTACACTTTTTTAAGGCACGTAGATCGTCATTACAAACACTGTATATTAAAGACCGTTTTTCCACACAGAGTGTTCATGCTCGACTGCAAGATACTCAACAGATCAATAAATTAAGGATCTGGCTATTTAAAACACGTCTTAATTTCTAGTTCCCTCATAATGTAAGATAATCTCGTACCGAAAAGGTGTGAGATGCCACGAACGTCAGGCATGCACATTGACCTCCGTTTACCATGCAGAGAACAGATTGGGTAGTACTGTAATTAATATATATATATATATATATATATATATATATATATATATATATATATATATATATATATATATATATATCATGTGATCAAGGTCACGTGAGGTGACCGAAACACGTCATGACATGAACTGAGCGTAAATAAATGCACTTGAAGAAAAAGTGGAGTCCGTGCCAGAGTGTTCTTTCAAGAGAAACGAAAGGGATTGTATATATATATATATAGTTCCTGAAGAGAGGATAATCACAGCTCCACAGGTAAAGTTTTTCAAAAGAAACTATATATATATATATATATATATATATATATACACACACACACACACACACACACACACACACACACACACACACACACTTATTTCCATCATGAAGGACCATCGTTAAAAAAAGACTAAAATATTTACGCACTTCTATGTTTTGCATATCAATGCACAGAAATATAAAATGAATTCTTAGTTATATAGACACAATGTCTTCTATGTGTTTACACCCGAAAATCACTTCTCTAGCCAATCTAGTTCACAAAATCTAGCATTGCTAATCGGTGACCTCAAATGAAGGACTAGTATGTTTGGACAAAAAACAGCATGCATTAGGAGCAAAAAAACAAACCAATATGCTAGAGTCTAGAATATCGCTTTGTTTTTTCTCCCTAATGCTTATTCTTTTTTTGTCTGCTCATAACACTGCAAAGGATATCACTTTCAATTTTAATCTCCAGTTTCAAATGCCTTCACCTTTAGAGATGGTTTTGAAATGTTCAATTTCACTTTTTACTTACACACATTTTATTTTTTGTTAAACCTCCAAGATTATTTAATTTTTCCAAACATCAGTGGATCACCTGAGTAGGTATTACGTACCCCCAAGTGAACACAGACCACAGGTTAAGAACCGGTATACTGGTTGTCACTAGTTGTAGCCCAACAGTGGTACTGTGCATGGTAAGATCTGCTCGGGTTTTATAAGACAAAACCATACAAGGGCATGTTCTGAATCTCATTAACCCCTTCCCTGCTCATGACGAGCTCAGCTCGTCATGCTGCGCGGGCGGGCTGTGCGCATGACGAGCTGAGCTCGTCACGACCACGCCCGCGATCGGAATGTCCAGCACCTGGGCGGAATTCCGATCGCAGCGAAGGCGTTAAGAAGAAACATTAACAAAAACAAGTTTGTTTTTGAAAAGCTAATGCATGGAAACCCAGACATGCACAAATGGGAATAGACTATTTATGCGTGTCTCTGTGAAACCTATCTATTTCTGTGCCTCCTGTGTCTGTGTCCTAGTTTTCATTCCCGAAGGTTGCCCCTCACAAGTACACCATTTACTTTGCAGTAAAAACAAGCTTAACTTCTTCTCAAAGATTCCAACTGTAAATAATGAGAACAATTTACAACAAACAACATGCCTTGCACAATTGCAATCCAGTCTCAAACGCAGAATGTTTGTCCAGTGAGTTGATCCACACATGAATGCCACTTGCAGGAAAGCCAGTGGCTGAAGGAAGCAGATACACTGCCTTATACTATGTATGCTATTCGATGGATTGATCCATCGTGTGTCTGACTTCTCAAATGAGCAATGGTTGAAAAGGGACCACGCGTACCACTATATATGTTTTATTGTATATTAATTTCAACCGATGAAGCAAGACAGCGAAAGCTGCTTTCATGCCATCTCGAAAAAAAGACAATAGATGGCCAGGCTCTGCTAAGCTCTAGTAACTATAATTCATGCCCTAAGATAAGCAAACTTGTGTCCTTGCCATGCACAGCTAATTATCCCACATATTACATCACTCATGACATGGTATATGAGATCAATGACAACATGAGTGCAACATTTGAAACAACATCATTAATGACAAGACTGTGCATTACGGGGGCGATACTTATAGTTACCTTGGGGCACGAGTAATGGCCCCTTAGCTAAACACCCATGCACCTAAATCCAGAAGGGAAACAAGGCACTAAGGCCCTGGTTCCAAGAGGGGTGGATGTAGATTAGCTATCTAGCACACTCAGTATATACACAGCTGCCTGAGTTATAGTTACTAGACATAACTATAACTGGTGAATTTCAGTGTTCTTTTTAGTTTAAAATGTTAACATGCTATCTATATAAGTATTTACATGGGCCCGCAAGCCCCGTAAAATTGTCTAGCTTGCTTGGCAGTGTTTATTATTTTTAGAAGAATTGAGACAAAGTAGGTTTACCATACTGAGGGGACCCGATGAATTATTGGAAACGAGGGGAGAAGGAAGTGCAGCATTGAAAAGCTTGAAGGCCACTGCGGTAAAACAATATCATGTATTTTATCATAAGAAATACTGCTCATATTCACAATTTGTCTGCTAAAAGATGTTAGACCTATGTATAAGTGAGCTATTAAAAAAATGTACAAGGCAGTGACATACCCAAAGAGAATAATATTTTTTATGCCATAAAAGATTCTATTGTATCTTCCTTCAAACAGTCCAGTAAGAATCAAAATTATGAGGTATACAGTACCTCGTGGAAGAAGAAACTGTTAGAAAGGACACCCACCAAATGATTGTTGCCTACAGAAATATTAAAACGCTATTTTAAAAAAATAGGCTGCGGGTGAAACCTGACAGAGCAAGGAGAATTTGTCCATACGGAACTGAAATTGTACCACCTACTTTCCCATCCAAATTGCCAAAAAACGTAAAACAAAACATGTATATAGAAACCTGACGAAAGCTAAGATACAACTTTGCCTGTTGCCCCTCGTTGTTTACGAAGGACTATCAGCCAGCCAAGAGGTAATGGGCAGCTCAAGAACTGCACAGTTGTTTGTGGAATGACTGGATTTTGTAACAATAGTCTGCAACATCTTGTGGTGTGGCAGAGAGGAAAGTCATGAGCCAGTACCAATTGCAAACACTTCAATGTTTAAAATGTTCAACTTTCTTACACTGCACACTACTTTATTTTGTAATGTAATACATATATATATGTAATCTTTACAAAGCATCATCTGTTGTGTATGTGCAATCTGTGGAAAAAGATCAAAGACATTTTGCATCCCTACGAAACTACCCTCACATCCTCTTGATAATCAACATATAATTGTGCAATTAACAAGCAAATTACATACCATCAGCGGACTGAGTGAACAGTGCATAATCTGGGTTAATGATTTCATTAGACAAAATATCAAACCACTCCCGCACTACGCCTTGGCCCTACAGGGAGAAAAACATACAGAAAAAAGGGTTTTATAATAAGCACATATCCATTTCATTACAACTTTTACAAGAATGTGTACGATTCTAGAAATCAACTAGACTACTCAATAATAAAAAGCACACCTTCAGAATAAATAAAACATGTTCATTAATAGAGATTAGTCCATGATTTATTAGCTATGTCCTAGAGGTGGCAACAAAGGACAAGTTACTTCCCTTCCGTAACGCCTTATCTGGTAGAGACATGATCTGACTGCAGATTCCTTACCTTTCAACTTGCAGGCGTCAGGCTGGATCTGGAAGATTTTTGATAGCAGCACCCCTGCGTGCCGATATGTGGCGTCGGTCGGCTCTGCGTGATGTCGTAGGTGGGAGATTCGTGGTCGACGTGACGTCCGCGTCATCTATATAGGCACCACCCAGGCGCGCTGACATTAGTACTTTTCACGACTTTCCACGCCAGACGCGCTGAGCCATGAAGTGACTGACCGTGGTGTGTCAAAAAACAACTAAGGCCCTGAAGGGGAACCAGCTCTGGCACTAACCCAATCTGCAGTGCGGGGAGAATGGGTGGGTCGGAAAGGAATCGGTGACTAGATCATGTCTCCACAAGATATGGCATTACCGAAGGTAAGTAACTTGTCCATCTGATAGAGACGTGTAGCCGCAGATTCCTTATCTTTGAACAGATACCCAAGCAATACCATCCCCGGAGGAGGGACTGCGGAAAGGCTTCAGACTAAAAAATCCTGCAGGACAGAGCAGCCAAAGAGGCCCTCCCTGCAGACCAGAGAAACCAGGCAGTAGTATCTGGTGAATGTGTGCCACTGTCGTGTAGTTCCTATTTCCCTAATAGGCTCTGCGCATTGGAATAATATACCCTATAGGTTTGACATAGGACTGAGGTCGGTATGTCCCTATCGAGTATATTAAACTTAATTACTTTGTGCCAGCTAACTCAGAGGCCACTAGAAACTTCTTGTAAACAAGAAGGGAGTAGTTTCTGGCAACCGCATAAACATGACAACTTTGTTTCCCTTTAGAATCGGAATACTTCTCAGAATCGTGGAAACAATAGATAACAGTTTCACTCAGCTAATCGTGCATGCTTAGTTTCCTCAGAGTTACACAGAAAGAATATACGGGCATTTCAATAAAAGGATTTATTGAACAGTCTCGTTTCTCGTGTAAGAGATATGAGCTGTTATGATCATAAGACAGTATGCAAGATATATAATGTACAGCGTAAGCAGTAGAAATAAATAATACTGCGCTAGCATTATCTTTTAGCATATATTCACGTACATAAATAATATGAGCTAAAAATGCGAGTACTCATAAGATGCTTCTCTAAGCTAGTTCTACCCCAATGTGCCTAACCTAGTCTAGGTGTAGGGCAAGGTTAGAAGTAGGTGAAGTATTCTCTAGTATGGTATACTAAGAGTATGTTAAGTCTAGTATGCCAAGAGTCCCTCTAGGTTCTAGTCAGCTCCATACCTTGAGAATGAGAGAGGTGGGAATCTCCTGCCGGATCTCAAACTCTAACACCCCGCGAAGGGAGTCAGAACACTGGAAGCTGGATTCTTCTGCGAGCAGGAATGACAACGTCTTCTCAGTGCGTCACGCCGGGATACGGGCTCCTTTGAAGTCGAGGTCTCCTCTAACTTGCTTGGGCAAGGGAAGGTATATTTATACCTGGTAGGTGCCTTGGAATGTTAGCATTGACGTGAAGTCGGACAGAGGAAGACGTCAGGAATGAACCCTTAAGGTATAGCGGTTCATGCATAATAGATGAGTTCTTGGAGAAATCAATAATCCTGTGCTAGGGGAACTCCCAAGAGCTTAAGGGTCTGGTTTCTAAGAACTCGTTGTGACGTTAGGGTGGACGGATGTCGGTGACCATGCCTGTATTTGGAGTGCACGGCTAATGCCTAAATAAGGACTGGGATTCTATGCCTATATAAGGGCAATGCGAATTGTGCCTATATAAGGACATGTTTCGGGAAAACCTATATACGGACACCTAAAGCGGAATACAACCCCCACTCCACTTTCGAATGAACGATAATACTAAATGCTAAACATTAAGCTTGAGTACCACATATTGCTAAAAACATTTCTAAAAGCATAGTAAAAGAAGTTTTCTTAAAAGAACTGTTGATAAAACATGTAACGCAATAGGTACTGTACATTTTAAGGCATTTTTTCATTCTAAGCATATATTTGAAATAAATGCAACATGAATGAATAAACAAAAATATATACATATGACGAAATGGTTGATAAGTTTTCAAAAATCAAAGCCATTGCATAGCATGGTATTAAATGAAATTTTTAGACAAAATAAGGTGATATTGTGTCACTGGAAGTAGTCAAAGAAGTCTGTTTTATAAGAATAGTTCTACTGTAAGCAGATTGTTTTGCCATGTATTTAAAAAAAAAAAAAAAGTTCAATTTTAGGAAGAGTTCCAAGTTTTGAAAATATGAAGGCCAAATTCATTGCTTCCCTGGTACACTGTGAGCCGAATCAAAGTCAGTGTATGGGTCTGATGTAAACATGAAATCATCTATTTCTGTAGCCAAAATATCGTCTACCGATGTTGGCGACATTTGGAACACCTCGTTCAGAAGGTTAATTGCACAGAGATGAGAAACATCGCCTTCAGCAGAAGATGCCGCAGCAATGTTCGCGTCCGTTGTTACCTGTGTGCCTGTTGATCCATCTCGTACCACATCAGCAGCAGGAAGCGTCTGTGAGATCTCAATGAATGCCGTCATCAGGATTGGTAGCCTCTGGGGACAACACAGAGCATGGGCCGTTACCGGGTCCAGCAGAGTATCGATATCCGTTGGCATGACTGATGGGAGTGTTAGACAGGTGTCTAGCACGCATTCTTCACCGCAAAGCAGGCAGCGTAGAACAGGTAAGATGCAATCTTGCCAGATTGGTCTGAATGACAGGAACCACGTTGTATTAAGTTCCCGTAGACGAGGCATGCCCAAAAGCTGCACTATGCGCTCATGGCACTTCCGTTCTAGGAGAGCTTTCTCCACATCGCTCGGAGTGATGTTGGTGGATAGGCTTGCCATAGCGTAATAGTAGGAATAGAAATAGGATTCCTGCAACAAGTGCTAGAATTAATGGCACACCACCAAACACCGAATGTGCGAAGTTTGGGATGATTCAGAGGACTGCCTGGAAGGGTGCTAACAGTCCCGAACAGATGGTCTTAAATACATGCACAATACCGCTCGTATCAGACATGTTAAAGATACGTCCCATCATTTCTGCGAAATGTATAGGGCAGTTTGTACGAATTAAAGCCTGTATCTCAGCCGAAGTCCTTGCAATTTGTAAATCATAGATTTCTTTGGCCGAGGTCAGAGGCACGGTCTGTTGAAAAAGCATGGCTTTCATTCTGCTTAAAGTATCAAAACGTATAAAAGAAACATTCAATGAAGGCCATAGAGGCGACTCCCTGACTGTGTCTATTCGGGGGAACAATACTTGCATACAGCAAGTAACCCTGGAGTTGACCGTTACCAGATATGGGATGCCTGGCAACATGCCACAGCAACTCTGATCATTCAACATGAGGTAACTCCCGTTAGAAAGTTGGCCAAACGTTGGATTAATCACAGTAGCCGGTGTACCCTGCTGCTGGCAGGACAAGTTTGCAACAGAACCATTACAAGCCCCGTGTAAAGAAATGTCCTGACATATGAGTGAACCGCTTAGTGCATTTTCACAGTGTGTATCGCTTAGAAACACTTCACAATCCCCACTCCAACATCTGTATTTGTAAGGTAAATCCCAGGATGTCTTAATGTATTCTTTACCCAACCTTTCCTATTTGCCTGCTTGCATTTGTTTGAGGCAATACTGAAACTGAAAAGTAGAGACAGGCAGAGTGATTTTGCCATGGATAAGCCATTCTGTAGCTGGTTTTTCTGCTACCGTAAATGGTAATTTTTCCAGTTTTTCAATGCCCAGCACTGTATACTTTGCTCCCCTTTGTGCCAGTACGATCTGTTTATCAGTTAGATTGTATTCTGCAAACAGAGCCGACGTGTTGATAAAACGCCAAGGCACATAGCCCGCACGCAAAGATTGCAGCGTCCAGCTTAATAACATAATCGAACGTAACTGAGATTGACCTTGTTGTAACATGGCTAAATCTTGTTCCAGTATGTCAATAGCAGAGGATACAATGTTGTCCAATGAATAAATTCTGGATGACAAAGTTGTTAACCCATTGTCGACCACAGAGAGAGTTTTCTCTAAGTTAATACGATCAAGTTCACGTATTCGTTCTGCGGCCTCTGCCTGTGAAACCTTCCATACTTCATTATAAGCAGCATAAATGCCGGCATATATGAAACGTTTTTGACGCGGTTTTCTTGGTCCTAGCAAGAATTCCCTAAGGTCTGCGTCTTCTTTAAGTAAAGATAAGTGTTGTTTCACATCCTCAAGTGTAGATTTTTGTAGCCAGTCGAGGCACAATTTTCCTACACTGTATGTTGGTACCACCCCCGGATGTTGTCTTTGAACGTATCGTGGGTCTGGCCTATGGATAGCAAAGCCCTGTCTTCTATCAGGAATCTTTCTTGACAGATGTTTGTGTCTATGGGCCAGAGTAACCAGTTTTTCCAATCAGGATCTATTCTGTTGGTTTGAAGTATTGTGTCAACTGTAACCGCTGCCTGTGTAGTGTTATTACTTGCAGGTGCTGGTACAGAAGGTGTTTTCATGTCTTTGATCTTGGCTAAACCAAGGCAAGACGTTTGTTGCACAGTGTCATTCAAAAACATTATTTGCTGAGGGATGATACATGCTCTAAACAAAGCTTCCATCCCCTGTACTTGCCAATCTTTAGAACCCCAGACAGATTTTGTGTCTATTGTGTCTTTCCAAAATTCAAATCCATGTCTAGACAGTTGGGTAATAAATGCTGCAGAGTAAATCTGTTTTGTATTTGTTAACATAATTTTCTGTCCTGTTTTGTTTACATTTTTATAGTAAAATGTTTCTGGATCAGATGTATTGTACCCTGAAAAATAGGGAAACTTTTTAGCAAACGTTTTCGAACTACCTTTTGGTGGTGTAGGACAATGCTCCCATTGGTTAAACAAACCCATTTCTAGGTGTTGCAGATTTATGCAAGAAATGATGACCATAGTGGTTATAGCAATAAAGCTGTTCATAGTCTGATGAACCCTCCAAGTATTCATTGTTAGAGAATGCAGCAGACTTTTCTAGATCAGACATCATATCATTTACAGTCTCAAAGTCCCAATCATCAGAATAGGTACTGGAGGAAATAAAATCACTTCGTGAACTTTTAAATAAATGTGGAATGTTCAAAAGTTCCGTAGGGCCCAAGATATCGAAATCTATTTTGTCCCACACTATACCATCCTGTATAGGAACGGCTGTGATGTTCACTGCTGACAAGTCTCTAGCTTCACGATGGGATGATGTGTGGTTTCAAAAGTAAGTTCACATTTTACTTTCAGAGTCCAAATGGATGTATCTGCCATTTATAAGCACGCTGATAGTCATAACCAAGGCTAGCCAAAGCAGAAAGAAAAATATTCCAGAAATAATCCATAGTTCAATCCATGGTGAAACCAGATAAGTGTTTTTCAGAAAATGAAAAAAGTCTTGTACTTGCTGTTTGAAAGTTTTTGATGCTGGCGTCGTTTCAGGCACACTCGGATCCTCAGAAAACGTATCAAAGTTAATGAAATAGCCAGAAGCAGTTCTGTCAATTGTTGGAATTGCATCAGGATTTGTTGAAATCGCTGGAACCAGTTGATCACTTGTTACGTTGGTGTAGACAGGTGTATCTGGACGAACTGTTACTTGAGTTTCAAGAGGGATGAGTTCCATAGCATTGTTGCTTATTCCTTCATCTGTTACTGCTGAATTCTCGATGGTTATGAGTCTTTCAGTCTGTACCTCTTGGATAGTAGCGAGAGGAGTGCGTCTGCTACTAGGTCGGAGTCCACGAGGCCTACTATTTAGTATTGGCCACATACTGTGGTTTGATGAGGTCGATTGACACAAATCTTTTCTCCTTTTTTCCAGCAAGAGGCGGCAGAAGTACTGTTCTTGTTCCGTGTATGGCAAGGACAGGTACTGGTTGTCTGTAAGAAGGTCCAAATTCCTTCTTGTCCGCAATCTTCTCTCTGACTAGATTCCCAACTTTTCAGATCCAGACAGGCCTTGCTGGGACTGTTGTTTTTTCCCCAGTGGTGGTTGGCTTCAGGAATACGTTGCTTTGTTTCGATCTTAGTTCATTTAGATCCTGTAAAACAGCCAAACGATCTTTGATATCAAAGGGTTTATTTTCCACCACTGTGCCTTTACATTCGAGATCAGGAACCCACATTCCTGTCCCAAATAGGACCTCATATGGAGTGACCCCCCCTAGAGAACTTCTTGGCAAATTATTTAATGAGCGTTGGACCCCATAAAGAGGTTTGACCCACCCATCACCCGAACCTAATACTCTAGCTGTTATAGATTGCTTTATGTCCCGGTTTTCCTCTCCACAACAGAATTTCCCTCAGGATGAAACGGAGAGGAGTACCGCAATGCTACGCCCAAACTGGCCATGGCTTCTTTGTAAGCCCGAGAGCTAAACGCAGGGCCCTGGTCAGAATGTAGTGTGCCAATTGGGTATGTGCCGATAAAGACTCGCAAATCTTTTATAATAGTTCGAGCGTCAGCCGAGCGCTGAGGCCATATCCATAGGAACCTTGACTTAGTATTTGTGGGATTGCATTTGTCCAAAAGGACGCCTGCGCGTAGATAGTCTAATGCTGTCTAACAATGGTGTCTGTACTGGGCAGGCTACTTCGTAGCATGGTTTCTAGTGGCGTTCTGCATCACGCTGTTTATTGCAGTCTATGCAGTCATCGATGAAGATGTGAATCTGTGTATTCATTCCAGGCCACCAGTACATCTCTTTTAATGTTAATATTGTTTTAAAGATCCCTTGATGTGACAGACCCTCCCCCAGATGTGATTCATAAATCAAAGCTGCTCTACGTTCCATGTTTGGAATTACCCTATCCCCCACTCCAGGGATTCGAGCAAAACGTTGTTTGCATCAATTACATAAGAGTACTTGAGTGGAAATTTCTTTGGTAACGCTGCACCACTGCCTTTGCTTTAAGCATTGACAGCCAACAATATCTCACTGTCTATTCTCGTTTTTGAACGAGTGATCGCAGCTACGGAAGCCGTCTGAACAGCCCCCTTAGCGGCTTCGTCAGCCAATGAATTCCCTGCAATGTGAACGCCATCACGTTGATGACTCAGCGTGTTTATTACGTGAGCCTTTGGTAGTTCGTTTTTTAACTAAACTACTTGTTCCCAAAGCGTTTTATGCTTTATTGTGCCACCTTTTGCATCTTTGAACCCATTTTCAAGCCAATTCTGTATATATTCATTATACGACTGAACACAGTAGAAAGAATCGCACACTATTAGTGTGGGGAATTCGCGATCTGTACTTTCAAGTGCCAGTTTGAATGCTTGTAGTTCAGCTCGCTGAGCTGTACAATCTCCTAGAGATTGAGTTTTAGTGACCATTGGTCTGAAGTTACCATCTTGCATGCGACCTTTAACGATTGCGCACGCTGCACTGTAAGCTTGCTTACTCCCTGTAGCGGGTTGTGCGGATCCGTCAGTGTAAATTATAAATTCATACTGATCGAGAGGCAGAATTTCAGTGGGCAGAGGACATTCATGTTCATATTGCAGGAACGCTTGTGTTTTTAAATCAGGATCAAAACGTATTCAACATCTGTTGCAGCAAGAGAATTAACCCATTGTATCCATCTAGGATGTAAAGCTTTTGCAATTGGAATGCTCGCTTTTGTAACCGCCTCTAAGGCTGGTACTGGAGTTACGACAATAATGCGTTTCCTTGGGCTAGAGCTCTTTCTTTTGCTACAGCCGTTTGAACTGCTGACAGTATTTTTCTGTTGAAGTGGAGCGCATTTCTGCTTGTGTATACAAATGTGATTTGTATGCTATTGGTATTTTTCACCCTCATTAAATGTTAAGTAGGTGAATCTGCATTGACCCGAAATTATTCGGATCACTAAATTGCGTTGACTTACGCGTGTTTGTAAGTGATTTGTTGCTAACATGTTAGCTTGGAGTGAACGCAAGATTTCTGTATGTTCTTGTGTCCAATGTTTGAGTGAAAAATCAGGTTTGATTAATTCGTAGAGAGGTTTAACCCTTTCTGCGTAATTTAGAATGTAAGTTCTTCCAAAATTTAGGAAACCCAAGATGGATTGTAAATGTTTCAGCGTTTTTGGAGGTTGGAGCAGCGCGCACTTTTCTAAAAAGTTGGCTGCCAAGCTCTTGCCTTCACTTGAAACCTCATATCCTAGGAAAAGGACATTGAGATGGGCAATTCTGGATTTTTTAAAGTTGAATTTATAGCCCTCAGAGGCGAAGCCCAATATAATGGTATTCACCCTGTTCAAGTGCCTATCTAAGTCATCGTCTGTCAGATAGATGTCATCGACATATGACAATGCCTCATTATCATAAATTTGTAGTAACTCTGTTACCCTCGCTGAGAATAACCCCGGGCTGTTTTTGAACCCTTGTGGGAGTCTACAAAATTGACGCTGTGACCCCATTATTGAGAAAGCTGTTAAGTACCTTCTTTCAGGTGCTATGTTTTGACAAAAGAAACCATTTGAAATGTCCAATGTGGTTTTATATTTTTTACGCAGAATGTTATTTATTAATGCTGTACTATGTGCATTTTGCACTGCAAATGTTTTTGAACAAGTGTTCAAGTGTCTGTAATCCAAAACTAGACGATATGTATTGTCTGGTTTGGATACAGGAAACAAAGGATTGTTCATTAAGGAGGTGCATGTTTCAATCACCCCTTGGTATTCAAGTTGATCTAAGATCTCCCTGACCTGTTTTTTTAGCTTCTTGCTTTATTGGGTACTGCCTTTGTGCAGTAGGTTCATTTTTAGATGTATTTTGTGGCGAGGTGAGTCCTCATCCCATCCTACATGATTTTTATATAATGCTGGGGCCTGGGCAACTGCCCATTTCCTGGCATAAGTATATTTTGGTGAATTGGAATATGGTTGGAGAAGGCAGGCATAATAATGTCCTCGCCATGTGGGCACTCCCTGACAAATTGTGGTGGCCAGTCTTTTTCTGCTAGAAGTATATCATAACCCCTTGAAAGTTTCTCCCAAAAGAGTATTTTCACTTTTCTTGGTATGTCTCCCTCCATTCGGAGTGTTATTTCATATAACTTTTGTGGAGTACTAACCCTGGTGTCTACAGTCTCTACTGTGATGTACTCATTCAAGTCCACTGTCTCCAGAAGTTCCTTCAGGTTCTGGCGAGCTATTGTGACTTCTGCTGCACTGTCCAGCATTGTCTGAGCCCATTCTCCGTTCTTGAGCTGTGTTCTCAGTATTCTCGGCATGTCTGATCTTCAGACCTGCTACCTACTTTTTTGAGAATTGAGGTTTTGTTTTATTTTTCTGAACGTGTTTGTCGTCTTTGGATTTCACGGGTTCTTCTCTATGTTCTGACCGTCCTCTTCTTTTCGATGTCTGACGATATCTGAAAGGTACGAGAGGAACGTGTATCAGTGTCTTGATACCTGTCAGGTTTTCTTAAATTATCCCTATTCCTGAGGTTATACCTCCTTTCAGAGGGCTCCTTTTGAGGAGACCTTCCTCGGGATTGAGAACGTGTCTCTTTTGAATTTTGTTCATTAGTTTCCCACTTCTTTTTAGAAGATGTAGGAGTTTGTTTAATAGAGTCCTTTTCAGGACTTTCAGATAGTTTTGGCTTCAAAGGTTTTCCACCCAAACTATCTCTGCCTAATTCTGCATAAGATTGTTCTATTATTCTGGGTAGTTCATTTTGATGTTCTGTAACATCAAATTCCCTTAAGCGTTGTCGGATCGCCACTGATGCTGCCTCTCCTTTAATATTAGATAATATTATTGTTGAGACCTGGTTGAAGTTTTTCAGTAATTTCATACCTAAATTCAGAGCAGGCTCTGCCACGTATTCGTGTTGAATTTGTTTCAGGACTTCTGGTATTACTGCGATTGACGGAACACCATGTGTTTTAGTATAGATGGCAGCAAAGACTGCGCCCCAAGTGGTGCAGTCTTCCAGTTGTGGTGTGATCCCCATTGGTAAACAGATTGTTAGGATTTTGTGTTTCTCATAAGGGTTAGTATTCGGAAATACTGCTTCAATTTGAGTAATTTTTTGAGCTATCCAGAATGGAATTTGCTCACGTTTTGTGGGCATTTTACCCATGACTGCGTATAAAGTCTGTGGAGTAATTTTTAGTGTATTCCCCTGTTGAGGGGTTTGAGTTGGAATGGTCAATGGTGGTTGGACTGTGAAAGTCCGCATGACATATTGGACTAGTTGTCTGTAAATTTTTATTAACACTGTAAGTTGAGTAAGTAATTCCTCGTCTGACATTATATCGAGGTCAGGATGAGGAGTGTAGCCGGCTAGAATCGGCCATGTTGCTCCTGGTCTACCTAGTGGACCGAGCCTGGTAATGTTTTTGTGATGTTTTAGGGCGCCTTTAAACCAGAGCTGATGCTCCTGGTATGCGAGTGGAATTTCAATATCCTCGAAGGGAATATATTCCTCTGGTGGTTCATCTTCTTTGTAGAAGTGAAACACTCTTGTTACTGGATTTGATTCTGGGAATACTATCCATGAATAGAATACCTCTGTCTGAAAGGATTCGTGTGCCTCTATCACGAAAACTGCTCTACCACCTCTTGGTGATAGGCCGTGTTTTATAAGTTTTAGAGTGATGGCTCTCCTTAAGTTTGGATGGATGTTTATAACACCCTCATCGGCTTCATTTAAACCGGTAAAGTTAAAAGCTGTTACGACTGGGTCAGCCGCAGCTACACCGTTCCCGGTGTCATCGTCCCCGTGTATGGACATTTGTTTTTTGAAAAATGTAGTACAAGTTTCAAGGAAACAAAAGATAAGGTGCACAATATTTTGGAACACTGTATCCTTCAACGTTGATTAAACCAAAATAGCTAATCTATAGGTTTTTTGTCCTATTTAGCTTTGGCGGATATTTAACCCTACCCACTCCAGACGTCTTATGGAGTATGTGAGTAGGGGTCTCCGAGAGAAAAGCACGACTGAGTTACTCAGTATCTAGCGTTAAATTAGTGCCTTACCAAACCTTTGGGAGCCATGTAGTGTAGTTCCTATTTCCCTAATAGGCTCTGCGCATTGGAATAATATACCCTATAGGTTTGACATAGGACTGAGGTCGGTATGTCCCTATCGAGTATATTAAACTTAATTACTTTGTGCCAGCTAACTCAGAGGCCACTAGAAACTTCTTGTAAACAAGAAGGGAGTAGTTTCTGGCAACCGCATAAACATGACAACTTTGTTTCCCTTTAGAATCGGAATACTTCTCAGATTCGTGGAAACAATAGATAACAGTTTCACTCAGCTAATCGTGCATGCTTAGTTTCCTCAGAGTTACACAGAAAGAATAAAAGGATTTATTGAACAGTCTTGTTTCTCGTGTAAGAGATATGAACTGTTATGATCATAAGACAGTATGCAAGATATATAATGTACAGCGTAAGCAGTAGAAATAAATAATACTGCGCTAGCATTATCTTTTAGCATATATTCAGGTACATAAATAACATGAGATAAAAATACGAGTACTCATAAGATGCTTCTCTAAGCTAGTCTACCCCAATGTGCCTAACCTAGTCTAGGTGTAGGGCAAGGTAAGAAGTAGGTGAAGTATTCTCTAGTATGGTATACTAAGAGTATGTTAAGTCTAGTATGCCAAGAGTCCCTCTAGGTTCTAGTCAGCTCCATACCTTGAGAATGAGAGAGGTGGGAATCTCCTGTCAGATCTCAAACTCTAACACCCCGCGAAGGGAGTCAGAACACTGGAAGCTGGATTCTTCTGCGAGCAGGAATGACAGCGTCTTCTCAGTGAGTCAGGCCGGGATACGGGCTCCTCTAAAGTCGAGGTCTCCTCTAACTTGCTTGGGCAAGGGAAGGTATATTTATACCTGGTAGGTGCCTTGGAATGTTAGCATTGACGTGAAGTCGGACAGAGGAAGACGTCAGGAATGAACCCTTAAGGTATAGCGGTTCATGCATAATAGATGAGTTCTTGGAGAAACCAATAATCCTGTGCTAGGGGAACTCCCAAGAGCTTAAGGGTCTGGTTTCTAAGAACTTGTTGTGACGTTAGGGTGGACGGATGTCGGTGACCATGCCTGTATTTGGAGTGCACGGCTAGTGCCTAAATAAGGACTGGGATTCTATGCCTATATAAGGGCAATGCGAATTGTGCCTATACAAGGACATGTTTCGGGAAAACCTATATACGGACACCTAAAGCGGAATACAACACCACGTGGCCGCTTGGCAGATGTCACTAACCGGGACACCACATTGAAGAGCCGTGGTGGTTGCCTTCAACCTGGTAGAATGAGCTCTAAGGTCTTCAGGAGGTTGTTTCTTCGCCAAGGCATATCCTTTTTATGCAGAGCATGACCCAGCGTGAAATGGTCCTCTTCTGAACAGCTTACCCTTCTTTGCTCCAACGTACCTAACAAACAGAAATCGTGTCGTTCAAGCCCATCATGGCCGCCCGGAGCTGATGCTCCGTGCTGAACCTTCCCCTCGGCTCCCCGAGCGGGCATCCCGCCGTACTGTCTCCACACCTAGAACGGATTTCTGGCGACCGGAATGCTGGCTGATCACGGAATGATCCTTGCCGCCCTTCTCCGATCTGACATCACGGAGAAACAAGCCTCGATGTTCCCGCAGTTGAAGAGGCTAAGATGGCGCCTGCCGAGTGAGGAGGTCTTGCCCAGTGCCATGGGAGCTGCACTGTGAGGCCGCCGGCCTCCGCTTTTCACCTAACTGGTGGCTCCCACTACCCGGGCCCACCTCTTGTACTGGGGGCTGCTTACTGCGTTGATTAGCAGCAGGACGAGCGGAGCACCTTGAGCGAACACCGGGAACAACGGAGGTGAGAACTCCGTCGGCGCCGGTGAGAAGGTACGCGCTACCACATTCGCCATACTTAACTGTGAGTTTTCGAAGAGCAGCTTACCGTCTCCTGTGGTGCTGCACGCTGAGGTCTGGGCAATGTTGGAAATTGTGCTGATGCTGCCAGTTGATTAGGAGGAGCGCTTCACTGCGGGGCCATTTTCATCTCCATGGGGATCTCCTCGTGGATTGCGCCTGACCCTTAAATGGCGGCTAAGTCAGGACTACGAAGAGCGTTTTATCTTCTCCTGGGGTGCTGCGCAAAGAGACCTAGGCGTTTTGGACCATCGTAGCCGAACCTGTGCCCGCAGATTAAGAGGAGCTTTTCATTGTTTCATTCATTGAGGGGCCGATTTTGTCTCCACGACGATCTTCATATTAACAAGAGCCTGACCCCAAGATGGCTCTGATGTCTCGGTCATTGTCACTTTCGTTCTTGCACCCCCTCCCCTATGAGTTACAGCGACTTTCTGGGATCCTTTGGAATTCTAACTTCAAGAACTCTCCCCCCCTTTGCCGGACCTCACGATGTCCACCTCAGTGGGTCCCCCCTTGATGCTCTATCTTGCCTGGACTATAATAATTGACCTTCATCCTGATCCCGCTCAGCCTTCACCCAAGCCTGTTCCTCCCCCCCACCAAAACATTTACTCTGGGAACCTTCCCTCGACTATTGAGACTAGCCATTCTGACTGATGCCCGGTGGAGGTACCCCGATAGCTGTAGGGGAGATGGGCTGTGGATTCCCTCCTCAGCAGTCTCCTACCAAGCCGGTCTTTGGGCAGACTCTCCTTCGTCTCTCCTAACCTTATCTCCCTCCTCCCCCTCTTACTACCCCCTACCCCTATCCACTCTACTTATTTCCTTTCCAGCTCTTGACCTTTACCCTAACCCACTTGGTTCTTAGCTCCCATCCTGCTTCACATCTGGACATTCTTCTGTGAATTTTTCCCTCATCTGTTGAGACATAGCTATCTGACCGATTCCCGATGGAGCTTCCTTGAGAGCTATAGGGAGACTGGCTGTGGATTCCCTCCTCGGCCGTCACCTACCCAGTCGGTTATTGGGCAGACGTCCCATTTGTCTCTCATACCTTCTACACCCTCTTCCTCCCCCTCTCACTCCCCCTCTCCCCCATCCGCCCTATTTGTCCCTCTTTCCCGCTCTTTAAATGTGACGCATATACTTGATGTAACGTGCAACTGTTTCATTGTTGTAACATTGTTGATCCTTATGTAAAGCGCTCTGATACCCACGGGTCTAGCCAGCGCTATATAAAACTCTTTAAATAAAATAAACAGTTGGTCGTCCACCCGGAACTCTTTAGTGCGATCAAGGTAGAACGATAACGCTCTTTTTTAGTCCAGACGGTGGAGACGCTCCTCTTCCTTGGAAGGATGTGGAGGTGCATAGAAGGTGGGCAGAGTAACAGATTGAGCCAGATGGAAAGGTGTTACCACCATAGGCAGAAAAGATTCCCTAGTGCGGAGCACTACTTTGTCCGGAAAGATGGTCAGGTAAGGAGGCTGAGATGACAATGCCTGCAGTTCACTCACCCTCCTGGAAGTTATTGGCACTAAAAAGGCTGTTTTGATAGTGAGCAGCCAAAGAGGGCAATTGTGCCGAGGTTCAAACTGTGCACACATCAAAAAGGTAAGGACCAAAGTAAGCTCCCACTGGGGCATAATAAAAGGAGAATGGGGGAACAGATGGGTAAACCCCTTCAAAAATCTCTGTACAAGAGGCGATTTAAAAAGTGATGGCTGATCTGGCAGCCTAAGAAAAGCAGACAGGGCTGAAAGGTAGCCCTTCAGAGTGCCCAGAGCAGAGTCCTGCTGAGCCAAGGAAAGAATGAAAAGAAGACTATCTGATAGAGGGGCAGAAAAGGGACAACAGACCTTTCTGTACAGTATTTACAAAAATGTTGCCATCGGGTGGCGTATACCGACTTCATGGAGGGAAGCCCGGCTGCCAGAATAACCTCCCAGACTTCAGCAGGAAGGTCAAAAGCGGTCGCCACCAAATCTCCACGCAAGGAGGCGGAGAGCGGACAGGTTCGGGTGGAGGACCCTCCCCTGCTGCTGTGACAGAAGATCCTCCCGAAGAGGAAGCCTGATTGGGGGATCGATGCTTATTTGCAGAAGCTCGGGATACCAGACTCTCCATGCCCAGTCCGGAGCCACAAGGATGACTCTGGCTCGGTCACTCCTGATCTTCTTGAGCACTCTAGGCAGGAGCGGTATGGGCAGAAAGCCTTACAGGATGCCTGAGCTCTACTCGCGAAAAGTGTCGCTGGATGAGAGCCACCTTGGAAACTCCAACGTGCAAAACTGCTGACATTGAGTGTTCTCTTCGGAGGCGAACAGATATAACCACCCTTGCACCACCTCCGGATGGAGACGCCATTCGTGATCCGCAAGGCACCGGTGGCGGAGTTCGTCCGCTCTAGCATTCAGAGAACTGGCCAGATGTTGAACCACCATGTCCTATTGTTCCAGCCAAGTCCAGAGACGCAAGGCCTCTTGACAGAGGGTCTAACAACCCACTCCGCCCTGCTTGTTGCAGTAACACATGGCGGTAGTGTTGTCTGAGAACACCTCAACTGGCCTTCCATTGAAGGATGGTAAAAAGGCTTTCAGTGCCAATCGGATCGCACGAAGCTCCAACAGGTTGATATGGAACCTGGCTTCCGCCGGAGACCAGAGTCCTCTAATCGACACCTCTTCCAGATGGCCACCAAATCCCAGAAGGGATGCATCCATCACTTCTGTGAGATATGGGTGGGGAAGGTAGAGGGGTCTGCCTCTGACCCAATTGCGGTTTGTCAGACACCACTGCAGGTCGTTCACAGTGCCCTCGGATATCTGAACTAGGTCGGTGAGATTTCCCAGATGCTGTGCCCATTGGAACTTCAGGTCCCAATGCAGAGCCCGCATGTGCCATCTGGCATGGTCTGCTAGCAGGATGCAGGAGGCCATGAGGCCCAACAGCCTCAGAGTCATTTTCACCGAAATCCAGGATAGAGTCTGAAACATCGGTATCATTGCCTGAATATCCTGGACTCGCCATTTGGGAGGATAAGCCCGAAACTGCACAGTGTCCAAAACGGTTACGATGAAAGGGAGCTTCTGAGGGAGTCAGATGTGACTTCAGCACATTGATAGTGAACCCCAGCGAATGCAGGATGTTCGCCGTAGTCTGGAGGTGGGAAACAACTGCTTGGGATGAGCCCACCTTCAACAACCAGTCGTCGAGATAGGGGAAGACTGGAACCCCTGATCTGCGGAGATGGGCTGCGACCACTGCCATCACCTTGGTGAGGCGCACTGGTGAGAACGAAGGGGAGCACGGTAAACTGAAAGTGCTCGTGGCCCACCGTAAACCACTGATAGCGATGATGGGCTGGCAGGACAGGGGTATGGCAATAGGCATCCTGCAACTCCAAAACTACCATCCAGTCTCAGAGCAGACAGGACCTGAGCAAGGGTGAACATCTTGAACTTCTCCTTTTTGAGGAAGTAGTTGAGGGTCCTAAGGTCTAGGAAAGGACAAAGGCCTCCATCCTTCTTTGGAACCAGAAAATAGCGGGAATAGCAACCATAGCCTATTTATGGCCGGGGAACCCTCTCTATAGCTCCTTTGGCCAAGAGAGTCTTGACTTGCTCGCAGAGTAAGGCAATGTGATCCTTCGTCAGCTGATCGTAAGTCGGAGGCATGGAGGGGTAGTCTCGAAGGGGAGGGAGTAGCCCCTTTGGACTATTTGCAGCACCCACCTGTCGGAGGTGATATCTAGCCAGTGGTGGAGGTGATGGGGTATCCTGCCACCAACTGGACGTCCATGATCCGTTGGGATCGGACTAGGAAGGTTTTGCAGTGGAGGAGGGTGTTTGTGGCTTGACTCGACGCCTGGCCACCCGACCAACAGGGTCGTGGTGAACCGCATCCGTGGCCCCGCAGAGGTTGCTGTACTTGCGGGACTTCTGGCTGGAATACGGTTGGCGCGGTTGGAAGCCCCTTCCGTAGTATGAAAGGGGCAAAAAGCAGACACAGGCCGGGATGATGTGGTGAGGCCTAGGGACTTGGCCGTAGCCCGCGAGTCCTTAAAGCTCTCAAGCGCTGCATCTGCCTCATCTCCGAAGAGACGGGAGCCATCAAAGGGCATGTGCATAAGATTAGCTTGGACATATCCTGAAAAACCAGACGTCCTCAGCCAGGTGTGGCACCTTACAGCCACAGTCAAGGATATTGCTCTGCCTAGCGAGTCTGTGGTGTCTAAGCCACAGCGTATGGCAAACTTTGCTGCATCTCTCCCTTCTGAAATAGCTTGGGAGAGGAGAGCTCGGTCCTCCTCCGAGACTCTTGGCAGCACCTGGGCAACTGTATCCCATATCGAATGGAAATAACGGCTCAAGAGGCATGCAGTGTTTACCGATCTCAATACTAGGCTGGCGGAAGAAAAAAATCTTCTTACCGAAGCTGTCCAGCCTTTTGGATTCCCTATCCGGGGGAGCGGAAGGGAACGCCCCACGGGAAGTGGATGCTTGAACCACCAAGCTTTGTGGAGTGGGATGGGTGGAGAGGAAAGTTGGGTCGTCCGGTGCGGGGCGGTGGGCAAAGTTCTATTCACAGGAGCTGGTGTCCTGGGCTTGGACCAAGTGCCAGTAGTGTCAACGCCTCGCTGAAAGGCAGCAAGGGTTCCGAGGAGGAGACACCAGGCTGCAGGACCTCTGTCAAGACATTAGTCTTGACTGCCACCGTAAAAAGCTGCAAATCCAAGACCTCCACAGCCCTATGCACCACCATTGCAAAGGAGGCTCCCTCCTCCGCAGCCAGGTTAGGGGGAGACAGTATGCCAGAATCTGGAGTAGTGTCCAGGCCGCTGGCATCACCCAGGTCGTCATACCAGTCCAGGTCTTGAATAGGTTGCGAGATTTCAAACGGATCCTGCTGCCCCTCCCAATCATCATCATCTATTCCTAACCGCTCAGAATAGGTTGAACGGCATGGAGCCGTACGGCTCTGTGAGTGCCAGTGGATGTCCAACCGGCTTTGTGTCATCTGGAATGACAATGGGGAGGCACCGCCGGTGGGTGCCGGCGACACAGAGGGCCTCAACATCGGACAGGGCACTGGGGAAGGTCGCAGAGGTACGACCGGCGTCGGTCGGGATCAAAAAGGAGGCCTGGCCGGAGCCGGAGGCGCGGGACCAACGGGATCTCCTACAGCTGAGCCTGCGGGGCCCAAAGGCGCACCGGGAGGGTCAGGCTGTCCAAATATGGCTCACATGGGGTCATAAAATTATTTTATTTGGGTGGGGGTGGTTCTCGGCCCCGGAAAGGGAGGGAAACGCAGAGCCCATCCAGGCACCCGCTCCGCGGAGCGGGGCCTCGAACCCTGAGGTTCCTCAGTCTTGTTGCGCAACGGAAAAGGCAAATTCGAAGCAAGCTTCAACTTCATGTGCTTTTTATGGTCCTTCTTACCTGACCGCAATCACTTTGAGGATGAAGACTTCGCCCTCCCCGGAGCGGTGCTCGGACCTTTCTCTCGACCGAGACCGGGAGCGAGATAGCCAAGGCGACCTCTGAGGCACCATACGCCGGACCGCGATTAGCTTTAGGGACAGCTCCCTCAAAGCCTTCGGTGCCACGGCCCGGCAATCGGAGCACGACTTTGTGTTGTGGGCGCATTACAGGCACCAGAGACAAACTAAAGGGGGGTCCGTGACCGACATGGCGCGGTGACAGATGACGCACGGCTTGAACCCAGAGGTCTTTTTAGACATACCTACACACCAAAAGGACTCGACAAAAGGTTGAAAAAAGTCTGTCAAAAAGTGACAGAAGGTAGCTCTCTTCAACGGATCTGCACTGACTGGCGCAGAAAGAAAACAACGGACGTCAGCGCGCCGGGGTGACGCCTATATAGACGACGCGGACTATAGACGACGATGAACCAGACACCTACAACGTCACGCGTAGTTGACATATCACCTATCGACGTGCAGGGGTACTGCGATAAAAAATCTTCCGGATCCAGCCTGACGCCTGGAAGTTCAAAGGTAAGGAATCTGCAGCTAGATGTCTATCAGATTAAGATCTGCTCGGGTTTCTCATCTGGCTGAAACATCATGAGAGGTTTAAGTTTTATACTTTAATCAAACAGCAGTCACTAAGCGCTTAGCTACACCTTTGGGTTGGGACAGAATCTTACTGAGGGATGAAAATGGGCCTGCCAGAGACCAATTTGTCTCCAAGCTTTAAGGGACCAACCTACAATATATTGATTAAATGCAAGAGCAAAACTAACTCCGTCCATTTAATGCCCCAGGATTTTTTTGCTTTTGATTACCCAGTTTTTGGACCTTTATTGTGGGCGAGTCTCGCAATCTGAACCTCACCCACGGTAATTTCACAGCAATTGGACTGAGCGTGTGTTGCACCAGTGTCTGCCTTTTAAGCGAAGGCCGCTGCGGCACAGAAAAGGAAAGTGGCACTGAGCTGGTACCATATGAACATCCTAGTGTGCCCATGTGTGCAAGCTGGTCGTGTAATAACTCAAGCTTGTCAATCCAGGGAAAAGTTGTGTAAAGTACACATGGACATGTTCTTATTTTAATTATATCTAGTTTACTGCTTAATTACTAAATAACTCTTTCCAACAAAAAGATTTACACCACAAACACGAATGACCAGCATGAGGAGACTTTCAAAAGAATTACGACAAAAATCAAGTTACATGAGAAGCATGTAGCTCCCATCTGCAACATACCATGCCTTCTTCTCCATGGAAGCGAACAGCAATCCCTTGCTTCAGCTTCTCACAATTCGACTTAAACACAACTTCACAGCTACTCCTAAAAATAGAATCTAGATATGTAACAATAATGAATGCTTCTCTTCTTCAAATGAACACTTTGTCAATTAAAACAATCATATTAGTTTACTATGTGGTACCTCTGTGCACCAGCAGGATGTCGTTTTCACTCACTGGCCTGTGCACCATATCCGAATCAGGCTGCCCTGACAGCAGATGTTCATAGAACCACTCACAACGCTCCTTAAATGGCTGCAAAAGAGAACAATTTTCCAAAGGTTACACAGAAACACAAATGTGCTCATCCATCCAGAAATATCCACCAAAATGATGGGCCTAGTCAAAATACCCACAGTCCATTTTTTGTGCTGACCTACACTCACGTTCTGATAGGATCCTTGACCTAATGAGTAAAGGGCAGCCTCACAAGAGCCTGGGGAACTGCCATATAGTCCAGTGTCTGTAATGGCCCCTTAGCTAAACACCGTTCGCCTAAATCCAGAGGAAATATGGCACTAAGGCCATGGTTCCAAGTGGGGTGGATGTAGATTAGGCATTTAGCACACTCGCTGCATGAGGTATTTACCAGATGCAAAAAGTACATCTTGTTCTGAGTTTTTTCACAAATAACGGGGAATTACATGCTGAATTCAGGGCTTAGTGCACCCAACTCTGCATGTATTGGTATTTACCACTTATTTTCACCAGATACAATTTGGCGGTTTACCTGCTGAAAAGTTAGCACGGAAAACTGCAGGTGGTGTGGCAAGTACTCCTGCACTTGGACAATCCAATGTCTGATATATGTGACAGAATTTACCACTTACATCGGAAGTGTACACCCTACTCAGAATCGAGGGTTAACCAGCTCAACTACTGTTGACAAGAACAATAACCCTTTTCAATTAAGAACATGATGAAATGGATGCTATCATGAAAAAAAACAGCCCAATAGTTTTTTTTTTTCCCAGACTTCGGTTGTTAAACTATTTAATGTTTTTTCTAAATAAAAGTTACTTCCTGTATTTTTAAAATGGACTCACTATTTTTTAATGTAATCATCTACCGAGGTTTAGTGTACATTCAAAAGACTAAAGGAAGCATTAAAAAATGTGAACACAAATATAGTATGAATTGGGAAAAGGTCTGATAATTGGCATAAATAGATTAGTAGGCACTACTGTTTTGAAAACAAATTCTTATTGATATGATTAAGCAAAATATGTTCACTATTTCAGAATTGTAATGCAGAAAAATACATTTAAACTAGCCGTTTTGCATTACGTCAATTTGCAATTTACAGCAGACACATTTCATGAAATATTTTATCTTTGGGACTGTGTGTCTTTAATCAATACTAACCCCTATTCCAGTAAAGCACTGCATACCTGGGCTTTTATTATGTGCATGAATCTGGACATTAATTCAGGGCACTCCAGTAGAAAGTGAAAATGGTCAAAGATAATTTTTGGGTTTCTGCAAAGACAAAACAAAATACAAGTTATAATATGGGTGGCCCCAACTATAGCGTATATATGTCTTTACTTTTGAGAAAGTCTGTCAATGGTTTGAATGCTTTTCGGCTGTGGAAGGCAGCAATAGACTGGTTTTGGTATGCGTACATCATTATATGAGATATTTTCACCTCCCATGACGTTAAACATTACAGTTCCTTGTCCACAAATTAGAGAAACCTCATCAGTTTGAAGTGGTCCAGCCTACTGCTTGTGGCTGCTCTATGAACTCTTACTAGACTAAATAGGGTTTGCTTTGTTTTTCCATACCAGTTGCAAAAAGATTATGTAAATATGTTTTGATATTCTTGCCCTACAATCCTCTAGTTACTTCTCTAATCCTAATGTTTCTTCGTGAGTATTTTTTTATATCTTATTTTCCTGAAGGATGACATTCTGCTATCCCAAAGCAGGCCTCCATATCCATGATCCATAATGCGTCATGTCAAGAACTGATTTATCCACCCTCACCTTTGCGTAAGTTCATCACATCTTTCCGGGTTACTTTGATTCTATTTTGCAGGTCAGTTTTGACAGACATTACTTCTTCCCTGAGGATCGCAAGAAGATGTTCCATAAAGTTGCGTGTAATGTGTCCATCCTGTGTTCACTCGCAGTTGTTCTCCTTTGGCACTGGGTCCCTCAGCTTCTTGTCATTCTTGCTTTTTGGTTGCATTGTGTAGCAGCATGGCCTTAATAGTTTGTATCATCTTGGGCTTATTTGTTGCCATCGCCTGGGCCGTGTTTGTATACCGCTGCTTAAACCGAGTCTTTCTTCTATGGCATTTCAACGTCACATGTACCGCTCATGCGAATGATTCTGCAGAGCATGTTCACTGCAGGGGAGTCCACTCCAAGTAGTACTTTGCTTGTTTAGTTTCTTCTGTAGTACTCCCTTCTGGGTATGGTGCATTAAAGCATTCTTGTGTTCAGTGCCTTTACCTTTCCTTGTTTAACATTAAAAAGTGCTTCCCCAATGTGACAATGTTTCCGTCAACAGGGCGTTGCTCCTTATCATCCTTGTGTAGGGTTAAGGTCTCCGATTTAGGGCTCCCCTGTCTGAGCCATCATTTGTGTATGTATATTCCTTCAGGTGTCTGCTCTATGCACTCGTCCTGTTGGAGGGACTCCAGAGGCAGCTGAGCAGTGTTTGTATTTTAAACCAGTTTCTGTGTCTCAGGGGATCTCCCTTGCCCAAGCTATTTCTATAGTCTTTTCATTCACCCAGTGGCGGGTGTTTCCATTTCTCTCATGGTACCTGTTATACACCCTGCTCTCTGCTTTTGCTGTCGTGCTCCAGGCGCATACCCTCTCTAGGAATGCTCAGTTTATACTTTGGCAGTTCTGGCAGCACCATCTTTCTGCATTAGTGGGTCATCGCTATCTTATTCGTACCTTTTACCGCTCGTCTTTTTGGTCACAACCACGTTGGCAGCACTAGTCTGAGGTTGGCCTCCCGTTGCAGATAGGTGCCCGAGCCTTTCCCTGTCACTGCTGTCCAATCGGATGATGCCACGGCCCATGCTGCTGCCTTCTTAATATCAACCTGATAATATCTTGCTGTGCAAGCTCCAGCCCATTCCTGAATGTTGCAGCCAATCTGAGTCACTGCCTCCACCCCTGGTGGCCAAACCACTACTTCTGACCCCCTACCTCCATAAAGGCGCACAACCACCCCTGAGGCAGGAACCACTGTACGGTGAAGCTAAGTAGACAGCCAGAGTGGAGTTCCACTTCTACACCTTTGCTGCCATTGCCGGTCAGGCCACACCCCTCGTCGCTAGAATGTTTTAAAGGGAGAGAGACCGTTTGTGGTATATTTGCAATACGTACAAGGAGCCATGTTTTTCTACTCTCGTTGTTGCAATGTTTTTTGAAAACTGGTCAGCATAGATGTGCACATGTCTATTAGAGTTTGAGAGCATCCCAAAATGGAGAACTATGCACCGATAAAATAAGAATACTGGACACTATTGTGTCTATAAGGGTATTTGTTTCTAGTAAACTACCATTTTGTAAGTTATCAGTGAAAATGTATATTCAGTAGGTTCATTCAGGAAATCTGAGGATATATCTGCAATATCCTTATGTCACCTGCTCCCTAAAACAGCGTTCTTTCATATCTCAATGATGAAGGCTTTAAACAAGTGTTGCTCAAAAAGCTGAAATACTATTTATATCACAATACAGAGGCAGATGTTTAGAGTTTAATCAACAGATAAGGCTACTTTGTTCCCAGTATCTCTGCCAGGTAGGCTTCTAGATTATGGACCACTTCCTTCATAACCAGTCATTTGCAGAAATTAAATAATAAAGGAAAACGAACATTTCTGAAAAGCATCAAGTTAAACCATGAGAAACAAATAAACCACAAATTTGATTTTTGACACAAGCGGTGAATATAAAACCACATTTCTGTATTGTTCACAATTAACATCCGAAAATGCAGAAAAGGTGTTAAATGAATAAATACAGTTCCGAGACATGGAGGAAACAAGTTTTAAGAACCTTCATATGCAACGTAATCTGTGATATCAACTGGATACTTTCTTAGAACATCAATAAGATGTTCTCATAATCTGCCATTTGAGAAATGCACTTAGCGAAAAAACAGTGCCTATCGAAATGAACAAATCTTAACTGAGAAAAGTAGAGATGATGTCAAATAACCCACCTTGTAACAAAGCATTTAAGAACTTCATCGTGCTTGCACACAAATTCGATGAAACGAGGCGAAGTCATTCTGAAAAAGCACAAAAACATTACATGAACAAAAAAGAGAAACATGCATAATCTCTGAATGTTTGATGGTTATGCGTACTTTTCTCATTTGCCTGAGAATATGTATAATCACAGATCCCTACACTGTTGTGAATGGCAGGTTATGAACGTCCAGGAGCAAGGTTGCAGGTACCAAGGATTATCCCCCAGTGCTTGGGCGCACAAAGGGATTGTCTTCTGTTCTGTTGCCCTGGGATTTGTTGGTGTCAACGTGGCATGTTCAAATCAACTTCACCTTAGAGACAGCACCACTTAACACAAGTGTCAAACAGCATTAACCAATGCAAACCATGTCCTCTGGACCTATGTTCCACTGTACAACCTATCCTTTTCAAAGCTGGACTATTTTGGCACATATTGCATATTTCTGGATTGACACAGAAATGGAAACTATCTTTATTGAAAGGCAGATTGATCTTCATGCAAAAGAAAAAGTACCATGCCTGAATATATAGGTCTTCATTTTTTTGTGTTGGAAATTGCTACTAATGTGTATAACTTAAAAGAATGAATCAATTCCATTCTTTAGCACACACGTTTTATTTTCACGATTGTTGACCTCCAGTAGGTGAAAGCATACCAGTTACTGGATTATAAACCAAAAGGGCTTTAACTAGTGATGGCAACCACCAAGGCTACGTACAATAACACATGTACACTTTCTCCCAAAGGGAGAGATGGCGGGAAACTCCCAGGAGATGTCTGGGTTGTTTTGTACCCTTGTCCCAGATAAGGGATGGTAGGGCTGATAAACGTTAGCCACTGACACTCTTCAATCCTTTCGGTCCCCAAGCTCCTTGCTTCCTCCCCCTCAGATGGGAAGAGAGATCAGCTAGGAAGAGGTAAGGAATGTCAATGAGAAGGAAGCAGGTGGCAACAATAATCTAAGAGTACTGCCCATTACACATATTTTATTCTCTGCAGTGTTACACCACTTCTCATGGGATGAGGATCAGGAGAGATAGAAAGTGCTAGGTAAAGTGGAAAGAAGAAACAAAGAGGGGGCAGGAAGACGTCAAACTATCTAGTCTGCCTAGTTCTCTGGAGGGTGAAACTCTGCAGAACCGCTTCTAGTATAAGTCTTGAAACACTTCCTGGGAGAAGAAAATAGAAAGTAGCAGGAAAGGTAAATAGAGTTATTAGTTTATTGTTTCAGTGAATAAAAATGATAATCTAAATATATCCATGCAATAAAATCAAGATAAAACAATCATAGTAGCATATGAGTTAAAAAGGATGCGTGAAATAAAAATATATAGTCTGTAGGAATTCATTAGCCAGGAGGAATTGATTTCTTATGATCTTACATATATTGCAATCTAATTTTGCTACAACATTTATGTTTGCTCAGGTTCTTTGCATTGATAGAATACCTACCGCTCGCCTCCCCATGTGCCCTGCACAAGGCCCTCAATCCTAGGGGTGCCAGAGAGCGTTATCCCATGTTTGTGCAAACAGCTTCGCAATTTGAAAGGTAAGGGTGGCAGAAAGTATCATCTAAGGCGGTTTGTGCAAAATGTTTGCAAAATAAGGAAGTCTAGCCTAATACGTTGTTGAGTAAAGTGCTTTATGCCAATATCCCTAAAATAAATCTTGCCCTACCATCTCAGACACTTTAGGTATGTTTAACAAAATACATTGTAACATACGTATAGGAGTTACATGTAGTACGATTGTAGGGTGCCACTGACAGCAATATTGACACAGTGAGATAGGGGAGCTGATGATCTTACCTGTTGTGTCCCCACTAGCAGCCACACCGGTATAATTGTAATCATAATTAACCATAGGCCTTTTCCTGGGCCTGCACTACCAGGCTAACCCCCACGCCCCCCCCCTCCTTTGACAGTCCCAGTGGGACAGTTCAAACGTGATGGATATAATAATTGGTGATCAGGTTTTTGACCATCTTGGGATCTTGTTTATTGGTGCCTTGCGGGAGCAACAAGGCTCCAAGTTCATCAACAAACTTCCCACACCTAGATAGAACATATGCACTAGCTTGAGATAAGCAGAGCGCAGATGCTTCTCGACACAAATGTAGGCCAGTCAACTCTGTCAAAAGCTGCGCTGTGATCTATGAAGCAGCAGAAGAGTGGCAGCTGCTTTTTCTGTGCTGTTCGGTGGCTCAAATATGGAAGTGCTGTGATGTTATTGACTGTAGACGTGGCAGCCTGGAAACCAGTCTGGAAAAAAGGCAGGACTTCATGTTCACTAGCCCACGACGCCAGATGTTTCAACAGAACTAGAGTAAAGGCTTTTGATTCTAAGTCCAGGAGTGCTAGAAGGCAGCAATTTGATGGATTTGACCGGTCCCATTTTTTTAATATGGGGCACAGAGTAGATCCCTCTCCATGCCTCTGGGATCTGGCCTACTAGGTATGCGTGGTTGAAGAGAGGGGTTAATAGCCTTGACCGGGCAACCAGGTCGCATTTAAATATTCTGGCTGGAAGACTGTTGGGGCCTGGCGCACCATCTTTGTTCATTAGCTGTATTAATCTACGAACTGAGGCGGTGGAAAATACTTTCGGGGAGGAGCTCTGGTTTGAATCTTCAGCACCCCTTAAGACTGCTTGGCCGGAGGATGAGGGCCGAACTATGGATAGTTCCTCCACGTGGCTTTTCCAGGCTCCTTCCGAGACCCCATTGCCTCTTGAGCAATTGATGTTTTTTAATTTGTTGATGTAATCCCAGAAGCAGGCCTGTTTTTTTTCCTTCAACAGTTGGAATATTGCGGACCACTCTTTTGGTCTGAGGCATTTGTCTAATTTAGAATTGTGGTTTAGGCCAGGGTCGTGCTGATACCCTTCTTATGTTACTATATGCATTAGGCACAAGCTTGATTGAGAGCCCCCATTTTGTGAACAGACCACCCATAAAAAAAAAAAACCATGGTTAATCAATCCCTTGCTCAGCCCTCTGCGGTCACCCTTGGGGTTCCACAGGGATCCGCCCTGCAAGAACGGATCAGTATTGTCACCAAAGGAGTGAACTATCACATGAGATTGTTAAGGAAACTAAAACCCTTCCTTCCACAGGATGACCTTAAACTTGTTGTCCAAGCTCTTGTGTTGCTCAGGATGGATTACAGAAGTGCCACATTATCCGGCCTGCCTAGATACACACTGGCCCTGCTAAGGGCCTCCCTTAACTCTGCTGCCAGACTGGTCACCGGATCTAAAAGAAATAAGCACATTTTCCCGGATCTAACATCCCTGAACTGGCTCCCTTATGAGGCAAGAATTCAACTAAAGATCGCGTGCCTGACTCATAAAGCCCTACATTTCAATACCCCCAGGTACTTGGCACAAAACCTTGAACGAACGGGCAGCCATAGATAATCGCGAAGTGGTAGCACTCTACTCTTGAAACCACAACTTTTCCGTAAAAAGAAAACTTGCAATAGAGCCTTCTCGGGTATCGCCCCGAAGATTTGGAACTATCTTCCTCCGGACGTCCGTTTGATTTCGTCGACCACTTCCTTCAAAAAAGAAGTGAAATAATTTCTGATGAACAAGTTTTTGCACTAGGAGTGCATCTCTCGTCTATTGATCCTGTTCTTCATCTGCTGATGCCGATTTCTACTTTTCTGTCTCCCTGTGGTGGTAAAGCTTATTCATTTGATAATCCTCAATGTCTGCTCCTCGCTTATATGTATGTCTGGTTCTGGATCCCACATTTATATACTACCTACCCCTTCTTGTAAAGCGCTCTGATGCCAAGTAAGGTCTTGTTCGCGCTATATAAAACTTTATAAATAAATAAAAAAAAATTTTTAATGTAAAACATCCATATAATAAGAATTCAGACATGCTAAAATTCAGCTCTTGAGAAAAATAGCTGATGGCGGTGAGCAGTGTGCACCCGTTATTTTAGAATAATGGACAAAGCTAGGCAGTTTTACATGCAGTATCCTTACTTATGTCATGACTTTCCAGCCACTTTTGAAACCGTAAATAGAAGCTAACGCCATATAGCACAAAAAAGAAGAATGATAAAGTAAAGAACTGGAACCATCTTACCCTGGAGGCATCTGACAGGAACAGCAGAGGTAGAAGGCCTGAATGACAGCACTAAGCCGATTTGCTGTCATAGAGATTACATCCTCGCCATCAGCGACTGCTTCTGCTTTCCCCATGAGATCAGTGGCATTACCCTCCTGAATGTCCACAGGTATTCTCATTTTGTTCTTAGATACCACTGTGTCTGACTGTGCAGAACTACTGAAAGTAGTTGGCTGATCTGCCCCTCTTTGCTTGAGGAAGATGGAAGCAATATTCGTGGAGTCTTTCAGGTTTCTCGTTAGCTCAGCAGCTATTAGTACAAGCCATTCATCTAGTGAGTGCCAAAGCAGTTCTAAAGGCTGCAAGAAACAACAGTTCCAAAAACATCAATAAAGCAACTCTTAGAAAATAACTATTAAACTGTCCAGCAACATGAATATGCTGTTGTGAACTACTGTTGTCAACCAGTCGACTGGAATGATAAAAGTATTTCAATGAATGGAATTTTATAAAGGACAGAGAAATGATTATTCTTACGAATATTGTGGACACTTAATTAGGTACATATAATTCTTAAAAACAAAGAATAACATAACATTAACATGCAGATGACAGTTCCATAATAAATATACAGCAGGCTTGAGTAACTGAAAAGGGATACGTGCAGAATAGTGGATTAACAGATTAAAACAATGATTGTAGTCTATGACTGAGACTTGATAGCACTATAAATAGGAGTAAGTAATTTACCTGTAACAATAGTTCTCTAAATGCAGTTTTTATTCTCGACTCTAAAATAGTCCCTTCTGTCGGTAGACACCTTGGATCACTACTTTGAACTAAGTTTAGGCTGTGCTCTTCATTAATTGGCACGATGAGCAACACTCAGTGCTTGGAGTCAGCTACTGGCCACCGTGGATTTAAATTGTCAATGGGGACCATACTTAAAGGGGCTTTTGACCCAGCTGACCACATGATCCTGTTACACAAATGGAACCACTTTTTAGGTCTCGCCTGTTGACAGCACAAGCGCTGTTGCTGTGAGGAGTATTGTTTACAATAAAGGGCTTGGAGCCCGCCCACTGCTTACCACTCTTTGGCTTCATTGCCACTCTTCTTTGTTACTCCTAACTGGCCATCGCATGCCAGGTATCATTTTCTTTTCTGTCTCTGGCGCATGGACCAAGCACAGATGGATTCCTGTTGATTAGTGTCCGTCCACTGCTCGTGCTGTGATTTAGGTAAGATTTATTTTTCCCTGTGTTGTTTCTTCCCCGTCCCACCCAACCCTTTTCTATGTTGCTTCTTCCCCCTCCCACCTACCCCTGCTCCTTGCTGCTGCCCCCCCAGGCCTCTACCCATCCCTGTCACTGCTTACCAATAATCCATATAGTTTTTCCCCCGTCCCGGTTTTCTGTGTCACTCATGTTAGTTTTACGTGTATAGTATTACACTTATCACCACAAGTCACTTATCTGGCACTAATGTCACTGTTATCTCGCCGTATGTGTATGGTTTTGTTTGACAGTCTTATTCATTCTATGTTGTTCACAAATGTCTAAGTAAATAATTCTACTTTTGACCAAATTGATTTGCATTTGTGGTGTGTTCCCTGCCTTTTTCTCACCAGCTTTTGAGAAATACTGTTCAAATGTAATTGATATAATATTTCATACCCTTGGAAACTAAGAGTTTAAAGTGTTTTTGTATTATTTACATCGAACAAAGTAATTGGATAATTTCCCGACAGAGCCACTTGTTTATTTATCGTATATACCCAGGTTCTGAGGGAGACAGGGTTACCCCATTATCGCCAATGGCAAAGCGGTAGGGAGCACGTCGGGAGCCGAAGCTCACACTCCCGGGACAACTGAGGCGGCGGGCGGCGCTGACTGCGTGGATCCAAGTCGCGGCCCAGGCAAGGGAGAGGCATCAGATGGGCCTGGCCCTGCGACGCAGGAAGCGGTGACTGCTGAGAAGAGACGACGGGTGGAAGACGAAGGACTCCTGTGAGCGCACACTCCGGCGACATGCGGCGGGTCAGAGAGGAGCGGATGGAGACTGGGTGCGCCCTCCGGCGTAGGTGAGACAGCGGATTAGACCGGAGAGCAGGGCGCGGCTGTGGAGGTACTGGGCTTCCCGGGCACCTGACCGGACGACGGGCAGAGCTGAGCACAGCGACGCTTGGCTGGGGCAAGGACTGAGGTTGTCTACTGCTGGGTGCGGCCCCCTAAGGAAGGAACAGCCATATACCGGCCTACCTCGCCTGGGCAGGAGAGGGCTACGCACCGAACTAAGTGCGCTGCGTGGGGCCCCGGTGCTTTCGTGTCCGCTTGTGCCTGGGCCTCACTCCTTATATCAGGCAAGTGGAGTGGCACTGGCTTGAACCGCTGGCAGGAGCCGGAGCGGTGGTGCAAGGCGGACGGCGGAACACGCCTTGCAGGAGAGGGCAAGCGGAGATTGAAGACAACGGGAACTGGTGGGCCCTGGAAGCCATGTGGGAGCCTTCGGCCCAGAGGGATATCAGCGCTCGTCTCACAGCTGGAAGAGGTGCCCTGGGAAGCTGCGCTGGGTGATTGGCTTGCGGAATAGCGACATGAGGGCACTTACCTGAGATACCAGACGTGTATTGGGGTGTTGGTCCCACACACGTGGCCAGCAAGGAAGGCAGGGAGACTGCGCCACAGGTTGAATGCTGATCGCACCTCTGTAGATCTGCACCCGGACTGCCCTTGGGACTATTCGAGACTGTGCCCCCGCGCACTGCACGCACAGGGCGACCTGCGCGCCCCGAAATAGCACACCGACTTGCCCCGCTTGCCGATTCGAGACCCTGGGGCGTGTTGGGGAGGCCTGTTGGATAGATGGGGCGAACCAGAGGCGCTGGATCGAGGGCCTCTTCGCAGGCCGCTGGCATGAATGAAGCGGATCAAACGCAACCAGTGGAGGGGCAGAAGTCTCCGTATAACCGCTTTGACGCTATCCTGAATGCAATCGAACGATCTCATGAATCGATGGAAGCCAAGCTGGATAAAGTTGCCCTGGACCTCACCTTGTTGCACGCCGACCATCGAAAATTAAAAGAGCGGGTCACTGCTCTGGAACAAGACGTAGCAGAGCTGAAGCCGGCCAAAGAATTCCAGGAGAAGCAACAAAATGCCCATGAGGTCAGGATAAGATACCTTGAGGAGCGGATAGAGGATGCGGAAGGCCGCTCCAGGAGGAATAATGTACGGCTGATTGGGCTGACAGAAGGAGCGGAAGGACACGCTGCGGTCACCTTCATGGAGCAATGGCTCAAGACCATACTACCACATACCGAGTTCTCCCCGTTCTTTACCATTCAAAGGGCACACCGTGTCCCGGGCAGGAAGCCAGCCCCGGGTGACAGAGCACTACCGGTCATCTTTAAACTGCTGCATTTCAAGGATCGCGACGTGATCCTTCGGGAGACCAGGAAGCTGGATGAGGTCAAGTTTGAGAACACCAAGGTTTTGTTCTTTCCCGACTGCACGATGAAAGTCCAGCACCAACGAGGGTCCTTCTTGCAAGTCAAGCAAAAGCTTTGTCAATTGAATATCTCTTACTCATTGCTCTTTCTTGCAAGACTCCGTGTAGTCTTCGGTGGGAAGTCAAGATTTTTTGACACACCTAGGGACGCTTGGGTCTGGCTTGAAAGTCGGGTCAGTATTTGGGCCCACCAGCTGCATGGAATGAGGAAGCAGGTGGAAAGGGACCCCGACGGTGACGGCCTAGGAGATGATTCCTCGGACTATCGGCGGCACTTGGTCCGGACCAGATTCAACAGGAGCGGCAGGCGGTGGTCCGCATAGCGGAGCAGACAGCAGAAACTGCGGAGCCGGAGGACAAAGCCGACACCTCCCTTCATTCCTCAGGAGATGGCGGCTCGTCGGTGGCGGATTCATCGGACAAGGTTTTGTTGAGAATGCCAGATGTCACGCCACAGATGGTATTGTATGAAAGAGACTGTCTGGCACTCACTTAAAGTACAGTCATTTGAACTGCCTTTAGGTAAGATGTTTGTACATTGTCACTTGCCACGGCGAGGCCCGAACATGGAGTGGTATATCAGGCGCTTCCCTGTGCTCTTGTGGGCTGTTCTACGTTACACTTCTATTTTGATGTATAATTAAATGACACTGGGGGATTCAGAGCGGTATGCCCTGCATGGTTACACATCCCTCTACCTCTCCCGTCTATTGGGAACCAGTAGGACATGCGGTGGTGCTGCTGAATATAAAGTTTGGGCAACACCTCAAGGTTGCGAGGGTTGCTCTTGTAATGTTGTTCCTTCACCTTGTTGGTTTATCCCTTTTCCCTTCAATCCCAGGAGTCACCTGAGGGCTACTGGAGATGTCACAGTGCATATCCGACTGCCACTCCAGGGTATGTGTCTGGTCCGGGGTACACTTCACTGCTTGTATAAATCAGTTCCAGGAAGGGTCACATGATAATCACATGGAATGTGAGGGGTCTCCGAACACCATCCCGCAGATATGCAGTATACTCATATCTTAAGCAACACAATGTATGTATAGCGATATTACAGGAGACGCATTTAAATGCGGTGGAAACAGCCAGGCTACAACGTAGATGGAGGGGTAAGGTATATACCACAGATTATTCTCTATTTGCAAGAGGAGTCCTCATTTGGATTTGTCCAGGTATGCCTTTTGCAATAGATGAGGCTCTTACCGACAAAGAGGGCAGATATGTGCTCTGAAGGGCAGATTAGATGGGCAACATATTTTGTTAGGAAACGTGTATGCCCCAAATGTAGATCAACGTCAGTTCTTCAGCCAGCTGTCCTTTGTGATGAAGAAATGGTGTGAGGTTCCATGGTTAATTGGTGGGGACTTTAATAGTGTGCTGGATACGGGGGTAGATCGATCTTTCCCCCCACTTCGGGGTACGGTTGCCATGGCCAACTCTATGGTGCTGAATGGATGGGCAGATGGATGGGATCTAATTGATGTCTGAGACATCGCAACCCCGGGGTGAGGGTGTACTCCATTTTCTCAGTACCCCATAATCTGCATGTTCGCTTAGACAGGATTTTCGGATCTCCATCGTTACTTCCTTACATATCAGATTCGGAGTATTGGGGACGTACACACTCTGATCACAATCCACACTGTGTCGCACTGGCCTGGGAGGGTGGGATTCCTGGGGTCCCTACTTGGAGGCTGCAGCCGGCGATGCTTGAGGACTCAGTCTTTCGGGAGTCAGTCGAGAAGGCTATAGGGGAGTACTTTGCACTTAACTCCGGAACCGCTTCGTCCTCCCTGGTGGAATGGGCAGCCATGAAGGTCACGCTGTGAGGGAAGTGTCTGGGACTGGGTTGCGGGTTGCAAAAGCAGGTAGAATCGGATCTACTAGTCGTAGAAAGGGAGCTGCTGGCACTAGAAACTCGAACGATTGCGGATGCTGCGGAATTGGCCCCCTTGTCAGAGGCGTGTAAGAAGCATGCTGAACTTCTAGAACATCAACGCTGTCTCAATTTCGCGGCGCACTCAGCATCCGCGCACGCCGAAGCGGATCGGTCAGGCCCCCTTCTGGCCTGGCTGATCAAACACGAGCAGTAGGTCGAACCCATCACCGCTCTCCGGTCTCAGGATGGGAGGCTCAAACTTACTCAACACGAAATACATGGCGAACTGTCCACACATTTCATGCAATTATACAGGTCCACCCTGAGGGTTCAAGAGATAGCGATACATGAGTTCCTGGATAGCTTGTGTATTCCGGCCCTAACAACGGAGCAGCGGCTGGAGCTAGATGCCCCGCTCACGCTAGAAGAGATTAGAGGTACGATGAGGGTCTGGAAAGGTGCCGGGACCAGATGGGTTCCCCCACAAATTTTATAGATCATATGCTGATCTTTTAAGCCTTCAATTGCTTAAGGTATATGCGGAAGCGCTAGAGAGCCTCTCCCTCCCGACCTCAATGACAGAAGCAACCTTGATTACGCTTCCAAAGCCGGGTAGAGACCCTACATATACGGGCGCATACTGGCCCCTGGCGCTCCTGAACAGGGACTATAAAATTTTGGCAGGTGTTCTAGCGAGCATATTGGCGCCCATTATCCCGCAACTGGTCCATCAGGACCAAAATGGATTAGTGCCGGCCCGAAACCGATCGCTTAACATCCGCAGGCTGTTTCGGGCGATACGCTGTGCTGCAATGAACTGGCCTACAGCTTGCTGTGTCGTGTTGGACCTGGAGAAAGCGTTCGACACGGTCAAGTGGCCATTTTTGTTTGCAGTACTCAATTGATTTGGGTTCGGGCCTTACATACTGAGCTTAATTAAGCTACTATATAGAGCACCTACAGTTCAGGTACGTCTGGGGACTCTGTTTTCCGGACCTATACTGATAGAAAGAGGAACCAGACAGGGGAGCCCCCTCTCCCCATTGATTTTTTCCCAGGCGATAGAACCTCTGGCAATAGCGCTACGGAAATCGGCGTCAGACTGGGGGATACACCTTGGGGATGGTCTGCATGCAGTCTCGCTATATGCGGACGATATCTTGCTTTATGTTTGGGATCTTCAGGCAATTCAGCGGGTCATTCCGGACACGCTGAGATTATTTACCTCACTGTCCGGGCTAGGTGCGCACTGGGGTAAGTCTCGTCTATTCCCTTCACCCCAGGGACGGAAGATCCTCACCTGGAGGTGGATGGGGCTGTGGTACATTGGCAACCTGTGGCGTGCCGATATCTGGGTATATGCATTTACCACAATGACCGAGATCTCATGGATGGCAACATTTCTAGAGCAGTTACAGCGCTTAAATCCCAAATCGAATTTTGGAAAACGCTCAATCTCTCAGTTATAGGCAGGGTGGAGTTGATAAAGATGGTAATGCTGCTGCGCCTTCTTTATTTTTTTGCTAATCTTCCGCTATACCTGCCTGCATCCTTCTTTCGCTCCCTGAAGGGGGGCATAAGGGACTTTATCTGGAACAATACGCGGTGCAGGGTAGCATTGGCAAAGCTGTATTTACCCCAGTCGCAGGGCGGGCTGGCTCTACCCAACATGGAGCACTACTTTCTGGCGTCCCAGACACTGTGGGTGGCAAAACTGGTGGTGGAGCTACACCTGGCAGACTCAGCAGAACGCGAGTCCCAGTATTCCCTGGATAGGATTCTCGTTTTATTCCACCCCTGTAATAGATCACATGGGTCGCTTCCGCTTCTGGTCCAGATTGCTCAAAAATGTTTTTGGAGGACATTGCACCTTACTAGGCACATTACGCCATATGCGCCAGCCATGCCTTTACTGGGCATGCCGATAGCGGGAGGGTGAGTCACGGTAACGGACCTTACAGACTGGCTGGGGGCAGACATATCTACGCTGGGAGATCTGTATGGGGAGGGCGTGCTACGCCCATTCCTCTCTTTGTCTGAGGAAGAAGGAGTGTGTCCCGTCCCCCCCCCCCCCCGAGGCACTTTCTGAACCATGCCTCCTGGACAGCTACGCTGAGGCGATATTGCGGAAACATTTCGCAAGAGCCCCAACACATCTCCTAATGCAATATGTGCATGTAATGGGTACGGGGCGTCATCTTGTAAAATGGTTTGCGGAGTCGATTCGGGAACACACCATGTTGGATTTAACACGAAACAAATGGGAAACAGACCTAGCGCGATCATACTCTGATAAAGAATGGTCCATGGTATTGGAAAGCCCCAGACTGATCCACAGAAATGCACGCTTAAGGCTGATTCAATTTTATGTTGTTCACAGGACGTACCTGTCCCCAGACAAGATCAATAGATATTTTAATAAGGAAGATGCATGCTGCCCACGATGTAAATTGATGAATGCGGATTTATTACATATGCTCTGGTCCTGCCACAAATTGCAATTGTATTGGGAGGGGGTGATCCGTGCACTAGATACCAGCACAGATAGGGAATTGCCACGGACATGGGAGGCATGTATAACGGGGATATTCCCTAGAAGCAAAAATCATAAAGCCTCTTCTAGGTTTTTAGATTTGGGTCTGGTTGTGGCCAAATGGCTTGTTACACGCCGGTGGAAAGCAGAAGAACCCCCACTGATGAAAGCATGGTTTCACTCAATGATAAATTGGGTTAAGGCAGAGGCGGTCTCACTAATAAGGGAAGACACATTAGGGCTTCGCAAATTCCCCATCTCAATGGCATGGTACACAATTTTGTGCACTCTTCAAGGGTTGTTAACTCCGGATGATTCACCTGACATTCCTAATACTAATTAAGGTTGCTCAATACATGTGTCGTAATGTGACCCAAATTGTGATCTGGGCTGTATAGTATGTTCCATGCACCTCAAACCACCATGTATCAATATCACGTTGATAATATATGCAAATGTATGATTGTATAAGTGGCAATTTTTGCAATGATCAAGGACAGCGTTCTTCACCCACCTATATGGGTCCCCTTAACACCCCCCCTTTTTGGTTGTGTTATTGGTTTAATGTTATCAATAAGGTTGTTTGATCGATTAGCTGATTGAAGTGACATGGCGGAGTGGAGCCATACGAGTTGTATACATGAAACTACAATCTACACGCATAGTACGTTTGCTTTGCACTGTAAGCAGGAAAAGTTGCTACGCTGAAGTGCTTTTAAATGCATGAGAAGCCTGGGGTACGATAATTTATGTTAGCAAGAAAAATACTCTGTCTCGAGGACTGCCTACTGATTCTATATGGAAATGTATATGCTTACCAACTGTATAATGTATGTAAAAATCAAACAAACAAAAAAATGAAAAAAAGAGCTATGACACGGCGCTAGCACTTGCCGCGTCATAGCACCTTTTTTCCAAATTCTACTTTTAGCGGCACTACACAGCCACGCTGCTGTAGTACGTGGTTAAAAGACAAGGGCAAAGTCAATAGCTCTCACATAGTCGAGACTATTCGCTTTACCAATCCTTGTGTTACTTTAGTAAGGCATTCTTTTAACTAGTTATCAAGGAGCCTATATTTCACTTGCCAGTATGGCATCAAAGAATAATAAATCCATTAATAAAATAATAAAGTCCATAAGAGGCAACGAGAAAGACTGATGGCAAAGTGGGGAAGAGGAAGAATGAGGCATTATTGTTGTACAAATTGTATTTTTTGAGCACGCCAACATTTAACTGAAGTAGGAGAAAAAAAGGATTAAAAAAAAGTGAGAGGGCAGGAAAACATTTGCCTTTCACCCATTTGTTTTTACTATAGTGCAGCGGTATGTACTAGCATTAGCATGCAGAAGATCGTGTGAATATTGAAAGATAATGGCTGCCAGTCAGAACTGTAGTTTGTCACAAAGTTTTATTGCTTGAGATAAGAAGTCTGCACACTGCGGAGACCATAAGGTTAACTGGAGATTGCATTTCCATAGTTATAAAGGTGTACATTGTGGTGTACAAGTCTCATATCCACCAACAACAGTCCAGTGATGAAAGGTGACCACATGTTTTCTTTCCCAAAAGGTAGCAAGGGGGAGACATCAGAACCATGCACATGGCAATACCCCCTGATAAATAGTTGTGTGCCTATTCACTTTTACCAGGCTGAATGAGTTGAATTTTGAAGGCCAATAAACAGAAAAGCTTACAAAAAAGTTAACTTTTAAAAGAATAACCAAGAAGGCCGAGGTTGTGGAGTTCCCAAAAACATTTATGGCCTATTCAAAGACCTATTCTGACAGGCTCGTATCACAGCAAGGATCTGTTGAACGCTGAACATAAATTTGCTTTAGTGGAACAGTTAAGGGGAAATAAATCATAGAGAGTATATAACTGGGCAACATGTGCAGGAGAGAGAGGGGGTGACTGCTTGCCTGGTTAATGCACACAGAAGTGGATAAAAAGCCCATATGCTCTATCTGATCACCACAGAGCGACATTTGCTGCAATAAAATGATACAGATAAGCTATTTGCTAATTACTAGAGTACTTTATATGCATTGCCCCCCTGACCTGTTTGACCTATGAATAAGTAGAATTACTGAATGGAAATAGGGACTACCATGCATCAACTGGCTAAGGGTAAAACCCCTGGAACTGATGGCTTAACATCAGAATTTTATTCTACATATATGTTGAAGCTGGCTCCCAAGCTATTCATGTACAGGAGCACCAGCCAGAGAGAGGTGCTCCCAGATTCGACTAGAGAAACTAGAATAGTTGTCTTACTCATTCCGTTAGGGATCCCTTGGATGTAAAACATCAGCCCGCTTTCCATGTTCAATTCCAGAGTATTAAATATTGGGGAAGGGAATAGCAAATAGAATTATGCCATTGTTGACAACGCTCATTTACCACAACTAGTGTGGATTTATTCCACGTTACAGCACTACCACCAATATAAGATGTCTCTTTTGTGTACTAGACTGAACGCCACAAACTCATGACAATGCTGCAGTTGCCTCCTGAGATATTGAAAAAGCTTTTCATGCCTTATTGGGGCCGAAATGTATTGGCTGGATTCAGCTATTGTATGCCCACCTATTGGCTAGGGTACGAACAGGGAGAGTAACCTCAGTCTAGTGGCACATACATAGATGCACCAGACAGTAATGTCCTCTCTCCCCTCTTTTGTTTGCCTTCGCTATGGAGCCATTGGTGGCTATACTGAGATGCAAAGCACAAGACTGAGAAATGAGTCCTGCACATAGCACAAATATGACTTTCTTATACAAGGATGATGCTGTCCTTTACATAAGAGATCTACTGTCCAGTTTGCCTGATGTCATGAAGGTATTAGAGGACTTTGGGAATGTATCAGGCCTACATATTAATTGGGATAAACCATGTCTCTTCCCGATTCATTTGCACACGGTCAATCACCAGATTTTGCTCAGGAGACTAGAGGAACCTGGGATAAAGGGAGAGGCCTTGCGGTGGATGACTAGCTTCCTTTCTGATCGCTCCCAGACAGTCAACCTGGGACCGTATAGGTCTAAGACCAAGGGAGTACCTCAGGGCTCTTGTTTAAGCCCGACCCTATTTAATATCTATGTTGCTCCCTTGGCCGATCTCCCGAGGACATATGGGTTCATGCCAATATCATATGCGGATGACACCCAGCTTACCTTCTCTTTTGACAAATCCTCCACGACAGCCCAGACCACCTTCTCTTCCGGCATGCTAGCAATATCACAGTGGATGTGTAACAACTTTCTACAATTAAATGCCGGGAAGACAGAGAGTATGCTCTTCGGAAAGGCCGCATTGTTGTGGACACCAGAGTGGTGGCCAGGGGAGCTGGGTGTCTCTCCCGCCCCAAAGGCATCAGTAAAAAATCTAGGGATTCGCATTGAGCAGAGCCTGAACATGAAGGAGCAGGTGGTCCATACGGTGAGCTCATGTTTTCATGTGTTGAGACGAGCATTTCCTTTCCTCCCAGACTATACATGGAAGACTCTCATTCAGACGCTAGTTTTGAGTCGACTCGACTACTGTAATGCTCTACTGGTCTCGGCTAACGAGGCCTCGTTAGATCGCTTACAGGTAGTCCAAAATACAGCGGCACGGCTGGTATTGAACGCCCCTTACAGATCATCTTCGATTCCGCTGCTGCAGCAGCTTCATTGGCTTCCGGTGCGCAAACAAATTAAATTCAAGGTTTGCTGCATAGTTCATAAGGCGGTGTTTGGCAATGGTCCAGCATACCTTGCGGAGAAATTTTACCAATATACTCCCCTTAGAGACCTTCGATCTAGCTCCAAATCCCTCCTCAAAGTTCCCCGGATTAACATGTCTAGGACAGGGGGGAAAGCTTTCTCGTATCTCGCTCCCAGGCACTGGAATTTGCTCCCTATTACACTGAGGCAGTGCCCGGACCATCTTCAGTTTAGAAAGTCCCTGAAAACATTTTTGTTCTAGACGCTTCGCATAGTGCCAGTACTCCCACAACTGTCCACGAGCGCAGAGATACCCCTTCGGGGGTGATTCAGGCGCTATATAAACTTTAATAATAATAATGCCAAATCAGAGCTACATAGATCCTTACTACGGTAGGAACTGGTGACGTTTAAGTATCTGGGTGTTCATATGAATCATTCAGAAGCCCAACTGTTGTCTGGCAACATCGATAGAGTGACATCGACAATCAGGCACTCCATCCAATTCTGGTGTAGACTGCCCATTTCCCAACTGGGTTGGGTTGCAATAATGAAAATGTTGATCCTGCCTCAGTTACTTTACCTTTTCAGAGCAATACCTATGATCTTAAGGAGGGAATTCTTTAAAGAGCTGCAGACCCTACGGTCCGGGTTGTTCGGTCAGGAGGCACTATCCAACTTTTATCACATAGTGTGGCAATGTCAAGTGATTCATCAAATGTGGTCTGAGATAATAGGCTTGACACCGAAGTGTCCAGTGAGCGCACAGAACTCAGCCCTTTTGCTACTGGGCAGTATTCCTAGGTTCAAAAACACTAGACAGTTATGTAAGTTTATGGACTTAGACCTGGTGTTCGCTAAAAGAAATAGTGCTACGCAATGAAAGGAGAATGGTGCACTGTCCACCAGACAACGGTTGTATGATGTGTAAAAATGATCTAGAGCTGAATTAATGTCACTTCAGAGGCAGCCCGTCAGGGTTCTAGCAGTGCGGCCACAGATGTCTGGGATTTTGCATCGTTAGCACTGTTGGCTAAAGTAGATGAACGTCCACCATGAAGTGCACCGCATGTAACTGTATGTTGTCAACAGATGGTGCGCAAGTTAGTAGCGTAGATGTATTCATATCTGCCTGTAGATATACCGAATGTACAGACGACACACGTGGAAATATTTGGGGTATATGGTTTGAAAATGGGAAGTGTTTCATTTATTCGTTTACTTATTCTTAATGTAAGCGCTCTCATGGATTATGAATGTGAAGCACTGTTTATGATACTACAGTAAACGCAGACTAAACAATTGCAGTGAATTTATTAGGTTGCTGGTATGATATATAACGATATAAATACCTATTATATTAACTGACAGCACTGCCATAACACAAAATGCTAATAAAGCGCTTTATGGAAAAAACACATCCTATTCTGGAGGACGATCCTGAAGCAATCACATTTGTTTTAATTATCCTCTTACCCATTAGTAGGATTAGCAGAGGCTGAAGGCATACACTCAGGAAGTGTGTTGGCTGTGGTGCAAGAGTGCCATACCACATGCAACAACTTTTTTCAGTCGATTTTGTTTTATTCAGATAAAAATCCACCCAAATCATAAAACTGAGTCAAAATTATAAAAGAAATCATAAAATTGAGTCAAAATTACAAAAAAGATTTACAACGACAACAACATTTAGACATAAAAGGTCTGAAATCTGTGAAAAAGAGTATGCAGAAATGCTAAGAATAAACACACTTACATCCATCCATTAAGCAAAATGTCTGTTATTTAATTATGGTAGAGAAAAGTGACTATCTACAAAGAAACAGTTACAAACTAACATTCTTACTTCTCTATTGCCTAAATGTTGGGAATTGCATAAGAATATTTGAGGAATCTTTACAGAGGCAGAAGCCACCACATCTAGATCGTACCACAAAGAATAGTACTAAAGTTCTGAGCTAATGGTTGGTGAGTTTTGTGAAGTGGGTGCAAAAGTACGTCTTAGCTTCACACACGCCGCTGTGACAACTACAGATGTGGGAGTGGGGCTTAAACAACCAGGAAGTACTCATTTTTTAGCCGGAAGAATCCCCAATTTAAATTTAATGAATAATGTTCACAGATAAGGGGAAGCTGTACAGCCTAGATCTTTCTCCATTCCATTAGAAGATTTATGTTGGAAACAAGACAAATCCAAGGAGGTATTTTTTAAATTGTAATCTTAATGGTTGACTCTGATTTACCAATATCATCAGGATACAGTAATGCAGATCTGGACACACCATGAAGCATTAGGATGCCTCGGAGCGTCTAAAATAATACTGACACCAGGTAATTTCTAAAGACATTTACAGGCACCCTTATCGATGCCTAGACAAGGTGTACATTCACCTGTGGTGCCACACTTTATACACGTAGAGGTGTGAGTACAATGAGACATCACACTGATAATGTGAGGCAGAACATTCTGTTCAAACACTGCTTCTCCTAAAAGTGAGTGATCAACGCCAAATAAAGGTAACCTTTGTATATGAGCACAGTTTTCATTATGAGCATTAATCTAAGATCCTCATCAATAAGCGCTAAAGTCAACGGGAGTATCTACAAAATCTACCTATTCTATTCAGCAATTCTTAGTGTTCATTACACTGCACCTTGCCATTTAATCTGCCAATTCCAGACAGAGATAGTTCAGTAGCTTTCTGGTAACATCTTGTTGCCCCTTTCAAATATTGGTAAAATTACACCCTGGAGCCAAGACTGGAGACATGATTAAACACGTAGGTCAATCAAACCATCCAAGCAAAATTGTGTCATGCCAAAATAAAGTCAGTTGAACAAAGGCCTGCCTGGGAATCTTGTTTCTTTTTGAGCATTAATAAGAGCAAACTGGACTTCACTGGTTGAAATCATGGTGCATGTGCTATAATAAATACTGAGCTGAGCATAAATGCACCCATAGAGTCTGTAAATTTCTCCTTAAAATAAAGTTTGGGGAAATAGGTGGGAATCCACCTTTATGAATATGGCTTCTGGTGACATTTTTGGCCAACAGAAATAAGGTGACAACATTCTGTAAGGTCTTTCCTTTCTGTGGTTTCTCTTAGGGAGACCAACCAGTAATATTTCATATAGTAAAATATCATAAATACTTACAACCTTAAATCAGATTAATAAAAAACAAACTAAAAATTGTAATGTACGTCAGAAAAAAGAATTCCTCCGTTTCGATGCACAGACCCGTAGGAACCATTCACTTCATCATCTTTAACTGAGGAGAGCTAGACACACTGGGGGGACTGTGCCTGAGGGTAAGCACTAGACAGTCCGCAGTTTAAGTAAAGTCTCTGTGAAGTGCAATCAACCTTTTCGCTATAGAGTCTTGGGTTTCAAAGATAACCTCTTGAACTTTATCCTAGCCCTGACCAGAAACCATTAAAGACACACCTTCTCCAGAGTGAATGGGCTTTCAGCCTAATTTGGCGAAATGCCCACTCACTGCAGTTCTGTACCTACTAAAAATAAGTCCTGGTGTTATATGAATATCCTAAGTGTTGAACATTTGCCCTTTCGGCAGGGTCACCCTGAACTTTTTGCCTTTTTGCTGAACCCTATTTTTGTTGGCCATAGAACTCAGCACACTTTACTCTTGCTAACCCACTTTTGTATGCTCAAATTGGTATACATGTAAATAGCATATGTAACTTACATATAAATCCCTATTATGTGGTACAGAATGTACCTAGGGCCTTTAAGGTAAATGCCACTAGTGGGCTGCAGCACCCACTGCAGTGACCCAGCAAACCTGTCTCCAGGCGTAACACTGTAGCCTGGCTGTTCGGTTTAAAACTGCCAATTCAACTGGTCAAAATAAACCCTTTTTGACAGGTCAGCACCTTCTTTTTAATATGTTATGAAGTAACCCCCAAGTAGATCTTATTGCCAAGGGAGGGAGCATGGTATTTAAAAGAACATGTTAAAGGTTTACTGTTCCTTATGCCCGTACAGTGCAAAAGGCCCAAAACAACAAGTTACTTACCTTCAGTAATGCTCTTTCTTATAGAGACTCTATCTAACAGAAGATTTCTCACCTTTTGAATATTACCAAGGTGTCAGACTGGATCCGGAAACTTTTTTCAGCGGTACCTCTGCGCACCTGTAGCAGGAGCCCTGCGGCTCCACACAGATGCTGTTCTGCTCTGGAAATGCACACAATCCATACATGCAATGGGCAACGTACACAGCCACAGAAATTTAAATGAATGTAGACCTCACTGCAGTGACACTGGTAAAAAGGCCTGTTCACACTACTGAACGGAAAATGGTTGTGCTGCAGGTACCGTGTTCGTGTCACTTAACTCCTGGTAAAGGTAGCAGCCCTATAACATTATGAGGGTAGCGCTTGGTGCAATCCTCCCGGTCCAATTACACTGCATTACCATTAGACAGGCGTAGGTCATGATGCACACACATGATCCGTGTTCGCCCCCGACCAAAAATCATTACCAGGGGTCGAGATATCCATGCAGCTGGGGCATTCAGGGCAAAAGAGCACATAAACGACCGTGCAGGGGACTCTCCCAACCCAACAGTGGGGTAGTACAAGTAGAATGCAGTGCACAGTGGTGAGTAAGTCTCCCAATGAAGTGAGACTATCTCTGGTACTTCCTGAACAAATCTTAACTAAGAAAAACAGATACAGAGTGGTGGGTTATTGTCATTAGGTTGTAGTCTGGAGCTTTAGTCTTCTGCGATGTTATGCAGTGTGGTGAGTTAGTGCCTCTGGGATGCAGGACAAAGATGCATTTGTTCCACTAGAATGCAGTCCAGTGTTTTAATTAGTGTCTCTAAAAAAAGAGAGCAGTGTTGTGGATTAATGCTATTTGATTTATTGCAGAGGTTTAATGTGCACTAAAATACATTACTCTGGGTAAGCATCACTGGCAAGTAGTGCACTGTGGTGTGTTGGGTTAGGGTCACTAGGATGCTGTTTCATGTAATGGGTTAGTCTCTCTTTAATGCTGTTCAATGGGACAAGCTTGTGCTGCTAGGACGCAGTGCAATGTGGTGGGTTAGTGTCACTTTTGACCCTGCAATGCAGTGTGTTGTGGGTTAGTGTTATTATGATGCAGAACTGCTGATTAAGCGCCCCTTTGAAGCAATGCATTACAGCGGGTTACTGTCCTCAGTAAGGAATGTGATTAGCTAGTGTCATTAAAGTGCAGTGTGCAGTTTGATGCCCCTGCTAAGCTTTGTGAAGCTGCACCGTCCTGTCCTTATACCTGTTGAGAATAGCCCTATCTGTTTTTTAAAAACGTTTTATGATAAAAAAGTGCTAAGTAAAAAGAACAATTGATGGACAGAATGCAGGACGATGTCATACATTCACCCCAGTACAGAGATCTGGGCCTAAAACCATCGTTTTTTTTGCTCCCCATGCCATTCCAGTTTGCACCCAGCCATATGCAAAACAGTCTTGACCCTGGCCTCAATGGGATCAGTCAAGCCCGAACTACCAGGCCAGGTCCTCCCTGGACTGGAAACAAGCATCCTAGGACCAGTTTCGGGGTTTCATCCCTCATCAGCGAGGATAGCTTGACTCCAGTTGCATGGAGAGCACGGGACTCACGTCTGGGCATACCCGTCCCACTCGTGGTGACAATTGCAAAAACAATAATTGATGGACAGAATGCAGAACGATGTCATACATTCACCCCAAGTCAGAGATCTGGGCCTAAAGCCATCGTTTTTTTTTTGCTCCCAATGAGATTCCAGTTTGCACCCAGCCATATGCAAAACAGTCTTGACCTTGCCCTCAATGGGAACAGTCCAGCCTGAACTGCCAGGCCAGGTCCTCCCTGGACTGGAAACAAGCATCCTAGGACCGGCTAAGTAAGCACAAAGCGTTAACTGAAAATCGCAGTTAGCGTTTGATTGGAACTTAGGTGCCATTTCAAGCTGACACCAGTCACTTTATTTTATGGAGTTCCAAGTCAAAAGAAAGGCAGGGAAAAAGCTAAAGCCAGTGATAGTCCCTCAAAATTGTATGTGCCGTCATCAAACTCCCGCTGAGGCCATTGGATTTTGAGGCCAAAAGCTCAGAGCGCGGCAAAAGAGGATTCCATAGCCACCGAGGTCACTCTGATACCCCGCCCTGGTTCAAGGTCTTACCTTCAGACATAATCACCTTTTTGGTTCTCGAAATCCACCAGTGGTGCAAAGCTGGAAGCCATAGCCATGATAAGTACCTTGATCACAAGGTCCTACAAAGACTTTAGTCTGCCAAAATGCACCGAAAAGGAAAAACCTGGATACCTTGCAAACAAAAGGTGCGCCCTTCCCAGGGAAGTATCAGCACCTTGTTTCAATTATTTGGAGATGGAAAAATGACAAAGGCCCACATTTCTTGAACTCCTAGGAAAGTTCTTTCTGGTCACTCCTGCAGCCTACAGGTTATCGGGCAGGCTTCCAGGCACCAGGTCTCTCTCCAGCTAGGGCTACTGTAGGGACCAGTCTACAGTGGTCAGCTGGGATTTCTGGGAGTTAAGAATTCTTTTGCCAGTTGTGACTAGCTGCTGTAACAGTTGGCCAAACACTGGCATTTGGAGAGCAGTTCCAGTCCCTCAAAGCCACAAGGAATCAGGACTCCGTGGGTCTTGTTTTTCATGTGTTGTCTTCTCAGGTCTACGAATGTTCTCAGGAGGAGGAGGCGGTGAGGTGACAGCCTTATCGTGTGCACTAGCCAATAACTGGAGAACTCACTATGCCCAACTCTGGCTACTTTCCCATAAAACCCCAACTGTAGCACTTACTTTGCTGCAAACCCTTCCAGATACTCTCATAAAACATGGCTCTAGCCTTCTTCCAGCTACAAGTCGTGCCCCTCAATGTAGCCACTTCCCCACAGAGATGTGCTATCCTCCCCTCTGCCATTGCTGGAACTAATTTTTCATCTTGCTCAGACCACAGACAGAAAGTCGAAGGAGGCACTAGACATGAATGGTTTCAGTTCCCGACAGTCCCATTTGGGCTCTCCACTTTTAAGGAGGAACTGTGAAAGTAGCCCTATGTATTGCAAATTGTTCCTGTCCCCTCACCGATGACTAAGTCTTGCTATGGGGTCACTGTTAACACCACTTCAACCTTCCGACTGACAGAGGGCAAGCCCTATCTTCCAGGAGAAGAGTTGTTAATAGCCCGGAAGGGATGTGTATTCAGTCTCTGGAGTTGGGCAGTGCAGCAAGCCGATGCTAAAACTGTGTAAACTCAGACCTTATAAAGTCCACTTTTATAAAGATACTCTCCACTAAGTTATCAAAAATTCTCTTTCACAACTGAATTAGGTTTTTAATACTAAATAGAAAATTACTCTGATTGATTGCTCTATCATTTTCCTAGGCCAATGTACAATGAAGTGTCTTTCATTCATAACTAGGACTGTTCATATAAAACGTAGCTTTAGGCACCCAGTGATAAACAGATTTCTGTAACTGTTCATCGCAAGGGTACACTTAATATCTAGTATGCCCCACTTTTATACCTCAAGCACCCAGTCATGTGGGCTTACAAGGCACATTTTAGGGTTGACTTAGCTAATATATAAAAGGTTGTTCTATATGGAAAAGCATTTTTAATGACATGTGACACTGCAGTGCTTTTAAACTGTAGTTCAGCGGAGCAAATCATGCTCTCTGGAGCCATTCAAATTTGTCTTGTATGTAGATGGTGTAAATTCACACAGCAGCCCGAACATTTAACTTCCACACCACTGGTGTAACTTCCGCCAACTCACAATAACATTACCGGAAAGTTAGGTAATGAAAGAATGTTACAGTATAGATTTAGGGACACAGCACTATGGCACTGCATGGTAATCTCACAGCGCACAGAATCAAAATACTAGCACAAATATTGTTCATGGAAAGGTGAAAATCATGGATGATGAAGCTGAAAATGTGAATTCCTTATACTAAATATGCAGCCATTATTGAACAGGAATATACAGACCAGTCATCTCACTAAAAGGAGCAATTTTCAGCAAATGTTTAAGGAGACGGTAATATAAGGGATTGGGACTTAGTATTGCAACATTCTCTCACCTTTATAGTTAAATCAAGGTACCATACAAAAGGACACATTTTTAGAAAACGGTGAGAGACAAGGCTGATGCTAGGTGATATTTTTTGTTCACAATAGTTGGTTGTATTTCAATAGAAACACTTGCGTACCAAAGTGAGTATTTTAAACTATATCCCCACTTTGACAGGTGGCCACTACTTATTACTAAAACGTGACACCTTTTTTTTCTCAATAGACCAATAAAGAGATGGATAATTAATTATTATTACTACCACTTTTGAATTTTAGCCCATTTCAACATACCATTCTTTTATATGGTCCCACTTCCAATACAAACGATGATGTAAACAAAATAAACACAAAATGGAAGTTTCATATTATTAGAAAACATAATCTTAAACTTTAGAAATTAAATAAAAAGAAGGCAAAACATTTTAACAATAATCAGTTCTTTGATAGTGAGAGTAAACTTCTGATTGGTGAGCAGAGAAATATGGAAAGAGAGACTGGCCAAACTTAAAAAATGGATGTGTGGTATCAACCAAACTTACGTCCTGTTCGGGAGGAGTCTGATTAATGAATGCATGCTTTGTCAAATTCATCTCTTTACCGTCTATCTTCCTAAACACGTCATATATTTTTCTGACCTTGAACGCCTGACTTCTTGGGGTTTTATTTCCATTGTAGCCCATGCCATTTCCATTATTGGGAGAGGACGGGCCAATGCGAAACACGTGGCAAAATATTCTTACAATCCGTAAAAGACTCTTCATTTGAGCTTCATAACTGCTTGACAAGCTGGAAAAGAAACATTACGATGAAAATGTTTATATGACAAAATAGAGTCAGCACTTCTGCTTATGAATTTTGTCTTTCCAAACAGCCTTAAAAATAGGAAGGATATCCGAGATCTGCAGAGTTCTCCTTCTCCCATGTTCACATTACTTTTTTATATATTCTAGGGTTGTTAACAGGAAGGGGTGCACAACTTGAAGAATGTCCACGTCTCCTTAACATTTATTGCCTGTATTTAAAGAACTTTGAAAAAAAGTAGGTCATAATCAAAGGTCCCTTCAAGTGCTTTCATGGAACACAACCTGCCCGAACACCTTTGAAACAGGATATTACAGGAAGTCATTTCAACAATGGCAGTGTAGCTTGTGTGACTAGTTTCCAAATACTGGGCAAGTCTTTATTGTAGCGCTAGTCAATACCTACTCAGCTAGAAAAGGGGCTAAATGCCTTACCAGTTTACATATCAATGCTAACAGTAGCATACATTCCTTGAAAGACAATTCGTCATAGCTGTAGAGCACTGTGCAGTACACTCTGGGTCAAGGATCTGAAGCAGTGAGTGAACAAGTTAAAACGCAGTCATACTTGGAAAACGCATAGTGGCAGTGGAAGGCACAAGCTAGTATTCTCCGCTGATGAGTATCCAGCGCCACGTGTCATTCACTCTTCTAAAACTGCTCTAAGTCATGAGAAAGGACAAAATAAACATAAGGGAAGCCACACACACAGAGAAGATTGAGACAGGATGTGGTTAGAAGAAAGAAATACAAGATGCAAAAGACAAAGTTGAGTAACAACATATGACTCAAGGAAGTGATGGATTATGTGAACTGTGGGAGGTGAGCAAAGGAGAAAGATGAAGGAATCGTAGCTCAATTGATAGTAGATTTATGGGCAGCATTATGTAAAACAATATGAGGTGGAGTTATGGGAATCTGTTAGCAATACATTACACAGGGGCTGATGTTTGCATCATACTGCACCATTTAATATGCTTTTCATGGTCATCAGTGTTGTTTCAATATATGACATTTTGCACAACAAATTAAATATCACTGCAAACTTATATAGGCGACAACTTTTAATAAAGGTGAGACAAGCTGAAACATCTGATTAAGGTTGAGAATCTGTTAACGTGCAACGGTCAATGATGCCAACAAATTCAACTTACACTGACGTGAAACCCTTTACATGATGCAATCTTGCTACTACTTCAATAGGAGAAGCCCAATAAGAGTAGAATCTTCCTCATCATTTTCAACTGATTGTGTAAGTTTTTTCCAGCTATGCTGATTTGTGCTGCATAGGAAAGTTCACAATCAAACAGGATTCACTGATTTCTTCTCTACAGGGCTGGTGGGCTCACCAGGTCACTCAGAATGCTGGTGTTTTTACCTCAGCGCTCTCAGAAGCAGAGTGTGACCAACTGATAGGTAAAGGTCCTAGGCAGACTTGTTCTTAATAGACTTGAGAGTTGGGCAGAGGAAAAAGGGATTTTTTTCAGATGTACAGCATGGCTTTCGCCCGGTATTGGAAACAATTGAGTTGTGTCTCAATCTCCTTTTTATTATGGACAAATATACTAAGGCAAAGAAGGGCTCCATCCATATGCTTTTTATGGATTTAACTGCAGCATTTGATTCTGTGAATCCGTCGAAACTATGACTGCTGATGGAGGCTGCTGGGGTGGAAGAGCCGCTGATCACTATTTTAAAGAGGTTTCATCAAGACACAGGTTAGGGGTCCTTACGCTCCCACTGGGGTATGACCAGAGGAACTAGCCTCAGCGAAAGGGGTAAGACAGGGATGTGTATTGGCTCCGTTTTTATTTTAATTTTAAATTAACAGTTTCGAACAATTTTTGTTGAAGGGGAAAGATTTACCACAGGTGAGGAGACGTCCAGTCCAGGTTTTACTATCAAGAACAGCAAATGGCCTTCAACTTTTGACTGATTCGTTTAACCTTTTCATGAGAAATTTAGATTTAAATAAAAGTCGAGCCAAATCTTAAATTATGATTAGTGGGCCTAGAGATTCTAAAATCAAAACGCATTGAATAGATAGTTTAAAAGTCGATAGAGTTGCCCATTTTACCTAGTGGGCTTGCAATTTGCGGCCTCATTAGATTGGAAAAACCTCCTTACTATTGGAACTCAACAAATTCTGAGATCTGTGGAAGCTGTTAAGAGATTTCCGGGATGCCTTATATTTCTGATTTTATTAGAAATCGCCACATCATGTTAAGGCTTTCAATTTAGGTCAAAAGAGAAAAAGCTTTCTCAAAAGCTGTGCTAATAGACTGTTTAAGATTGGATGACGTTTTACAGATCCCCTGGCTTAAATATGTGAAACAGTTGTTTGTGGATTTGGGTGTTCCTGAACATTTTGAAAATCCAGACGGCATTGATAGGGAGGTGAAATGTAAGATACTGGACAACCTTTATAAGACCTATGAGAGCGAGCAGATGGTTAAGTTGATGGGATTCCCAGTTGAGAGTGATTATCTACCCATGGTTTTACTAAAGGCCACAGAACCTTACCTATTGTCAGAAATCCTCAGTTTAGATTTTACTTAACCTGGCTTAGGTTAAATACTTTGCATTTCTTTCTATGGAATTCTGCAAGCTGGATTATTTTCTTCCCTCTGTTCTCACATTAATCTAACAATGGATGGGATTCAACTTTCTAAAACTACATCCCAATAAACTGAGTTTGTATCAACTAAACACTCTCTAGACACATGGACTCCAACCCAATGGCCAGTCTCCTGGGTTCTCCACCTACCCCAGCGGCAGTGTAGTTAAGCTAGGTGTCTATATAGACACTCGGCTATCAGTACAGACTCACGTCTCCAAAGTATCCACATCCTCCTTCCCGCAGATTAAACATCTCAGGAAAATCCTTCCCGAAATTAACCTAGAGCAGCATACAGACACTGCATTAGCTATCATTCAAGCCAGTCTAGATTTCAGAAGAAAACAAGTTACTTACCTGTAACTTTGGTTCTCCAGTATTGGAAGCTTTCATAGATTCCCATGCTTGGAATCATTCCCCGTCGTCGAGATGGGAGCCTCGGTATATATATATATATATATATATATATATATATATATATATATATATATATATATATATATATATATATATATATATATATATATATATATATATATATATATATATATATATAACAGTAGTAAATAACCATTACAAAAGAGAAACAGGCCTAGGCCTAATCCCATTTTGTAGTCAGACCATGTCTTTTTGTAAAAGAGACCAAAAGACTCATTAGCCAATCAGAGCCGCCTCACTCCCTTAGAACCCTGGTGAAAGAACCTCAGCTCCTCAGATTTTCGTATACGTTGTGAAAACATACACAGAGAGAGGCTGAGCTTTCCCAGGGGAGGAGGGTGGTCGCATGGGAATCTATGAAAGCTTCCAATACTGGAGAACCAAAGTTACAGGTAAGTAACTTGTTTTCTTACTCCAGTATTGGAGCTTTCATAGATTCCCATGCTTGGAATCAGAGTAGCTAGCAGTAAGGATACACATTTTCCATAAGACATTACCTGTCTGAAAAAACATTCTCTAAATACATCTTTTAAAACCAGCCAAAGGCATGGATAAGTTAGTGCATTTATAAACAAGAGAAAATGTGTATAAAGCAGATAAAAGAAGGAAGGAGGGAAGCAAGGAAAGCTCACCACTCATTGGAAGAGGTTCCTCAGGACTGCCTGTCCAACCGCTGCGTCGTCTTGAAGTGATGACTCCAGGCAGTAATGCTTTGTAAAGGTGTGAGTGCTGCTCCAAGTTGCAGCCCTACAAATGTCCTTGATCTGGACCCCAGCAAACAAGGCCACTGAAGATGCCATAGATCTTGTCGAATGTGCTCGGACAACACCCTCCAGGGGTTTGCCCGCTGCTGTGTGACAGTATCGAATAGCGCTCACAACCCAGCGAGATATCCCCTGTTTGGAAATGGGAAATCCCTTGCGGGGAGCGCTATATGATACAAAAAGCTGTGAAGATTTGCGGAAGGACTTAGTTCGATCCAAGTAAAATTTTAAACATCTTTGTAGATCCACAGAGTGAAGAGCTCTCTCGGCCGGTGAAGTAGGCTGAGGAAAAAAGCTTTAAGGATCACTGGTTCGTTGAGATGAAAAGAAGAAGGTACTTTAGGAATACATTTTGGATTAGTTCTCAAGATGACAGTATTTCCCTTGAACTGAAGGAAGGGTTCCTGAATTGTAAGAGCTTGTAATTCTCCTATCCTCCTGGCTGAAGTGAGGGCCAACAACAGAGCGACCTTCCAGGAGAGAAACTTGAGATCTGACCGATGAATCGGTTCGAATGGATGCCTCATAAGTTGAGAAAGAACCAAATTTAGTTGCCACGAAGGCGGTGGAGGCTTCACTGGCGGAAACACCCTGAAGAGGCCCTTAAGAAACTGTTTGACAATTCTGCTTGACCAAAGAGAAGGCCCAGAGGACGTGCGTCGAAAACGAGAAATTGCTGCTAAGTGCACCTTAATGGAGGAATGAGCCAAACCTGCCCTAGCCAAGGCCAGGAAATACGGAAGGACCTGGTGTGGTTGTGATAAGAAAGGATCCAAATTATTGCTTAGACACCATATGCTAAAACGCTTCCATTTTAAGCGGTAGGTCCTGTTCGTGGAAGGAGCTCTTGCCTGTGAAAGAACATCTTTAACCTCCTCTGGAAGATTTAAGTGAAGAAATTCCCGCTCTTCAGGAGCCATGCTGTGAGCTGTAACGAGCGAGGATCTGGGTGTAGTATCTGACCCTGAGACATTGTAAGAAGGTGAGGAATTGGTCGCAGTGGAAGAGGATGGTCCAAGGAGAGAAGGTGAAGTTCGGTGAACCAAAACTGCCGCGGCCAGGCAGGAGCTATTAGGATCATCTTGCATCCTTCCACTTTCATCTTCTTGAGTACTCTGGGAATTAGCGGAATGGGGGAAAGGCGTAGACAAATGCGCCTGACCAGGCTATCGAAAGCGCATTCCCCAGTGACCCTCGATGGTGCAGCTTGCTGGCGTAGCACTGGCATTTCCTGTTTTCTGGTGTGGCAAACAGGTCTATGGAAGGTCTGCCCCACTGGCGAAAAACCCTCTCCAGCGTTGTCTGATCCAGTTCCCACTCGTGTGTGACAGACTTCAGCCTGCTGAGTCTGTCCGCCTTGTCGTTCAGTACTCCTGGCAAATGTTCTGCTTTCAGAGAAATTCCCTGACAGATCGCCCACTCCCAGATTATTTGGGCTTCTTGTGACAATGGCAGAGACCTGGTGCCGCCCTCCTTGTTGATGTAGTGCATGGCTGTGGTGTTGTCCGTCCGGACAAGTACCGACAGACCCTGCAACCTTGGAAGAAAAGCTTGAAGAGCTAGACGAATCGCTGTCAACTCTAAGAGGTTGATGTGAAGGAGGCGATGTTCTGGAAGCCAGTGACCACTGACCTGCAGATCCTGCAAAACTGCGCCCCAGCCCTCCAGTGACGCATCCGTAGTTACCACTTGAGGTGTTGGAGCGGTTACGAAGGATAGACCCTGGGACAAATGCTCTTGTTTTGTCCACCATCGAATGGCCTGGCGCATGTCCTGAGTGATCCGAATCTTGTCGTTGAAGGATCCGCTCACTTGTTTCCACTGTAAATCCAGAAGCTCCTGCAGGGGACGCATTCGCAATCTGCAGTGAGGTATCAATGGAATGCAGGAGGACATCATACCCAGCAGGGACTTGTAGAGGCGAACAGAAAGATACTTTTTTCTTCGCACTAGGTGGCCCATTGAGATTAGATTTCTTTGTCGCTCTAGAGAGGGAAAAACCTTGCTGAGAGATGTGTTTAAAATCGCTCCCAGAAACTGAACCTTCCTGGAAGGGCGAAGATAAGATTTGGTGGTGTTTAGAGTCAAGCCCAGATTGGAGAAGAGGCAGGTGCAAGAGGCGACCGCCTCTGCTGCTGCCCCCCTGGAAGGGGCCTTTAGCAACCAGTCGTCCAGGTAGGGAAAGACTTGGAAATGATGTTTCCTGAGAAATGCCGCTACCGGTGCAACACCTTGGAGAAGACTCTCGGAGCTGAGCGAAGGCCAAATGGAAGCACCTTGAATTGAAAATGGCTCTTGGCGACTGTAAACCGAAGAAACCTTCTGTGGGCCCGATGGATGGGTATATGGAAATACGCATCCTCGAGATCGAGAGTGGCCATAAAATCCCCAGTGTTGAGAAGACGCAGAATGTCCTGGAGAGATACCATCCGAAAGGATTGTTTTGTGAGATAAGTGTTGAGCTCCCTGAGGTCGAGAATCGGCCGCCATTTTTCCAATGTCTTCCTTACCAGGAAAACCTGGAATAGAAACCCTTGCTCCTCTGAGAGAAAGGAACTGGCTCTACTGCCCCTTTGATCAGCAGTTGATGAACTTCGAGCCGGAGAAGACGCAGATGTTTCATGGAGGAGGCAGGAGGAGCTCTGGATGGTGGTAGATGAATGAACTCCAGGGTGTGGCCACTCTGAATGATGTTTAGGACCCAACGGTCTGATGTAATCCGTTGCCAGTTTTGAAGGTAAAGAGAAACCCTGCCTCCTACAGATGTCTTCGAGGAGGAGGAGGGCACAGCGCAAAGAGCCAGGTCGCCGCTACTGCCTCTTAGAGGCGCCTCGTCCCTGACGATTCTGTCTTCCCCTATAATTGGATCTGGAGAAAGATGACGTCTGGCCTTGTTGTTTCTGGTTGTAAGAAGGCCGGTAAGATTGGGATGCGGGAGCATACGAGGAATATCGCTGTTGCTGATAGGATCCTCTATATGAGGGAGAACCCCTCCTCTTGCTCCCCGAAAAGGGACATTCCGATACTGAAGGGTCCCCAATGACCTAGCCGTCTCAGTGTCTTTTTTAATGTCTTGGAGAGCATCATCTATGTACTTCCCAAACAAAGCTTCCCCGTCAAATGGGAGGTCCAGGATCTTATTCTGAACCTCTGGCCGGAACCAAGTTGCTTTGAGCCAACCTTGTCGACGAAGCACAGCTGCCCCTGCCAACGAGCGGAAAGATGTCGTAGCTATGTCCATCGCACAGTCTATAATCTCTGCTGATGTTAGCTCTCCTTCATGCAGGATCTTTTTCGCTTCAGACTTAGCTGTATCAGGCAATTGATCAAGGTAAGGCGAAAGGTCGCACCACAATTGGCGGTCGTATCGGCCAAGTATCGCTAATGCATTAGCAGCCCTAATAATCAGACTCGCCATAGAGGAAAATCGTTTCCCTGCATTGTCTAGGCGTCTGCCTTCCTTGTCCGGTGGTGTGGTCAGAGGTACTGAAGGATTCTTAGATTTCCTCTGCGCTGCCTGGGAAATCACTGAATCTGGCTTTGGTTGACCAGTCAACGAGGCTGGGCTGTCCTCAGAAGCTTTATATTTTTTGTCTAGCCATGGTAGGACTGGGACCACTGTAGCTGGATTCTTCATGGTCCTTATCCCCTCTTCCCATACATGATTTACAATGGGAATGGAACGTATCATCCTCCTACCCGGCTCCTTAAAATCATATAGGAAACACTCCGTTTGAACAGATGGCATAGGAAGTTCAAAACGTAACAAAGCCCTTTCCATTAGCTTGTGAAAACCCCCTATATCAGCCGGAGGGGAATCCACAGGAGCAGGAATTGGAGAAGCGGGATCAGGGATCACGTAATCGTCCCACTCCTCTCCCTGATCCGTTTGCACAAGCTCACCTTCTTCCTCATCAGAAGAAACATCCTGAAGTTGAGGGACTGCCTCCGTTTGAATTTGTGGATGAGTAATTGGAGGTGGTGAAACTATCACCATGGGTTGAGGAGTATGCACAGTTTGTGGTAGGAGAATAGGTTGCGGAGGAAGCGAAGACAACCTTTGACGATAGTCAAGAAGCATCCCCTGTAAGTCCGATAACAGAGAGGTGGGAACAGAAACCATCTGTTGCTGAACATCCTCCTGTTGTGGATATTGATGATGTATAGAAACTTGTTCCTGGCAGTATTCACCCTCAGAATCAGTCTCTTGACATTTCACTAGAAGCTGAGATGGGCTGTTAGCATAGCCAAATTGACTGTCCTCACCATAAGAGTACTCTTCCTCCTCCAATAATAATGCAGGTGGTAAGGGATCCACTGTCCTGGGTGAAAGCCTCTCCGGCGCAACCCCTTTTCTTTTAATGGAAATTGAAATTTTCCCCGTCGACGTGGAGGTCAAAACCGTCGTTGACGGTCTCGTCGACGTGGAGGTCAAAACCGTCGTCGGTGACATCGTCGACGGGGGCACCGTCGACGAGAAAGTTGATGGAACCAGCGCCGACATCCTCGATGACGAGCTGATCGTCGACGAGACGATGGGCGTCGTCGAACCTGTCGTCGACGAGATAAGGCACACCCCTGCTGATGTCGTCATCACTGTTGCAGTCGTCATCGTCGACACTCTCGTCGTCGACGCCACAGTGGTAGACGGAACTGTAGACGCCGTCTTCGCCGACACCGCCGTCGACGGTGCTGTAGATGTGCTCGTCGACGAGCCCGTCGACACTGGGAAAAGAGACGGAGTCGACACAGGAACATTTTTAACCTGTGATTTTTGCGTTTTCGTCGACGAGGGTTTACGCATCGTCGACGAATGGGAACTCTTCTCCGAAGAATGTGAAGAAGGCTTCTTCAAAGGTTTCTCCTTGCCAGGGAGAGTCGCAGATGAAGATAATGGTTCCTCCCTCTCCTTTACACCGCAGTGAGGAGATTTCATGGAACCTTGGCCCTCAGACTCCTTTGGGGTCTTCTTTGAGGCCTTAGAGGGGTGACCCAGAGATGATGAAGGGGAACCCCTACCCCTTTTGACTGACCTTCTGGAAGAAACTGCGGAAGAAGCGTCCTCACTGTCACTGGACACCGACTCTTTCCTTGACTTTAACTTGTGAAGCCAGGTAAGTAGACGACCCTCACGATCCCGGAGAGTCTTAGTCGAGAAAGTGCGGCAAATCTTGCACTCCGCAGCCTTATGGTCCGGGTATAGGCAGTATATACAGTCCTTGTGCCTATCCTCCACATAGAGCCTCTTTTTTCCACAAGTGGAACAAGCCTTAAATAACCCTTTCTTTCCTTTCTCAGACATTTCACCAAGAAAACCTGAAGAAAAACAGCTGAAAAGTGTAAGAAATAGTCGAAATAGAGCAGAGCTCAAGGAGACTCCCTTCTGCACAACGTGCGGTAGAAAATCTGAGGAGCTGAGGTTCTTTCACCAGGGTTCTAAGGGGTGAGGCGGCTCTGATTGGCTAATGAGTCTTTTTGGTCTCTTTTACAAAAAGACATGGTCTGACTACAAAATGGGATTAGGCCTAGGCCTGTTTCTCTTTTGTAATGGTTATTTACTACTGTTATATATATATATATATATATATATATATATATTTACCGAGGCTCCCATCTCGACGACGGGGAATGATTCCAAGCATGGGAATCTATGAAAGCTCCAATACTGGAGTAAATTAACTTTATCTGAACTTGCCCAACAAGTTAATTCAGGCATTTCCACTATGTTCAGAGCATGGTAGTATTTTCAGATATAGCTCGCATTGAAACTGGTCACTAGTCATGATGTTTCCACGCATGTAGCAATAATTAACCATGTGGTACTGTCACTAACTTCACATGCGATAATTCCAGCAATAGCCCGCATTTAGATGGGTCACTAGTCACGACGTTGCCGGCACTCTGGCAAGCGATGCATACCAATTTGTGCTTACCACCTAACTCCGGTATGCCATAATCTAGCACCCGTTCGTTTAATGTTCACATGTCCTCCAATTGCCATGTGGTGATTCAATCTAGTCACTTCAGTAAACAACTTGTTTTACTCACAAACTGTACTAGCTGAGGCACGTTTTACTCTGAGTGTTTGCTCAGCACGAACCTAGAAATACGGACGTAATTGCTTCTACGCATCATTTCACGCCGAGTTCCACCACGGGGCTAGCTGTTAATGACCCGCCCTTTTAAAACAACGCACGGACCGGCACTGTCACAAAGTCCGATGAATTATGCATATGCTCTCCCCATTACAGCTTTTGATTACCAAAGAGCACTACAATTAATCCCAGTTCGTCAACTACTGGAGCAGTTTTGAGCTTTAACAAGTGTAATCAAACCACAATGTTGCACATGCATGTATATGTCCGATCTCAGTTTAACTCAAGCTGTTTTTGTCGACTGAGCGCGATGCCACACGCTCGTTTTTAATGACTCCTTGGTTGTCCCGTTTTTCTCCCTTTCTCCCCCTTTCACCAGGTCTACCATACCCCAGTACAAGCCTACTAGGGTGCTCCCTACCGTGTCTGGCAACTATTCAAAAAACATTGTAGTACCAGACGGTAGTGCACTATTCACACTTTAGTTTTCGGTCCTGATGAAGTGCCACTTGACCCGTTAGGGGCTAATGGGGCACGAAACATGTTGACCCACTTCACTTTGGTAGCCCTTTAGGAACATTACATCCGCAAAGGGCACCCACACCTTTTAATAAGGCTCGAGCTACCTCAACATTAAAACCAGACCAGAGTAGGATTGCTCTTGACCTTTTTTATCTCACTTACCTGTGCACTACCAGGGCTCGAAAAATTCACTCGCCCGCTCGCATTTGCGAGGCAGATTTAATTAGGGCAAGCTATTTTTAGGTCCTACTCGCCCTTTCTAGCGAGTAGGAAAATAAACTGACTTTTGACCTGTGTCTCTGAAAGCAGAGGAAATGTGACAAAATAGTAAGATTTAAAGGCATCTTTATTGCTCACAAAGTAAATGAGCAATATAAATGCCTTTAAATCTTATTAACTTGTCACATTTGCTTGCTTTCACAGACAGAGGTCAAGTGCATTTCAGTAAGGTCGAGTTGATTTTGTAGGTTATTAGACCTGCAGGTCTAGTAAAAATTAAATGATTTTTCGAGCCCTGACTACCCAGCACTCACACCCGCACGCACCCAACGGCTTCTTCAAAAGATCTCCGACAAAGAGCCCCGTTTACGGGAGCCAGTCGGGCATTGCAGCGCCGGCCCGACGAGGAGCAAGGCCCAATGATGAAGCATGACATCCTCCGGGGTGTGTGAGGGCATCACGAAGAAAGACCTCCCTTTCCCCTCACGTCTTGTTAGAAACTGCACACCCGTCTGATATACAGAGCATGGTAGCCTCACTCATTACTGGACTGAAGCTACACATATATTACTAGAATACTTAGAGCCCTTCATGGGCTTTCTATCATGAATAGAATAGTTTTCAAAGCCATCACAATTATACATCCTATTACTCGATTCCAAAGTCCAGCTATTCCTGAAAGATACATTTCAATTGAATCATTCATCCTGCACCCTTGAGTCAACTGATCAATTCCTGTTGTATATTCCCATAGCTAGACAAGCTAATTTTGGTGATAGGCCTTTCTTAGTGGCTGCCAAAAAGCTAGGGAATTTTTCTCTGTCCCGTCAGGTCTCTTCATCCTTTATTGTGAAAGAAACTGAAGACTTGTTTAAACTTCTGATACTCTTCCTGTGACATTTTTTAATACCTGATTTGTTCTCCAACAGCGCCAAAACGTTTTGATGTACAAATAAACTATAACATGACATTGTGTTGTAGCAACTTGCCAAAACAACATCTGGATGATTTCTGGTTCACCACCTTGTCAAGGCAGGCAAGAAACTTGCCATTCTTATGAACTGGTGCAGAAACTAGGAAGCAGGGCTCTTGCTGCACCCATATCGTTCAGCAACTGCAAATGACTGAACCAGTCGATGCAAAATCACGTAACCTGTGGTGGTATGTGCTTGCAGTCAATTTTCCTGTTGAGAACCTAACTGGAGTGAGTATTCTGCCATATTTCTATGGCTACCTTCATCATAGCAGAAGAAGGGTACCCAGAGACCTCTCCGAAGACCTGATGGAAAGCACCTGAACGAGCAGCCCAGTCTCCACCGGGGGTGCAGACCGCTTCCTCAGACCCATTCAGATATGACATCTTCTAGAACATACTTGCAAAATGTCACCTTGTATACTTCTACTCTACTTCATAACCCTTCTCAGCAGGGCCAATTTCTGGATTCCTCTGAGGTAATGTGGAATAGTGTAAAAGCAAGAAAAAGCAAAGGCCCTGAGCTCTTTGTCTCTGGAACTGAGGAGGGTTAAGATGCAGCAATGGGGCAGGATGAGCAGTCAAAATAGAACTGCTATTGAAAATAGCAGTAACTTCTTTTAGCTCATGGTCTTTAAGGTTCATTTGTGTTTTCCAAAGCCATGAACATTGCAATGCCTCCAAATATATACCACTCAGCAAACACAAAGGAGAAGTGATAAGTAGAGAACAGATAGGGAACCAGTGAGCTGTAATTTCATAAGTTGTTTCAAACACCACCCTTTGGTACTCTAAAAGTGGACAGTATTATAAGATGAGAGCTTCAGTTCAAACTTAGGAGCATCATAGTCTAAGTTTGACTCATCCAGGTCAAGGCAAGTCCATAAGTATGAAAAATCTTGAGTTTACTAATCCGACTCCTGGCTCTGAGACCAGCATGTTGAAAGGTCACAGGCTGAATGAGTGGGCAAGCGACAACCATCAAAAGTGTGTGTTTTGTGTTGGTCTTTCAACTTGCGTTTATAGCCGTGTTGATGCTTGTAATTACGTTGAGAGATTGGAGGTCTGGTCATCTTCTAACATCAGCATGAAAAGGAATGTCACTCACCTCAGATAGGCACACTTATGAGCCAACACAAGAGGGAACCCCTGTATTAGACACGTTATGCGGGGAACTGACATGCCTAGCTGGTATGTACATCTCTGGAAAGCAGTGAAGAATACTGGTGAATTTAATTTGCGAGAGATCCTTATATGAACATAGATTAGTAGGATTAGATCGAGAAGGTTCAGTCACTTATCCCAAACAGGACACGAAAAAAAGAGGGGAGAAATGCAAGCTGCGAAGGCATGAGCAATTGTCTCAAGCAGAATAAATGGAATTAAATGAGGCAGTCAGTAGACATGTAAGGAACAGAGCCTTTGGTGCAACTGGGCATGGCTCCAAATTCATTAACTCTTACTGTACAAGATACAAGCCAGGATGATCAAGTAAGTGTCAAAGAGGCCTGATGAGAAAGTAAATCCCTGAGGGTCTCCAAATGGGATCGCAGTAACTGATATGATTGAGCCCAGTTTGACCCGATTGGTGTGGTGGATTAGTAAGGAAATTAACTAGGTGAGGACAGTGTCCCAGACACCAGGCCTTTACCAGGCTGTCAAGCAATATTGTATGTTTGATGGCACAAAATGCCACAGACATTAGGATCAAGGTGCGCAATTGTCATATGTCTTGAGCAGTGTGCAGTGCTTCCATGATGTTCAACATCATGCTTTCCTTCCCCAAAATTGGTGGAAACCTCACGGAAAGTCATTTAGCAGATTACTAATCTCAAAGTTGGAAGCTAATTGTGCAGTTAGTACAATTTGCAGTATCTATACAATGCAAGAAAAGGTGTGAGATTGGTTAGTGTTTGTTGATATGGGTATTGGGATCATGATGGTGTGTTTCAGTGTCTTAATGGCAATGATTTCACGTGTTTTGAAGGATACTTGGAGTTTTATGATTCCATATGTAGGAGTAAACTTGCAGAAGAGTAAAGTAGATGGGGGTTGCATTGCAGTGTAGGTGAGGGGTGAAGTAGCTGTAACAATGTTGGTGTGACCAGATTCTACTTTGTTCATGAAGGGTGACCTAAGATTGTCATAAGCAATCCTTGCCTCTGGACAGAGAGGACACTGAGTGTGCAAGATTTTGGGATACCAGACTACCCTTTGACAGTACTTACCTCAGCAGTTTGTGACCATTTGTTGTAGCCACTTCAGCAAGGCTTGTGAGGATCTTCAGATACTGGCTTTCAGTTTGCTGTGATAAATACTCCAACACCTGTCGCAACTACAGAAAATGAAACACATTTGAAACATCACAGTAAACTATAACATAATTACATGCATTTCTATGGGTAGCTATAGGTTATTTAAAGCATCAATTAAACTTTTACAAACACCTGGCAAATAGGTGAAAATACAATGTTTTCATTCTTTTAATGAAATGCTAAGTGATGCAGAGAGATAACTTAACGATGGTCATACAGGATAAAAGGTGCTGAAAATCATTTTATCAAGCTGAAACAAGTTCATGAAGAAACTTTACTTCTCTTAAACTAAGAAACATCTAATACAAAAGTTTTATCTGACATAACATAACAAAGCATTGCATTTGAGAAAGAGTAAAAATAATTTACATTCCTCTAAGAAATATTTAGGGGTGGACGAAAATTCTGCTCCACCGGCATAGTTTGTGGTGTTTTGCCCACTCCGCGTTCCACTTGGAACGAGGAGTTCCAGCAAAATTCCACCAACCACCACGTGGTGGAGCATTTTCTAACAACGTTAAGTTGGCGAGCGAAAATTTGCATCCCCTAGAGTGATTTTCAGGTGCTGGAACGCTGCCTGGTGAGATTTTTTAACACGAAACGGTCGCAGCAGGTTGCGATTGTTCACGTTGAGAAAGCTGCCTCAAGCAATCGACAAATCTACTAGCGCAGCAGAAAGAAGCAGCACCCTCTGGCATGCCGTGTGGTCCCATTTGCGCTGATTTTACAGCACAGACTAAGCTCCTTGTGGAAAAATCAGTGCGAGAAGCGCAACATGCCGAATTCCGCCCGCTCGGGGAACTCATCAGGATCTCGCAGAGTTTTTATGTAACTCTCGGAATTCCATGGAGTGAAACTCAGCGAGTTCCGCCCACCCCTAGAAATATTACGCTAGGAGTTCTTCTGTAAAATGTTTATTTTCTTATTGTTCACTTGTTGCTGATCAGAATTTCGATTCACTTATTTTCTCATTTTAAGGGTTTTGGCCAGTGTGATGTCGGGATGGGCAAAGAGGAAATGTGGAGATTAAATCCCAGGACAAAAGGCCTAACAGACAGTGTTATTTTTTTACTTTCAGAGAAGGTGCTTTGGGATTGTAGTAAATCAGTGCCAGGCCATGGCCTCAGTTTGAGAGGGTCCAGTGACGTGAATTCACTAAATGCAAAGTGGTAGTGCATGTGACATCACACAGCACAGCCTTTGACTGTCCAAAGGAGGCAAGAGTGATCCTACATGCTTTTTGACTCGGATATATTGATGACATTGTTTTTAAACTTAATGAAGTGTAAAATTAATAAAAAAAAGTTAAATGTGTGTCTAGGTACAGCTAACAGTTGCCAGGAATAGTCCTGATGTAATCGGATACACTAACAATATGTTCAGCTGCAGCCATCATATAACCGGCACTGCCATCTCTTGGCATGCAATATCATCATAAACCATACATAGACGTTGACACTCTGCTCCTGTTACTGTGCCATCCAGCTCCACGAGGGACCTGCTGGAGGCCACTGGAATACTTGCTATAAGCAGACGTTTTTCTCAGCTATAATTAACAAGACAGTGCAAATGTTTCTAACCTTCACAAACCCCACGTTTAGCAAACTTGGAATCAATGTAACAAAGGCAACAGGGTAAATACTCTGAGCAGTGACACTAACCAGAGTTCTTCTCCTGCTGTAGCTCTTATTTGTTTGCATATCATTAACTCTAAATAATGGTACAGTACTGGAATACTTTTCTGATCTTTAGATATACGCCACAGGATTAGCAAGATTGAGAAGGGATGCTCTCTAACCAACTCCTATATCACATGTTCAGACTAAGAAAGAACTGAAGCGACAGTCTCAGATTGTTTGAGTGAATAAGCATCCCCCAAAAGTATTTTGGAAGGCTGGCCACCAACAATGGATTCTGCAACACTGTACATATCAGGATAATCTGTGGTACAAATGTTCAAGCACTACACAAGACCAAAGCGAGGGGTTGGAATGGCACCAACTGTCAATGACTCTAGAGAAAATGTGGCCCTAGAAACAGGGACATATTTTACTTCAAGCAGAGCTCTGTGCACTAGTAAAGAGGAAAAGATCAGGGACAGACAATATGGCGGAGGATGAAAAGTTTACAACCCAGGGGAATGGAAGAAGACTGCATTGTGAACTGAGGATGTGCTGTAACTCATCTCAAAGAACTGCTAGGATGTGAGCTCTGCCATGAGGAATCTGCTGCCTGATGACTAGAAGCTCCCGTAGATTAAAGTGCTAATGCAGGTGCTCAGCTCAACCCAAGAAACACTGTATCAAGACAGACATAATGTTTCTAAATCTCTTTCAGCATCTCACCTGTGAGAGCATCCCAACATTCTATGTACAAGACAATGAGGAGCGACCAAAGAGCTTAAGAAGACTCTGGGGTGAATCACTCCAGTTTGTTGTTTATCAGAGGCATTCGTCCATCCTTGCAGTGGATTTATCCTTAGCAACAGGACCATTTTGCTTGTGGGAGGCCCAGTACCTTTCAACCCTGTTGGTCTACTATCAGCGGTACAATTGCTGAGGTCGTCGTGACAATTCTGAATTGATGGGCCAAGCCAGACAAACACTGCCTAAACTGCATTCAGGGAAATGCATTTGTTGTCCTTGCCCCTCTCTAACACATCCACTAGAATTGTGCTGCTACTACATAAGACATGTCAGACTTTCCCCACACTGATTTGAAGCACTTTACTGTTGAGCAATAATATTTTAGTAAACCATTAGACCGTTTAGCACAGAACGGCCCTATTTCATTTTATATGAATTACACAGAAGGGCAATCTACATATTCTTTATGTTATTTATGAACTAAATCTATCTGAGTTACCAGACCTTCATCAAACTTCGAAAGTACGCCTGGACTGTTAAACGTTACAACAGCTTGAAAGCCAAACTCTAAAAGGAGGTACTGGGCATTTACTGAGCTCACAAAAGCACCTAGTTCCTGGAGTTACAAAGGCAATACTTGTTACAATGGATGCTCCAATTGCCACGAATTGTTTTGGCCTTTGGGAACTGACCTGGCAAATGTGGTAAAAGGTCTCTGGCCTGGATGATCTGGTAAAAATAATGGTAGAATAATGTACCTTCTAAACAGTGACAGTCTTCAATCATGTTGCACAGAAGAAAAGGGATCTTGCAGGCAGTATGCATGCCAAAAAAGAAAGAAACTAAAAACATATTTAGGCTAGTAGTCGGATACCTCTGGAGACAGACTATGACAAAGTCAATGCTGATCCCTACATTGAGGACGTAAGAGAAAGAAACATTTGAGAGAAGACTCTACATAGAAGGTGACTAGATGGGTCTGGAAATGCCCACAGCCCAGTCAAATGTGAAGAAAAGAGTACAGTGAAGTTTACACCACCATTTAAGAGGATCGGTATTAATACATTTGGATTTGTGAAGAAGAAAGAAAATATACACCCACTAATTTTGCCACGTAAGAAATCAAAGGAGCAAATAACCAAACTTTTTTTCCCCATCAAAGTTATCGATTGCAACAACTGCCCCAAGAGATTAATACAGAGAGCTCATAAAAAAAAAAAAAGAAAAGACAAAAAAAAACCACACAAATGATCTTTTTTCTCTACAATCCTGTCAGGAGTATAACATTTTTCTTTGTATAAACTAATAATAAACAGAAGCATTACCATATTTTCACGAAGATCTTCATTCTGAGTCATTTGAACAATTGTCTGAAATAGTCTTGGATGATGCTGAATTAAAACTTCACATGTTTCTCCATATCCACCCTACAGAGGAAGAAGTAAAATAGATACATTTTCAAGCTTTACACAACATTTTCATAAAATATAAATGCAACCTGTGTACCAAAACTCCTCCCAATCCATCCTTTTTTATGATACTTGAATGCACAAAATTGTTATTTCCCATTTTTCAGATTATCTCCTCTTTCTATTTGGACCACTTTATATGATCAATTTTGATTAATGGGAATAAGGATTGTGGATTAGGGAGCGGTGTAGAGTGATTCCTTTTCAATAGCATTCAGACAATTTTTAATTATACTGTCCTGAAAAACACAATTTTTGTATGTTTTTACGGTTTCTTTTTTCATTATTGATTTTTATTAGGAGGAGAAGACAGTTAATAGTTACACATAAACAACCCATTTACACACCGATTACATATGGCCACTAAGGTACAGTCACAGTCTTACTAAACGTATTACATTACTTCAGTTTCCATCATTCTAAATGCTGCAATATTTTGTGAAATTTATACTGTGCCTTCTTACCTCTTTGCTAATTAATTACAGCTTCCAACTGATAACAATCCTACAAATGTTCCCACCTTTCTGCAATCATAGGTGGATTTGTTTTCTCTCACCAATATTGAGCAATACATAGTCTGGAGATAATTATTACACAGAATATACAAATTCCCAGTATTTTCTGGTATCCAAGCATAACCCATTGATTTGTCACAGTTATATCAACATTGAACAATCCAGATAATACAATTATAATTTGTGACCAGTAATTCGACAAGTGTGGGTATTCCATGAAAATGTGTATATCAGCACACTCCATGGAACACTGACAACATCTGGAATGTTCCAGCACTTTACATTCATATAGCTTACAGGGTGTGGAATATAATCGATTGATTACCTTATTTTTTTGAACATCTAAAATTAGCACATCTAAATATAGATTGACCCATTTTTATTGCTGTTTGAATGTCCTGTATATTTATAGATTGCCCCACTGTATTTGACATTTTTCTGCATTTTTACCTATTTCATCTTCAAATGATATAGAAAAAATAAGTGTCAAAGAGTTAACTTCCCAACTTGTAGTAAGTCTAATAAGTGTATTGAAACAGTAACAGTAATAAATATCCAAACTTTATAAAGGTGATCCCTAACTTGTATATATGGTAAAAAATTATGTTTTAGGGGTAAAAACTCCTTCTGCAATTCTGAAAAAGACTAATGTATCAGAATGAACCATATGACCCGCCTAGTTATTCCAAGATGAGCCCAAGTCTGACACTGTCTATCTGGGAATGATGAAGTACGCCAAAAGAGTGCATATATGTGTCTGCGCGTATATTATATATGAGGAGAGATAGATGGAATCTTGATATTTATGTCTAAGGGCCTTATATATTGTTTATACAGACTTCATTACCTTGAATCTAACTCTTTGCTGAGCTATTGCAAGCAATAAAAATATTATCACTTGGGAAAGCTGTGGGGTCAAGATGGTAAACCTATTGAATTATACAAAACATTTTTTCACACCCTGCTTGCTCATTTAATGGCCAAGATAGAACTGGAGGAAATGTTGGTGAGGGAATATCGCTTATATGGAATTTGGTTGGCATAGCAAAATTTCTAAAGAGAAATATGCCAGCAAAGTAATGTGGGTCAGATAGGCCAATATCTTTTCTAACGCTGATCCTAAAATATACTTTAAACTGCTAGAAACACACGCTTATTGAAAATAATCGCTAATTTGGTTAGTCATGAACACCATGGTTTTAATCCCAGCCGAGCTATGTTGGAAAATATTAACAGGCAATAGCCATGTTTGATGCAGCCAATATTCTCCATCAACCTGCAAGTATGACTTTATTGGATGTGTCATGAAGATTTTTATAGGCTGATCTAGAACATGTGCATTCCTAAAAACATAATGGAGTGCAAACAGATATTATACACCACACCAAGGGCTAGAATAGTAACCATGGTTTCGGCCTCACAATACATTACATTTATGCACGGTATGCATTTGGATGTCCCATTTCATTGCTTCTTTTCACTATACATTTAGAGCCAGTTATAAGGCGGATAATGGACAATTCGACACTGGAGCCGGTGGGGTAGAATGGAGTACGGAACAAGGTTTCTGCATGTGCAAATGATGTGGCATTGGATTCCACATAGGATTTACAAGCCATTGAGGTCATTGAAGATATGGCAGAGCAATTTGGGGCTATTTTGGTACACCAGTTAAATGTGGATAAAACTTGAATGTGTATTAATTGAACAGAAAATAAAAATGAGCACTGCAGTGTTAATGAAACAACTTATTTAGGTATTAGAATAAGCAGTCAGCTAGATAAAGTAATAGATCCCAATTATGAACAGTTAATGAACGAATGAGTAAAGACATTTCACAATTGGAAGAGGAAAGAGAAACAAGAGAGGGACAAGAGCATTGCAGTGTCTCCAAGGTCAGAAAAAAGGGCTGGGTAGGGAGGAATTCTGCACACTGTATCCCGTCTTGTAAGGAAAGTCTGCATGGGTGAGGCAGGACACGCTAGCTGTGTGGTTCCAAACACCGGGTGCCTCGGAGGGAGGACTGGGAGGATTCACAGGCAAGAGTCACGATGACAGTGGGGTCAAATCGATTATAATGATGGTAACGGGGTGGCTGAGGGATCAGGGAAGTGAGAGGGCAGTTGAGTTATCCTCCTGCATCAATCATCATGTAGGAATAGTAACCACACTTGAAGGAAGACCTCAGCCTTGCCTTGTAAATTGTAGATGAGCTTCTCATAGGTAGCCATCTTAAACTTTTCCGTGAGCCACTGCTCATGTGTGGGAGGGTGCAGGGATCGCCAGTAGCGCAAGATGCAGAGCTTGGCTGTCGTTGGGGACATGTGAAGCAGGTGGACAATGAGGGCCACTCCACAGTGTCATGCAGCATTACCAGGTGGCACGATACCGGAGTCGGGATAGTCACAGCACTATTTAACATCAGTCTCACAGTGTCCCAGACTGTGTGTACAGTGGGACAGTCAAAAAGTACATGCACAATGTTGCATTGTATGTGGTCGCAGCATCAGCAGTCAGAATGATGCAAGAGCTTCACCGTTTTGAGTTTCATCAGAGTCCAGTGTCAGTCTTGAAGTTATCTGAAGAGGCAAAGTTTCATTCTGGCCTCCCTAACCCCATGGTCCAGATTGTCCAGTATCTCACCCAGTCCTCACTCTGGTATTCCACCCATAGGCGGTCCTGGCAGATGGTGCGTATCGGCTCTACTTGTGGATGGAAATATAGGTGCCACACAAGAAGACAACACCACTCCTTAGAATACCCCCAACATATCAAGATAAGTTACCATCTGGGATTTTGGGGTAGAGGAAATTCCTTTCAAAGTATCTCAAAGGGTTTGAGGGACCCCTTGAATATAATTTGGTGCAAGGGCAAAACTTCCGCTGAGCGCCACTGCTTCCAGCAGAGTGTTTCACTTTCAATGCCTATTTTACCGTTATGCCGAAGCAGCTCTTTCTCATGTAGATGTGTGTCTACCGAAAGGAGTATGTGAGCCCGCGCCCAATTTTCAAGCATGGCCCGAGCAACAAAGTTTGCGTGTACCACAGTGGTCATGTCTTGCTGGTGGAGCACCTGGTGCCCAGAAGGGCAGTCCATGAGAGCACTCTTGATGCCAACCCACTGCAGGGGATCTCAGCTGTAGTGCTGCATGTAGATGACCTGTACAAGATGAAGGACTAGGCAGTAATGTTCCACAGAGGAGAGCTCAAGGTCTCCAAATGGCCTGTGGGAAATAAGTTTAGTTATGGCCAATCTGGGGTGTGCATCCCCCAGAAGTCCTTGATCCTCTTATTCATCGTCGACAGTAGCTTTAGGGGCACCAGCAGAGGTAACATGCCCAGCACATAGGTAAATCTCGGGAGCACCACCATTTTTACTGCCTGCATTAGTCCTCAGAGTGATAGGCTCAACTGAGCCCATTTGGTATAATCTTGTGCTATTCGTTCCATAAGCAATCATACAGGGTTATAATGATGTCAGAAGGAAAGGAGACCACGTAGATCTCTGTTTGTATTTACAATAATTCTTTTATATAATTCAAAGAATATACAGGTATGTACAAAAAGGAAAAACAGTAGTGCTTTGTGTCCCCAGTGTGAATGGAACCATAAAACAAAAAGTGGCAAAATTGTGACATATACAACTTGATTTCCACAATTTTAAAGACGACCATCTATAACTTTTCAATGATCACAGCTACTGTATGCAATAATCAGAGCTGTTCAAGTGGTTCGCTTTAAATAGCTGTTGACGACGTTTCGACCCTGCGTGCGTTAAAGGGTCTCTTCAGGACCAAGGGATATAGGGACATCTAAGATTCAAGAAAAGAAATAAATCACTAAGAATATTGAATATCAGCTACAGTACTTGAAAGGAATGTAATGGGCTCTTTAGTACCTGAAGGGGGGTTGTGCAGCCACGTTCCCTATGTAACCCTTACCTTCTTATTTTCCTTCTCACTCGTGTAGCACCCGGCTGGGTCCCGTGTGAGTATTCCCTCTACTTTTTTCACTTGACCGGTGTTTCACACATCTCACATTCTTCACGTGGCTATGCAACCACCCTTCAGGTACTAAAGAGTCCATTACATTCCTTTCAAGTACTGTAGCTGGGGGTGAGTGCTTGCAATGTTCAACACTCCGTCCATCATCCCCTTTGGTTTTGCTATGTTCGCCCTAAGTTGGCAGGGTATGCCCAGACGTGGGTCCCTTGCTCACTTTGCCACTGGATTCAAGATAGCCTGGCTGATGATGGCTGTAAGCCAGAAACCGGTCCCAGGATGCTTGTTTCCGGTCCAGGGAAGACATGGCTTGGCAGTTCGGGCTGGACTGTTCCCATGAGGCACAGGGTCAGACTGATTTGCATATGGCCATGTCTGAACTGGGGTGGCGGAGTGAGCTAAAGAATGATGATGGATTAAACCCAGATCAGTTGACTGGGGGTGAGTGCTTGCAATGTTCAACACTCCGTCCATCATCCCCTTTGGTTTTGTATTGTATATGGTGTCCTTGTGGTTTGCCATATACAAGACAGACACAACAACCAATCAAGGCACATATTGGACAACACAGAAGCCGTATACGACGGTCTGTTTTGAATGCCCCTATGGTGTCACACGTCTCTGAAGCTAACCACACGCCTGACGATATAAAATGGCAGATCATTGATAGAGCCAGCATCCCGACAAGAGGCGGGGATCTTACACAAATCCTACAACGGCTGGAGTGCCGATGGATTGAAAGGACTAATTCCATAGCTCAGGGATTAAATTCCGCTGAGGAATGGCGTGGATTTGTAACCACATTGGGGTGATAAAATTTAGCACTAATGTGCCAGAATTGATCACCAACACAGTCAACACATGGCACCTTTTCCACAGGGTTGCTAACTACCAATAGTAGACGCAAGCAAGCTAGCTTATGGTTCACCGGACGGTAACCCCATGTGGCTAATAATGTGTTAATCAATGTCATTGGATTGTTAAATATTGTCTTACTGACCATCCTGCATGGCTGACCTTCACAATACTACAGCACACTTATACCAATGTCCAGTGTGTTTCAAAATTGTTTGAAAACTATGTTCGTCTCTGTACCGTGTGCTTTAAAATTGTTTCTAAATTGTGCTCTATTCTATACTGCATAACCAAATGAGTGAAGAATTAATCTATAGTTTATCCATTTGAATTGCTAATGACATGTTAAAAGTGTTGGTTACATGTTGGAAAAGGGTGGCCCTTTCGATGTACGAAGACGGTACTAATGTCACATTAAGATTCTTATTAACATTGATGCAGTGGTATGCACCTTGAACTTCTGAATTATACAATGTTCGCATATCACACTAATGTTTTTGTGTTCCACATGGGACACATGACAAATAGCCTGTCTGTTATTGGTATGTTCCTTTACCTTCCAAAGTACGTGTCGGCAGGGATATCCATATATATGGGTCCAATTCCGTAATGTTCACGGTCATGCTCTATGTATAATAATATTATACAGACCGTAACACCGACCGGGTGTTTCACTGCCTGAAGATTGCATTCTCATGTGGTGTTGTATTCCTCTTAGGGTGTCCATAAACGGGCTTTCCAGAATCATGTCCTTATATAGGCACAATTCGCCTTGCCCGTATATAGGCATAAAATCCCAGCCCTTATACAGGCTCCAAATACAGGCATGGTCTCCGACATCCGTCCACCCTAACGTCACAACGAGTTCTTGAAGAACAGACCCTTAGGCTGCGGGAGTTTCCCTAGTCCAGGACTATTGATTTCTTCAAGGACTCATATATTATGCATGAACCATTATTCCTTAGGGGTTCATTCATGACGTCTTTCGCTGTCCGACTCACGTCAATACTAACATTCTTAGGTGCTTCTCAGGTATAAATATACCTTCCCTAGCCCCTGTAAATCAGAGGAGACCTCGACTTAAGAGGAGCCCGTTTCCCGGCCGGACGCACTGAGAAGACGCTGTCATCCCTGCACGCAGAGAGTCCAGCTTCCAGTGATCTAACTTCCCTTGCGGGGTGTTGGAGTTCGAGTCTGGCAAAGAGATTCCTACCTCTCTCATTCTTCAGGTATGGAGCAGACTAGAACCTAGAGGGACTCTTGGCATACTTGGCATACTGGGGTTAGCATACTCTTAGTATACCATAGTAAGGAATACTTCACCTACTTCATACCTCGTCCTACACCTAGGTTAGGTTAGGTACATTGGGGTAGAACTAGATTAGAAACGCATCGTATGAGTACTCACATTTTTAGTCTGTGTTATTTATGTAACAGTATATGTACTAAAAGATAATGCTCTTGCAGTATTATTTATTTCTACTGCTCACACTGTACATTATTTATCTCGCATACTGTCTTGTGATCGTAACAGCACATTTTACTTACACCAGAAACAAGACTGTTCAATAAATCTTTTATTGAAACGCCCGTCTATTTCTTTCTGTGTAACTTGGAGAAAACTAAGCATGCACGACTGAGCTGAGTGAAATAGTTATCTATTGTTTCCACGACTCTGGGACACGTTCTGATTCTAAAGGGAAACACAGTGGTCATGTTTTGCGGCTGCCAGAAACTACTCCCTTCTTGTTGTCAAGGAGTTTCTAGTGGCCTCTGAGCTAGCTGGCACAAGTAATTAAGTTTAATATACTCGATAGGGACATACTGACCTTAGTCCTATGTCAAACCTATAGGATATATTATTCCAATGCGCAGAGCCTATTAGGGAAATAGGAGCTACACTACAGTGGCTTTTCAAATAACTTTTGCGCCATAGCCATATTCTATAGGGATCCTTTATCCTAATCTTTCTTTTCTTTCCTATTCTACACTGCCGCTTTTTCTTTGTGACACCGGTCTTTCCTCTCTTTTACTGGGATAGCAGATAAGCGGCTAACACCCACAGGCGGCAATCCAAAGTGATGCCTGCCGTGGTAACCGGTTTGAGCGGGCTCGCAGTCTATTTAACAACGCCGCAACCGCGAGCTCACTGTCATTGTAACCAGGTAGACGGATTAAGCGGTTCTACCATCGGCGCGTAGCCGAGGCACGCGCTGTTGATTCATATCTCCTTGTCATTCAAAAGGTAAGCGCTCCCCCTGGCAGACCGCCTAGGATCCCTGCGATTTTATTTGATTATATTTTAGTGCCCACACATTTTATTTGGACCACTTGTCTTTAAGATTAACTCTCCGTAGTTAATTGGAACCTTTTTAGGCTTAGCTCTCGAGTTAGCATTACTATTCACTTCCTGCATTATACATTCTCCGGCATGTAGATTGGTCCAATTTATTAATGTAAGTAATCCCGTGGTATCAATTTCACTATAATAGAGTGCCCTCACTGTATATTCGACATGCACATCTTAATATTGAGTAAATTAGCTCATGCCGCTGCGCAGAAACTAGGAATTTTAGAGTATTCTCAAATCGTTTCCTACACACCATCAGTTCACTTTCTTCGGTGTAGAAACTGGGCATTTAATTAATTTAATCAATTGACATTTGCAGATTAAAACCTGCACCGACGGCACGATTGAGTCCTCGGTTTAATACATATACTGTACAGGCTGGAGCTGCTGCACCACCTGCGCAACTGATCCTGGTAAGCTTTTTTCCTTTGAAAATATTACGCCATGGCTGGGCATTTTGAGTATTCATGAGAGCCACGCTCATCATTTACAGGGATCCACCCGCATCTTTAACTGGCCGATCCGACCTGCAATTGATTGTCCAATACACCGCTATTCAGCGCATTGAGCATATTCGTGTTTGCCAGCCAGTCACTCCGTTCCTCACATTGGGGTAAGGAATGGACTATACAGTGGCTCATGTTCCGCATCTCAAAGAGAAACCGCTTCCCTATGTAACCCTTACCTTCTTATTTCCTTCTCACTCGTGCAGCACCCGGCTGGGTCCCGTGTGAGTATTCCCTCTACTTTTTTCACTTGACCGGTGTTTCACACATCTCACATTCTTCACGTGGCTGCGCAACCCCCCTTCAGGTACTAAAGAGTCCATTACATTCCTTTCAAGTACTGTAGCTGATATTCAATATTCTTAGGGATTCATTTCTTTTCTTGAATCTTAGATGTCCCTAGATCCCTTGGTCCTGAAGAGACCCTTTAAAGCACGCAGGGTCGAAACGTCGTCGACAGCTATTTAAAGCGAACCACTGTAACAGCTCTGATTATTGCATACAGTAGCTGTGATCATTGAAAAGTTATAGATTGTAGTCTTTAAAAATTGTGGAAACCAAGTTGTATATGTCACAATTTTGCCACTTTTTGTTTTATGGTTCCATTCACACGGGGGACACAAAGCACTACTGTTTTTCCTGTTTGTACATACCTGTATATTCTTTGAATTATATAAATGAATTATTGTAAATACAAACAGAGGTCTACATGGTCTCCTTTCCTTCTGACATAATTATAACCCTGTATGATTGCGCATACTATTACCATTATAGATTAGCATATCTTTCCGCAGGAACCATTGTTTCGGTTATATATGAATTACCCTGGTTCCTAGTGAGTAGGGTGTCCCTTGTTCTTGTTCTCGATTCGTTCCATAAGCGGCTCAAGTTTGTCTAGTACCATGTGTTACAGGCCTCTATTAACATAGATCCCTAAATATTTGAAGTGTGACGGTTTTCACTGGAAGTGGTAGCTGCCCTGGTAGTCGTACGAGAGATGGGGAGGGCATTGTCTCCAGCTATTGCAGCAAAGTCAGAAATTATCCTCAAGATCGCCGGGAGGGAAGTAGAAAGGAACGCAAGTATGAGAAAGATATCGGCCAAGTATAGATAGATAGGCGATGGGCCTCCTGGGGTGGGGATACCGACCATCTCTATCAACTGGTGCAGGGCTGCCAACAGGGCCTCCAGGGCCAGGAGGAAGAGGAGGGGAGGGGGGGGAACAGTGGACAGCCCCGTCACATCCCCCTTTGGATTGGAAACCACACAATTGACCTGAGCTGAGGGGGGAATCATATAGCTAGAGCACCTTGACAATGGAGTCACAGCCAAGGCCAAATTTTTACAGCGTTGCAAAAAGATATCCCCCATTGTAAGCGGTCAAATCCCTTCTCGGTGTCTAGTGAGAGGGCCAGAGCCGCCTCCAGTAGGTCTTTGGCTAACCATAGATAGTGGGTCAGAGTGCAAAGGTGACTCCAGGACGAACCCCACTAGTGTGCTGTGTATAAGCGCTGGCAAGCTTTCTTTTAGACGAGCTGCTAGGATCCCAGCCAGAATTTCTATGTCCCCGTTACGGAGTGAAGAAAGGCCGGTACCTACCACTGAGGAGGTGGGGGGAGGGGGGGGGGTCTTTCCCCAGTTTACGGAGGACAGTGACAATGGCTTTGATGGAAAGAGCTCCCAGGGTCCCCATGAGTTTGGCCTCTTTGAACGAGTCATATAGGAAGTCCACACTGTCAGTTTTGGTCCATTAATAAAATTCCGTAGGGAAGCCATCTTCCCAAGGGCCCCTTTGATTTGGGAGGGTGGAAATGGCTTGTCGTGTAGTGTAGTGTTTTGATGGCTAGGATAGCCATCCCCGCCTCTCTTTGCCTCAGGTGCACTGTTGCAGCCGCCCCATCATCTTACCTAGCTCCTAGTGACAGGCCTTTGATTTTTGCAGGTGTATTCAGCCTTTGAGGTGAAAAGCACATTTAGAGCCACTTTAGCTTTCAAGGCTCCGTCAAATGGACACAGAGGGGGCCACTGTATATTGGTGCGTCAAATCCACCATTTCTGTGTCCAGAGAGCCTGGACACCCTCCTTCGGTTGTTTAGGGCAGTGCCTCTCATGAGATGTCCCTGGATAGTCGTTTTGGTTGCTACTCAAAGCATTTGCACTGATGGGACCGATCCTTTGTTTTGCACAAGGTAGGTCGTGATGTGGGGTTTAAGCAGGGCTTTGACATCAGGAAACTTATATAATGAGAAGTTAAAACACCACGGTTTACAGATCGATGTTATCAGTACCATGTCCACCGTGAGGTGTATCGGAGAGTGGTCTGACAGCGCCCCCCTCCAGAATCCAAGAATCTTGAATCTCCAAGTCATACAGTGGGAGATGAGAAAGTAGTCCAGCCCTGATTGGGTACCATGAACAGGGGAGATGCATGTATATTCCCTATCATCAAGATGAATTAGACGCCATAAGTCGAGGAGGCCATGGTCTGTGACAATGTCACCCAAAATGGCTCTGTCAGAGTTGTTGGCAATGTTTATGGGGCCAGTGCGATTTAAAAATCACGTGGGGGCCAGATTCCAGTCTCCTCCTACGAACACGGGTGTGGTGCCCATTTCTGTAAGCACATGGGTAAGTTGCAGGTGGAATAACCGTTTTGGGCCTGTCAGTGCGTAGACAGAGCCTGTGCATATAACCTTGCTGCCCACGCGCAGCTTGACAAATGCATACCACCCCTCTGTGTCAGTCCACATCTTGAGTACCATGCAGAAGAGTGATCTACACAAAAGGATGGCTACTCCGCATTTCCAGGGGGTCATATGCTCAGTCTTCAAAAATGGAGGGCAGCTGCTGTGAATGACTCTGCCCACACAGTCCCTTCAGAGCTTCTCTGCCTCATGGCTAGTGAGATGCGTTTCCTGGAGTAGAGCTTCATCTGCATGTTTAGAGTTAAGATAAGTAAGTACTTTTTTACGTTTGATGTAGAGAGTAAGGCCATTCACATTCCAAGATATCACGGTCAACGATCACGGCGATGCAATCATGGCCGGCGGTGGCTACTGCTCGATAGGATGGTTGTGTCGTGTCCTGTGAGGGATGGTGCGAACCTGTTTGCAAAGCAGGCAATGAACAGCCTCATCCGTCCGGTGGTGGTCAGCCTAGAGGAGGGAATCCTATGGGCTCTCTGGATCTCCAAGGGTAGAGCGAAGGTGATTTTCAGCAGGCAGGGAAGCAGGTTGCAGAGAAAGTCACGCATGCCTGCCCCCTCCGCAGGTTGTCCGTGAGCTTTTGTCTTTGAGGTCAATAACTTTGGTGCGCAGGCACCAGAACTTGGGATCTCGGTGGGGGCGTGAGCCATTCGAGCATCCAGTGATGTCATACGGTGATCCAGGTCAGTCACCTAATCATGGAAGCCACTGAGCTCCACTTGCAGTGAAAGTTATGTAACAGTAGATAGGGACATGAGCGGGCTGTAGTCCGATCTAACCAATGGTCGGTTAGGAGTAATGGAAATAGGGAGTGCGGAGTAGAGAAAGATGTAGAGTAATTTCTTTCCCACAGCATTGACTTGTGGGATAACAACAGTTGAGTCAAAATCTATGCACAGATTCCTAGCTTGAGAGATGGTGGAAGGGGATATCTCAGAATTCTGGAGCCATTTGAAAGGTAGTGAGTGGGGATCTCTGTCTCATTCTGATGATCTCCGTCTTGGTTTCATTCATGCAAAGAAAGTTTTCCTTTATCCAACAGAGTGGATGTTACAAATATGAAGTGATGTTAGTGGTATTGATTTGGTTGCTATCTAGCTGGAGGTGGATTTGAGATTTGTCTGTGTACATTTGAAAGTTTACTTGACACTGCTCTAGAATCTGTGCGTGGAGGCATAAAAAGAGTTGAACAAGAAGCAGGAAATGGATGAACTGTAGATGTCACACAGTACTTACATGTGGAGGATTCAACTGTTCCAATCCTGGTTGTTTTGACCTAGGTTGTTGAGAAAAGATTGGACCCAGGAATTAGGCAGTGCTTATTATACCTATTCATTTTTGCAGCCTGTCCAACTAGCCGCAGGCAGGTCAATGAGTAGGAGGGTTGTTTTTGTGGATTCCTCCGTTGTGAGGATGAGCTCCTCAATTATTCTGTTTTCATTGCTTCAGTGCCCTTTGATGGTCTTATGCCAGGTTGATGTTCACACTGTTCCTGCAGATGTATAGTCATCTACTTTATGAGGATCTTGCTGAGGAAAGGGAGGTTAGACATAGGGCTGCAGTATCCCAGGATCTTGGGGTCTGCGTTAGGGTTTTCAGAAGTGGAGTGATTATAGCATGCTTTAAAGGCATGTACATGATTCATGTTTGGAAGAAGGAATTTATCATATTTACAGTGTCAGTGTAAGAGAGGGGGTAACAGTTGAAACCATGCAATTGAGCAGAGACACATATGTGCATTAGATGCTTTTATTTTGGATGCCAGACTGAGCATCAGCCTCAAAGGGTGTGAAAGAAATTAATGCGGGCAGCGATGAAGGCGGCAAGGTGAAAGGATATGCAGAATGGGTTTCGTGTGTTGGCGATAGATTTGTGTATTTTGGATTTGAACAATTCGAATAGGTCTTTGGAGTTTTGAAGGTAAAGCACTGGTTTGATGAAAATCCATTGGTCCCTCAGAACTAGGGGCCTCATTATGATGTCAGTGGGACCGCCACCAACGGCGGTCCGTCCGACAGATAGCTCTTCGGTCCGACCGCCGCATTACAATGATGGCGGTCGGACCCTTGTCTGTCGGGGGATGGACCTCCACCTAGGGCAGGATCAGAGATCCCGATGGGGCGGCGGTCGGAATCGTGATCCAGAATGGAGGCAGGGCAGAGGCAGGCACCGCCGGCGGGATTATGATGTCCCTATTTGACAACCTTTAGATGGTGGTCAGACCACCATGAAAAGGCTGTCAGAAAGGGACTTTGGGGGCCCCAAATAAGGTTCATGTCCCTCGTGGGTTACTGCCAAGTGGCCCTGGGGGCACATGTAGTGCCCCCACTCACATCCATGCACCACATGGTGCATGGCACACGGTGCATGGATGTGCATAAAGTGCTCTTTTACATTGCAGCTTGTGCTCCGGCCCATTTCCTGGGCCACAGCACCAGCCACCGTGTTAAAGAGCCCTTTCTGACCGCCAGCACAGCGGTCGCATCCTAATTCGGTGGTCAGACTGCTGACTGCTTGTCGGGCGGTCTCCTGACCGCTGCGATAGCGGTTGGCGGTTCAACAGCTGCCATCATAATGAAGCCCTAGGTTAAGAGTTACAAGTTGGGGCAGAAGCCGTTCTTAATGCAGACAAATCTTGCAAAGCAGAGTAATCACTTGAAGCAAACTAAGCAGTATCTGATAAAGATACTGACTTTCAAAAGGACATCAATGGAAACCTGTGAGAAATTGGGTTGTTGGTTGAGGGGGGTGAAACATACTCAATCAACATCCACAATCCTTTTCAGGCTGAACCACAAAAAGTCACTAAATTAACCTGTACTTATATGAGGGAGTCCCGACGAGCAGCCCGTCCATATGCAGGCACACATATAAGGGGTAGGTGCTGAAAGGCAGTGCACCAGACGGCAACCGTAAGTACCATTGTATGGGTCAGCATGTAACTGCGACCGGGTTTTTCACAATAGACGTTTTAACCTGAGCGGCCATTATATCGTTCTCTCTCCTCTCTCTCCCATTGCATTTTGACTCCTAGCCCGTTACAGTGCGGGCGAACACGCGCTAGCCTATGGAGCTACTCATTACTTACTGATAGATAAGAGCACATGCCATGTACTATTTTTCGATACCTGTACCGTACTTTATAATACCATGTGCCGAAATTTGGTATAAATATGAACTTGCACTTTTAGCGCTATATGACCATGTATCTACCTGGGCACTCACGGTACAGTTACTCTCTTTTTGGCACAATACTAAGACCCCGTTTATATCTGTGGCATCTGTTGCGATACCAAAACTTCGGCCTATATGCTGCTGTGTAGGTCTATTGGTGTCGGAACGGTGCCAGTTGCCTGTACCCTACACAGGCACAGCTGGTACTTCTTTATCTTACCTAATCATCATGTGTTTCAGTATGGTGAGGTGCAAAGAATTATCTCCACGCTGAATATGATTTTAAATGTGTGTTGTCCATCTTGTTTGTTTTTTCATGTGCTAAACATGTGATCATACCAGAGGGATAAGGTGTAATCAACCATCTCACCACAGAGAGAAGTATATTAATTCCAACGTTGTGTTTTGTTCTTTTACTTCTTTTTTCACATCTTGGTCGCAATAAGAGCGGTCACTAATTGAGCCGAAGCCACCTTGTAGTTTACCACAAGGGGGACCGCCTTTACATTTTTTCTTTAGTAGGGTTCTATACCATTTACGGTTTCTTTTCACTTTATTGGTCCTGAAGAAGCGCCAGGGATCGTTATGACCATTTTTTAGGGCGCGAAACATGTCGACCGAGTGTTACTGTGGCACATTATAGCCTAGTCAGTAACACAAAACCTACGGGTTTTTTACTCTGTCAGGGGAACCCACACATTAAACTTACCTCTCTTTGGTATCCCCTAGCCAGTTTTATCATTCACTCACTCACTCACCTTTCATAATGAACCCTCAATCCCACACCCTCACTCATCATACGGCGTTACCAAAAGATCTCCGCTAAAGCGACCCTTCGGGGGACCCGTAGGGCATTGCAGTGCCAGCCCAACGAGGAGCAATGACCGAAGATGAAGCATGACATCCCTCGGGATGTGTGAGGGCATCAAGAGACAAGACGTGCGCTTGCCTCTAGTCTGTGGGGTTTAGACCTAGGTTTCTCCTGTTCCCACTTCTACTTCTTTTTTTTTCTGTGGACAACTATTGTGCCCACTTTGAAACAGTTACCCACCGTACAGACTCCTAAGGCCAACAAAAACAAATTCAGCAAAAATAAGAGAAGTGAAGGCAAAAAGACCACCCTAAGACTGACAGGTTTTAAAAATACTTTGTGCCAACTGGTCAAAAAGTGGCAGGGAAGAACAGGGCCCATTCTTGGCAATATCCTTGATGAAGAATTTCTACTAGGTCTTACCCAGCCTTGGAAGAATACAGCTGTGGTTTTAGAAAAATGGCTCCACTGAGTGCAGAAGAGCTACAATTGACATTCCTTTATAGTCTTGGGCTGGGGCGTCGTGAGTATCCCACTTTAGCAACTACAGGGGGCGTGGGGTTCTTAATGGGACTAAAAGCTTGTAGTTAATGTTAAAGGAAGAAGGGTTGATAGAAAAGGGTACGAAGGATGGAAGGTTAAAAGGAAGAATGGGTGCAAGGGTGGATGGGTGAAAGTATTCATGAGTGGGTAAAAGGATGGATGTAAGGGTAAAAGGATGCATGGGTGGGTAATAGGATGGGTGCAAGGATGCATGGATGAAAAGATGCATGGATGGGTGAAAAAATAGGTGAAAGGAAGGATGGTTGAAATTATGTGTGGGTGGATGGGTGAAACTATGCATGGGTGGGTGAAAAGATGGGTGAAATGGTGGGTGAGAGTAAGAATGTGTGGATGGGTGAAAGGATGTGTAAAAGGTGATTAGGTGAAAGGATGCCCGGCAGGGTAAAAGGGTGGATGGGAGAAAGGATAGGAGAAAGGGTGAAAGGGTAAAAGAGTGGGTAAGAGGGTGGATGGGTGAAAGGATGGATGGATGGAATCATGTAAAACTGAATGATGGATGAAAGAATAAAGGGGTGACAGAATGTAATGATGAAATGCAGGAGATCAGTGGGTGGGCGGAAGGATGAAGAGATAGATGGTCAGATGTAAGAGAAAAGGGAGATCTTCTGGGGAAGGGTGTGCTCACCTCCTTCACTTGCTTGGTGCAATCAGAGCATTGGTTCAAAGTGAGGGGAGTATTTTAATTTTCTGGCTACTCCCTCTGGTCTTGGGCTTAAGTGAAAAGTACTGCTTTCATGCATGCAGAAGTGATGGCTATGTCATCCCTCCCACACATTCTTTGAACTGTCTTACTTTGAAGAGCATAATTAAGTCAAATGTCAAGTAAATTGTTCATGAGGCAACTGACAGAATTGGCTGGTCTTTATTTCTTCAAATTCCATCCCCATGTGTCTTATAAGAGTGTCAGATAATCTGAAGTTCAGGCTTCCTCCATCTGACAGTCTTTACCGTATGCAATAAGCTGTGTACAGGATAATCTGAAAATTCCTAAGGGCTTGAAGACCAGTGTGGTCAATCAATATCAAAGGTGTGAAAGTGAGAATGCTCTATACAAAACAGACTTAAAAAACACATCAAAGTCATAAGGAAAACACTACGGTGATGAGAGAACCTACTCTTGCCCAAAATCTTACCCCTGCATTTCCCATAGAACTTCAGAGAGGTCACTGCTTCAAACCTACAAGTAAATGTTAGCCACTTGAAAGTAAAAAAAGGAAAATGGTGAAAATCTCACATAATGGAGAGCAGAGTCAATATCTAAAAAAATGCTGAAAGACACTGCTCTGAAAGGGCATGAACAAATTTAACTGATTTCCTTCGTGCCAAGGAGTCTGGAAATCTAAACAGCCAACAGGTCATGGAAAAATACAAAGAAGCAATCACTTTTCATTCACAGTTTAAAAATAAAATAAGAAGAAACGTGTGTCTAACGCCCAGCTTGAAACGGGTATCTCTATTCCAATGTTATGAATCTGGGATGCATTGCTTGGTAGAGAGATGGATAATGTTCTAGTAGGAGCAACAAGTAGCAGAACTAGAATGTATTACAACAAAGTCTGAAAACTTTCAAACGCTAAACGTTACCTGTACACAGAGGTCCATTGGTGTGACTCCATTTTTATCTGGCAAGTATTTTGCACCTCTTGATAAGAGGATTTGTGCTGTATCCCTTTGGCCATGGCTAATTAAAACAAAAATAATATTAGTTATTGATTGAATGGCTAAATAAAAAAAAACAATCAATATTAGTTGTTGATTGTATCACATCTGCAACTAGCATGACACCTAGAATGTCACACTTAGCCAGAGACACCAACTGTGATATACCCACTATTGCTTGATAAACAGACATCGTGAGGTAGACTCCCTTGCTGGTGGAAAGAGGGACAGTAAATTAAAGGCAATTGATGCAGTGATGGTTTCTTAGTTCACATTTGTCTTATGCTAGCTATTCCCAGGTGGGAAGACAGACAAACAGCTTCTGTTCTCCACAGGTGCTCTGAGTAGGAATTAGAGAAACGCAGTAAAACAAATGTACGAATGAATCAGCTTCATGACAACAGGGAGTTTGATGCTAAGATCAGAATTAATCTTGTACGAATATATATTTTCAAATATTTATTTACATTTTCTCAAAACTGTCCTTTGCACATTTTGAGGAGAGCTGGAGGATAGTGTGGAGAACAAGCTATCATCAAAGTGAGTCTACTGCACAAGTGAAAGTAAGTTAGGCCTGTGGAATATTAGCACATATTAAGGATTGCATTAGGTTTGGGTGAAAACTTCCTACATTGAGGCTCCTTCCCCATTCTGTCAATTGCCTCTTTGAAGAAACCATCAACATTAGTGCCATTAGGGAGGGTTTTCCTTGATAAGAGAAGAAGAGAGTGTTCAAATGACAATACAGAGATACAGTGCACATTAGTTGTGATGGAAAAAAAGAGGTAAAAGGCTATTACCATTAGAAGTTCTGAGCACACAAGATCAACATGCTGGTGAGCGGACACATATAAAGTAACCTACAAGTATAGACAGAGATTCTACATTTCAAATCATCTTGAAGGACATTTTCAAGCATACTAAAGCTCAAGGAAACTGCTCTGAAATGTCATGGGACTTTAGGGATGGAAAGTAACAAACATGTGTGGGCCGGGCCACCTCAGGACAGAGCAACATTGATAAATGCTTAAACCGAGAACAAAGACAAGGTAATTCCTCTCACTTGCCACAGGAGTGCCACTATCTCTATACATATATTCACCAAACTAACCCTTTCTTGCATGATATACGCTACTTCCACACCCTCCTTTGCCACGTGGCACCTTAACTGGTATCCGAAATCATCTTCAAATCCTAGTACTCTCATAATGAACGTCTGTAGGCCATGGTGATTTGAGAGCATTGCTTCATCATTTCCTGAACACCTCCCCAAGCATAATAGCTAATCCAACATTCTTAACATTCACTAGAAACAGGTTTCAAGAAAAAAATATTCAGAGAATGTTGAGCAGCCAGATTCCTTTCCAGAGGTTTCCAATGTAACCACCTACAGTCTGGTACTTTGTGACACCTAGCAGAAAGGCTTGGGTAGTTCTTTCTCTATAAGAAGTATACGATTATGTAATACACAATGACTATAAAAGAAATAAACAGTTGCTGTCACATTCTGGAGCTATTGCTTGAGGCCTTTTGCATGAGCGCGTTGCTTATGCAAAAGAGGTTGACTGCTGTAGAGGTCACAAGGACAATATGATGAAAGTGGAAGTTTAGATCGGAGGGCCCTTCCAGAATATTTCTACTTAAAGGAACACTGCTGGTAACTGTTGCTGTGCGCTTAAATATGCAAAACCTAAATAGTGATTACCAATGTGGAGCATGGAAAAAAAAAAACCCACAAACCTCATTACACTGAACTAGGTGTATAACAACTGGCCTCACCTGCACGCAAAATAGAGAGGTGTTGCTCCCGACACATTTGGTCTGTTGATATCTGCACCGCTGTCTAAAAGACAGAGCACCGTCTAATAAAAACAAGGAGAAGCACATTTAAATGGCATTCCAGAAAAGCAAATACCAGCACTAGGCATTTGTCAGTCACCATCCACTTACACTATGCACACAAGGAATCAAAACAAGGTTTCAATGTTGCTTGATTCTGTCCATAAAAAGAAATGAACACCAGTCAAATGTCAATGTGCTTTTTCATTTTTATACTTTTACAGTGACAACATTAAACTACAGAGAAGGCTAGGGAGTGCATTAAAACCAAGGAGAGGCTTCTACTATGGTGATTTTGGGTACCCCTAGTTCTAGATTCCTACTTCCTTCACGTCTGCATGTATGTACAGTATGTACCAAAAACTTGAGATATAAAAGAAAGGGCTATAACGCTGCCTGAAGTATTACAATGACAATAGTGACAGGTGGCAAAGATGTTCAACAGAGGAAGAAGAAAAGCTATGAGGAAGCAGGAGGTAAGTGAAAGACTAAACTCACGTGATGGCACAATTATACCAGTCAAATACTGAAACATCAGCAACAAAAATGTTCAAACCAAACTGAGGTTAGAGTAGTAAAGTGTAATCAACTAGTTCACTGTGTATTGCACTAATGAGAGTGAGCTGATCTGGGCACCTGCACACATTCTACTCAGTAGCCCAAGAACAAGAGTTCAGAAGAGAATCTTGATAAGGCTCTCTAGAATAAATTAACCAGCTAAAGTAAATCCCTACAATTACTTAAAAAGTATTCCTATATTTAAAAACTTTTTCATCAGTGTATTTAAGCTTTGCAATGATTAGCTTACCGTTTTATGACCATTTTGGCACGCCACATGCAATGCAGTTTGCCCCATTGAATCTTCCACATCCACGTTGGTCACATGCTGCACAAGTTCATGAAGCAGTTCTGTTCGCCCATTAACAGAGAGCCAGTGAATCTAAGGAAGAAAGAGAAATATGAAATAGGATCTTGGCATAAATGTAAATAAAATATAACCTAATTTCTTCATTAAGCCTCTTTGTTAATACCATATCTCAAACCTGAAGACGCTGGAGCAATCTAGAGTAATCCAGCAGTCCAAGGTGGTGTAATTTGGAAGGTGTACAGAAGAGCCTACAAATGGAGTGGTATTGAAGGAGCCTCAAATTGGACGGCATTAGCCATTTCTACTTTAAGATTAAAGACGGGGATAAAAAGTTAATGTCAATATCTTGGACCAGCCCATTTTGCATCAGCATAACCAAATAAATCAGATTTAGCATGATCCTGTAACCAAGAATAACAGGGTTTGATCTGGCTCTAAGAAAAATATTAGCTTGCATGGCACAAAAAAACTCTGTGGATCGTGGAGTTTGTAATGAAGCAAGATCTAATCGGCAAATTCTTTGAAAAAAATGTCTTTTGTATTGAAAATTCATCTTGATGGTATGGGAAGTGGAACACATATGGATTGAAAAGACACAAACTCAAGTAAATATCACGAGACTTTCACATTATGGGGCCGATTCCGATCCCGGCCGGTAGGGCTCCGAATCGGATTCGGCTTTACCGGATCCGATTCGGAGCCCTGTTTCCCGACCGAACCGTACGCGGGTCCGGCCGAGCGAGTACGATGCGAATTCGCCGACCGACTCGTCCGGGCGTCCCGACCGCTCCGACCGACTCGCTCCCGGCTCGAACCGCTCCGACCGACTCGCTCGGACTCGACTCGCACCGCGCAATGGAGACGTTCCCCGGCCGGGTAGAGTACGATGCGCGCCGCGAGCAGTCCGACCGAGCCGCGCACTCCGGCTCGAAAGAGCAGTCGGAGCTGCACTTTGGGGGTCCGTGTCGGACCCCCTGTACAGCGTAGCCGCGCGAGTCGCACACAGGGGGACCCATGGGTCCCCCCTACCTGTGCGTGTACGGCGCGAGTCGCTTCGCCGCGTACCCGCTGTAGGGGCGCCCTTGTCCGACTCGCGCACCCATTGAGTCAATGGGAGCCCGCGTACGCGTTGTACGACCGGCTCCCATTGACTTCAATGGGAGTCCGACCGACTCGAGTCCGATAACATACGGACGCATCGTACTCGTTCGGTCGGACTGCACGGGTCCGATTCGGTCGGAAATCTCTCCGGGTCCGGCTCGGTCGGAGAAATTTCCGGCCCGAATCGGAATCGACCCCTATATCTTTGTCCAGGACAGTGATTGAGTGCCAGAAGAAAAAGTTACTTACCTTCAGCAACGACTTTTCTAGTGGCTACTCCATCTATGTGCAGATTACTCACCTTTTGAATATGCTCAAGGTACCACACTGGATATGGAAACTTTTCAACAGAACTACCATGCATGCAGATAGGTGGCAGTAGTAGCACAGGTGTATCATCAAGGGAGTCACATAGCACCACCCTGGTGCCCTGACATCAGTTCCTGGTTCATTTTTTTCCAATCTCTTAGAGGCAGAAGTGAGGACAGCGTTAAATCAAACATGGATATGAAGTGCAACAGAACTAAGATGGAACCTTATTAATAAACAGGGAGGTGAGTGGTATCTGTGATGAATCTCCAGGTAGAAAGAGTATACACCAGAAAGATAGTTGCCGGAGGGAAGTAACTTTTCTTCAGATTGGAACTTGTACCGGACATCTTATCACATTTTAAACTGATCCTACAGCAGTAGCCTTTTTCAAGTGATGGGTCAGAGAGTGGTCACACCAGAAAATCCTAGGGCACAGAACAAGTGAAATTGCCATACCATCTCACTTCTGAGTCCAAGCAGAAAAGTGCAGCGAAGTCCATATCATCACATATCAAATGTCTGCCGCAGAAACTTTCCTAGCCAGTGCCAATGTTGAAGCCTTCGCTCTGGTTGAAAGAGTACATATTCCACCTAGTGCTTCCTTATTAGCAAAGTCATAACAAAAATTGACATTGAGGATGATTCAACATGGCAAAGTCCTCTTTTAGATTGCCTTGCCCTTTTTGCTATCTACATATAGTTCAAATGCTGATTATCAAACCTAATCTCTTTTTGTCGATATAATAACTACCCACCTGAGTGTCAAGACAATGAAACCTCTCCTCCTCTTTGGTGGGATGGGGAAAGTGTAGAATGTTGTAACTGTAAAGGACTGCCCCATATGGAATGGGGTAACTACCTTGGGCAGGCAATTGTTTTTGACCTCAGAATCAGCTTGCCAGCATAAAAACAGGGAAGAGTGGACAGAAACAGTGCTTACAGCTCGCTGACACGTTGTGCTGACGTGATGCTCACCAAAAAAAAACTTTTGAAGGTCCCTAGATGCAACTGTGTAGGGATTCAAATGAGACTCCATCAAAAATGTCAAAAACAAATTTAGGGGCCATTGGGGATGACAAAGGGTGAGTGAACAGGGACACCTGAGCTCTTGGGTATTAACTCTGGCATCTAAATATGGTTTGAATACGACACAAAGATGTCATGCCAGTGTTGCTGATGTGGTTTAGGCCCAAGCTGGAATTCCTCCCCGTGACTGGCTTCTTCAGCAAAATATGTGTGCCTTCCTCCTGGCTCTAATCAGAATGGTCTTGGTTTTTGGGGACTGTTCCTGGGGGAGGAAAGGTGGCACGGGGGCAAGTTCCAGTGTTTGCAGCAGCAGCACCAGTACTGGCGTTGGAATGGTGCCTGTGGAAGAGCCTCCAGCCAGCATCTGCAGTGTGCCCGTAGGATGGCCTGTGGGGGTTGAATGGTGCCGAGGCTAAAAAACCACCAGCAGTATCGCAAACAGAGCCCTGAACAGTATCATCGAGCCCAAACGTGCACCAGAGGGGATCGCTGTGTTCCTGTAAAATTGCCGTCATGGTGTGCAGGAACTGAACGGGGTTGGTGCCCTTTGCCCCAAAAAAAATTCTGGGTATATATGACACTCTACACGGTGCTGGGAGTGAGGTTAGGTGGCGGATGCTAGCTCACCTTGCCGAAAGTGTGACAACAGGGAGCTACGTGCACCCCTCCGCCAGTTCGAGTTTGACCTTAAAATAAACTCTGTTCCTCATTGAGAGCAAGGGGCTCCACCACTCCCTGTACCAGAGTGTGCACTAAAACAAGGTGCCTGTTTTTCCTTACCCCTAGATTATAAGGAGGTAGGGACTTTATCCTTGTTGGGATTGTTCAGGTGAAAGTCCTGAAGAAAGCCGGGGTAGTAGTTTCATTCGGCTGAAACATGTCGACATTTTAGCAGAGTGGGGGGGTAGGGCTCTCTTCATTAGTAGCCATTATCACCATCCACTGGTCCGACGAGGACCACGTTCTGTGTCTGGACAGTGTACCCACCATTAAAGACAGAGTAGGGACACACTGTTACCAGCTTTTAAATTTTTCTCTGCCACATTTTTTCACCTTCCTGATCCCACACGATTTGTTCACTTTTTATGTTGTGCGTTTGTTTCCCCCTCCCTATTGCTCCACCTCCAGCGTTGGCTAGCGCGGGGGGGGTGTTTAGCAGGCCCTATGATGAAGCATGACACAGCCTGCTGTGTGTGAGGGCAGTTTTACACACACTGTTTGTGCCCAGCTTTACACCAATCAACCCCCTCACCTATTACCCATCACGATATATGATTCTGTTAGTCCCTGGTCTGTGTTGTGTGGATTCATAGTCTGTAGGAGGGTGACCAGGGACTTATCCTCTTACCTCTTTTCTGTGTTATTTTTTATTTTTATTTAGTATTATGTCCTTGGGCCAGCATCGGCAGTGGAACCAGTGGAGAGGTTGACAAGGGAGCTGGGACAGGCACTGGAGTGGATGCCAGAGGAGTGGAACTGTAATTGGAGATTACTCTGTGGAGTGATGTCCACCATCTTTTGCTCGGAAGAGGACTGGAGGTGGAGAACATAGAGGTGTAATACCTTGTGATCGACATCGAGATGAGGCATTGTTTCTTCTCTTCTTTTCTGCTTCCTCCTATTCTCTTTAGAAAGTCTTGGAGGGTGGAGAAGAGCTCAACTTCGAGCCCAACATCGACCAGTATTGAGCCCAATGCTCGTCACATGTGTAATCCATAATGAGTTAGGCCTTCCGCTCCTTGATAGCTTTATTATGCATGAGGTTGCATTCATCATATCACTTTGAGTCATACTTCGGCCCTAGGCACCAAAGGTAAAGCTCACAGGAGTCAGGAATGGACATTTATCCATGGCAGGAGCCGCAAGGCTCAACCCCTAACTTCTTCAAGGGAGCCATCCCTAAAGAACTGCACAGTTTATAGAAATTAGGAGAAAATTTGTTTTGAAAAATGTGAAACAAATCATGCTGCGTCAAAGGGCACAGAAAAAAAGAAACTGACTTCAGGACGTTGGGTTGGCACTATATGGCTCCAGTTAAGTCACACCTGTGCTACATCTAGTGCCGAGATGGAGCAGGGTAAAACTATTACAAACTTTCCAGATCCAGTATGGCACCTGGGGATATTCAAAAGCTTAGGAATTTGCAAGTGGAGTTATCGGTTTAGGTCACCGAAGATCCTCACATAGGCTTGCTGATCATTCAGCCTGACATTTAAAAAAAAAAATGATCGATTACATTAAAATAAAAAACTATGTCCATACTGTATCATTTTTCAGGATGATGGTAAATCGTGCTCAGTTTGTACATTTCATTGCCCTTTATGCCCCACACTGTCCTCCATTTAGTGAGGCTTTAATCTAACCAAGTTTCAGTTGTATGTCCTTCTTGCCCATATCTTTCTACAAATAAAAATTAAAATATATCAAAAACATTATCTTAAATAGACGTTAAAATGAGTATCTTTCTATCATTTCTATAAGGTTTACACAGCCAATGACAGGAAATGGTAAATTATGTCACTTTTGTAGTTTTTGTGTTTAAACAAGGTTTAAACATAAAATTATAAATTCATTAATTAATTTTAAAATAATTTGTCATCACAACAGTGAACATGTTTGGGGATCAAAATAGAGAATGCTCAATCACAAAATCTGGGGTTTGGCAATATTCAGAGTGAGGATTTGGTGTCACAATAGCAATGTCATCTACAAACATCACGATACCAAATAGGTGCTGGATGCTTGTAATGGGGTCATCCCTGGATTAGACCATATTGCACATTCTCAATAAAGTGCAAATAAAGTCAGAGGCAATGAACAACACTGTCTTGGTTTATCCAAACACTGCCAACAAGGAGGTTACATATGGCCTTTATTGGATTTATTATATCAGATGGAAATCCAAATTTGCACAAAGCAGCCCAGTGAAAATTCCAATTTACTTTGTCAAATGCATTTTCCCCATCTAGTAGCGCAATGGGCAAAGTTCATCCCTTACAGAATTCCACATCAAGAAGCATACATGTCAAGTTAGCATGCTCTATAATGCACCTGCCAGACACAATTCCAGGTTGTTCAACTGACAAGAGAAGTTAAGATGGCTGTCGACCAACCTGTATCTATTTTAGCAAAACTGCTGCTATCTACATTTAAAACTAAGACAAGGAAGGATATCACACCCTGGAAACCTTCCACTTTTTTACAAAATGCAACAAAAGCATATTGATTCCATGAATGGTGATAACTGCAGTAGTGATGCCATTTCAACAAAATTGTCAACAAAATGGGGCTGATCTCTGAGATAAAGAAGTTTGTGGAACTAGGTGGGAAAACTGTCTTCTCCTGCAGTTATTTTTGCTTTGACTCACAAATAGAAATTTGGGTACTGTTATAGGTTGAACTAAAAGGGATTTTTTTTTTTTTTTCCACTCAGTTATCTGGATTTAAGATTATTAAGGAACCAACAGAAATGTTGAAAAAGGCCTGGTTAAACCATGATATATCCTTCAAAACTTTATGGAAATATCAAGATACGAATGAGAAATTAATCAGTCTCTAGTTAGGATGCAACCACAGGTAAAAATCCATGATCGGCAATATAGAAACACAATGTGCAGTAGCCTGGTGTTTAGAGAAGCAAATTTCCACTCAGGGAATACTGATACCACGAGGCGCAGAACTACCCGACGACTGAGTTCCGCAGGCCGCAACAGGCGATAAAATGGTTATACATCACATTTTCCCGAATTCAAAGCAGCAAAACTCTGAATCCTGAGTTTGACCCCACAAACAAATTCTGCCAAATATTATTCGGTAAATGTGCCCTCATATTATCTGGTAACATTTGTGTAGTGAAATGAAAGCGGAGTAAGAAAATTATGCACATTGTGTAAGCCTGAATTGAAGTGCAAATTCCCATTTGTGTCCAAATCGGGATTGCTGGGCATTCATAGTGAATGAGGGCCAAAGTCAAGAGAAAAAATGATTCATTCTGGTGTAAGACGAAAAAGAACATGAGAAAAAAGTGCAGCCAGTTGACAGGCCGTTTCTGCTGTCAAATATTACATAAATCATTTGTCTTATCAATTCTGGTTGTTTGCATCCAGTTTTTGCCTGAGCCTTGATTTGATGAGGAGAAATAGCATAGGGACATTTAAATTCACCAAGTTGCTCATCTAAGGCAATATTGAAATCCCCTCTCCCCCAAAACAAATAATAAAGGGTCCGACAAATGCAGCCAATTTGACTGCCAACATCGACTGCATAGCTTGTTCTTCAATGTCAGAACTGTAAAAGTAAAAAGAGTGAAACAGTTGCTTTGCACTGAGCACTGCAGAATGACACAACCACTAGTTAACTTGATATTAGGTTTTTACGTGAATTCCTGTATTAAAATGAATGTAATTGTTTGAATACTCCGAGTTCACTATATGTTAAAAGGGTCTCTGTGTTGTACACAAGAATTTAGAACTGTAGCCTCTAAGCACTGTTTTTATTTTAGGTCTCGGCTAGACAGCGCATGCGCTATCTCAAAGAGACTTGTTGTGTTTAAACTGTGGGCTTCAGCCCGCCCACAGGCTTCCCAGTAGGTAGCTCCATCGCCTGTCTCATATTCTTTGTCACCATTTGTCCCTGGCATGCATGGTCATGCCTCTTCTTGTGTTTAGCCCTCGCCCCAGAGCATGGACCAAGTACTTGTAAACATCCACTACACCAGTTTTTACAACCATTTTAGGACCTAATTTTTTCTTTCTTTTCAGCACTCTACACAGTGTTCATGCTTTTACCAGGTCCATCGCCTCCCATCGCCCTCATTCCCCATCCACGTATCACCCCCTCCCCATCACTGCTTTTCCTAACGTTGCTGCTGTTAGTTTCCAACACCTCCTCCCTTCAGTCACTGCTTGCTCCCTCACACCTCCTGGTGCTTGCCCCGTCACTGCTTTTCCTTTCATTGCTGCTTTCCATTTCCCCCACCTCCTCCCTCCCTCCCTTCTCCGCTTGGTACAGTGCACCTCCGGGTGCTTACCCAGTCCACAAATCACCCCGACCCAGTCCCTGCTTTAAACTCCCATTGCAGTCCGTTTCGTTCTAGTGAGTGGTGGTGTTCTGCCTTTTAATGTCCTGTTAGTGTATAGCTGACGTACTGATTGGAGCATGTGCGCACAGCTGTTATTACTTGGCACACGTGTAGTCTCCGTTTATTTTCCACGCATCTGGGTACTAGGTGTGTGCGTGTTTACACCATATGTGGTTGTTCGGCAATGGTGTTTATAGCTGGAAAATCAGAGCTCAAGTGAATCAGGTATGCGTTATCACAGGGCATGTCAGAGCTTCTAAAGTTCCTGTGTCTTCTGCTGTAAACTGCATAGCCACATTTCTCCTGTGCAAAATAATTGAACTGTCTGTGGCTCACTTTGTTGCTTCTCATTTCATAGAGTGGGACTATTTCTTCAAATTTCTCCCATCTGAACACTTTCTTACTTTTTCCGCATTCACTAGTAAAGTGTTTCTGTGCGCCATTTTTGCTTAACTTGAATTCTTTTCAAAGGAGCCAGGCTGAGTCTTGATGTCATCAAGGTCTGCCTGGCCCTCAGAGTCCTTGGTAAAAGTAGTCCTTTTAATATGGTTGCCGATACAATGTATTTTCTCATGTTCACTACTGTAAACCAGCCCAACACTGATTCTTTCAGTTTTTTTGTGCCGTTTTATATAGCACCAACACCATCCAAAGAAAGTGGAGTGCTTTACATTACCAACAGTTACTTTTTTTTCAGTTTTATATAGCGCCAACACCATTTGAAGGTACTGGAGCGCTTTACATTAGCACCAGTTCCTTTACACAAGGACACATTCATTTTTGTAGGCACAGGAGTTTAAGTGAATTGCCCAGAATCAAGGATGTTAAGCCGACGCCGAAACTCAAACCTGGATTCCCAGCTGCACAGTCGGCAGCTCTGGCCCCAACGTCACATCCTCTCCCAAGAGGACGCCACATAGTCTCCCTAGCCTCAGTTGCACATTTTGTGATTACAGCCAAAATCACTTAGTCTCCCTGTGGCAGCCCACATTTACTGTTGGTTGCCCGTAAACCTCCCGCCTATCGCTGCTTGCCCAAACGGAACTCCCGGTGCACAGATCCCCTCTTCTCCCATATCCACTACTCCCACGACTCTGCTTTTCCTATTTGTTTTTTATGTGCAGTTTTATATAGTGCAAAACACCACCCGAAGGTATTGGAGAGCTTTACATTAGCACCAGTTCCTTTACACAAGGACCGATTAATTTTTGTAGTCACAGGGAGATTAAGTGATTTGCCTAGAATCAAGGATGTTAAGCCGACGCCGAACCTCAAACCCCGTTTCCCAGCTCCATAGTCGGCAGCTCTGGCCCTTAAGTCACATCCTCTCCCAAGAGGATGCCACAACCTCTCCCTAGCCTCAGTTCCACATTTTGTGATTACGGGCAAATCACTTAATATCCCGTGGCTGCCTGCATTTGCTGTTGGTTGCCCATTCACCTCCCGCCCGTCGCTGCTTGCCCCCGCTGAACTTTGTTGCACAGATCCCCTCCTCCACGACTGTTTCACATTTTTTTGTGCCGTTTTTTGTAGCGCCAACACCACCCTAAGGTATTGGAGCATTTTACATAATCGCCAGTTACTTTTTTTTGTGCAGTTTTACATAGTGCCAACACCACCGAAGGTACTGGAGCGCTTTACATTAGCACCAGTTACTATTTTTGCGCAGTTTTATATAGCGCCAAAACCACCCGAAGGTATTGGAGCATTTACATAATCACCAGTTACTTTTTTTTGTGCAGTTTTACATAGTGCCAACACCACCCGAAGGTATTGGAGCGCTTTACATTAGCACCAGTTACTTTTTTGTGTGAAGTTTTACATAGCGCCATAACTACCAAAGGTATTGGAGCACCTTACATTAGCACCAGCTACTTTACACAAGGACACATTCATTGCGTAGGTACAGTGATTTGCCCAAAATCAAGGATGTTAAGCCAACACCGAAACTTGAACCTGGTCAAAAACAGTAGTTATGTTAAACTGCTACTGTTTTGATTACTCTAGATACAAGTAAACAATTTACTCTTCAGGATAACCTTTTTCCATTTGATACTGAACTGACATTTGCTGATGGCCCACAACAAACAACCTTCTTCAACAATCAGGATTCCCCACCTACCTCAGTCACTGATCACACAGCAGCCATTATTCCACTACAGATCCCTGCCCCCAATTGTCAGATATTCACATTTGTGGTTCGAGAAGAAAAAGAGACGAAGAATTACATAAAAAAAGAAGAAACAAGAGAAGGATAGGAAGGTATCGCTAAGAGACACTGCAGCTTTATCAGTAGTTTACATAGTATTTGAGATAGCCTGTATGGCCACAGGCCTGTCCTTGAGAAGGATACTCTTTTATGCAGAGGGTATAGCTGAGGAGACTGGCACTACAGGGCACTAAACAGAGTCCGGTGTTGAAGAGTTATCCACAGTGCCAGATAAACTGTTCAATAGGCTGTTGGCCTCTGGTGGTGTAAAACAGGAATACTTGTAACCTCAAGGTATTGCAGATAAAGTGCTAGCCCTATTTCCTGAAACTAATCAAAATGTTTCTTTACAAGCCATAGACTTTCAGAAAATTCCCTGCTCCAGTCCAGAGAAAATGGTTGTTCCATCTACTTCCCAAAGATGTTTTATTTAGCATACAGCCAATGATTGTTCTCTTAAGAGAGCATTCTGTGATAAACAAGCACTGGCAAAGCCATTAGGTTTCGCCTATGCGAATTCTATTGACATTGTCAATGTTTTTTTTACATATTCCAGAGCAGTTGAGTTGCTGTGCAATTTAACTTAAAGTCAAAAAGAAAAAGCGCTATGACACGGACAATGACAAAGCCTATTGATTTTGCAGATGCAAAACCTATTGGCTTTGTCAATGCTTTTTTGGTTTAGACTGCCTGGGGCCTTTCTTCAGTTTACTGCGGCCTCAGTATATGCTATTAATGCAGTTTAATGTTCTTATTTCCGTGGACGGTTGTGAACAGCGTGAATTATTTGACAAAAGGCGAACCTTGGTTATTGCTGCCACGAAACCGCACTGTCCGCTGCAAAAATAAATGGAGAAAAATTAACACAGCCATACAATGCTGTAATATGGCACCGAAGAGTAGTTTGATGCAAAGTAGCATCACCCATAAAAATTATGTAACCTCTCCCCAATACACAGTTAAAGAAGAAATAACAAAAAAGGGAACAAAAATGGAACCCGTGTAATATTATCCAAACTAGTACTTTGGTGCAAATTAGCATAATGAATGCATTTTAAATACCACTCCCCCAACGCACAATGTACGCTGAAGCAACACACTGGACAAAATTTCCCGTATGTAATAAGATGCTAAGTAAATTGCTCATCGGTGCAGTTTAGCAGAATTTGTAACTAGCAAAATTAATCTAAGCTGCAATAACAAAAATAAAATAGAGCAAAATAGCAGACTTTAAATATGTAATAGAGTGTTCTTGTGCAGGTAACCAACACCATCAATTGTTCTTTTTGCATAATCTACCACAGACAGCCAATCATCCTTATTTATTTATGCATTTTTATATAGCGCAAACTTTACCCAAAGGTGTCGGAGCGTTTTACAGTAAAACAGGGGTGTGGAATTTAATAAAATATCTACTTGTCCATGGGGCAGGTTGCTTCATAAATATACTTGTCCTGTAACAAAATCTACTATCCCCTTTGGTGTCATGTAGTGCAGCCACAAATGATGGCAGCAATCTCATTATATAAGAGCTCTGATATAGCCTCTCTGATTATGCCAGGGCTCATACCATAGTAGTGTTTGAATACTTGCAGTCCCCTTATGTTGCCATGTTGCCACGTTTCCGCAGGTCTACATACTGGGGCTAAAGGTAATGGTAAGCAAAAGTTCCAGGGTTAGAATTCCCTGAGTCTGTACAAACCTACTAACTTGCAAGTTTTAAGGGTTTTTAACGACTCTTCTCTAATCTTTTCCCATACTAAGAAATGTTGGAAATTTACTCCTGACAATGGCAGACGTAAACCTTCTTCCAGAGTTGGGAAAAAAGTGGTTGGAGGGAAAGTTCCCAAATATTTTCTAGGAGTACTATTTCTTGTCCTACTTCTGTAAATTCTAGGACAGGACCGGAGGCGAGGATTATGCTATTCTTTTTCCACTTTATTTAATAGCAGCCATTTGAAGTCAAAGTAAAACAAACTACCATTCCCATGAAACATTGGGAATAACACAGTTCAAACAATAGAGAGTGTCCCGTCCATCTACACCAATCACAGGTCTCCAGGGAGCTGATAGTCCTCTGTTACTGTCCATTCCTCCTCTTTCTTCGCTGCTCGCAGCCAGATAAGTCGGATTTATTTTCTCTCGGATTGTAAATTGTTCTTACTCTACCTTTGTGTGTATTAGGGCGTCACAGCCTATCGTATATGTGCGCTTTTGCGCTGCAGTGTTTTCTATTTTAACTGGTGACCTTTTATTGCCTTTGGCTGCTATCGGGACCGTTTCCCTCACGGCACAGCTGAGAGCGGTCGCGTGCGCCGAGCGTTTCAATCACCGACGCGCGCCCGCCTCAGGTTTCCATTGTTCATGTTACTTTTGTATTTCCCTCAAGTTTTGCCTTTCAGTTTACTCGCGAGTCAACCGCTACTCGGCTGACTCGCGCCAGGCCGTGGGAGCGCCTGAGCTCCCTAACGGCCGTGTACATACGGTGCAGGTTCACGGTGAACTCCTCCCACCGCTAGGGGGCGCATCTGCGCGCGCCATTCCGCTGCGTGCGAGCTTGGATGCCGCGCATTCCAGCATCCAACTCGCACCGCCGTGGGGAGCCTTGTTTCGCCTGCCTACAAACACCCGCTAATCGGGTCTGTCTACACTGCCATTAGGCAGCGTTACATTTCAAACGCCCCCTGCTAAACGCCCGCATCGAACACGGGTCTGTATCTGCCATTAGGCAGTTTGATTGGCGATTTTTTCTGCCCCAGGGGTCAGTAATATTAGGCCACTCAACGCTCTACACGAGTCAGTAATGCAGGCCTGTTGTCTGCTGGGACCCTAGTTTGGCAGGCTGCCCTTCCATCTTGCACCAGGGCTGTTGGGTCTCGGGCTTTCAGCCCTCCTTATTGCGAGCACTGCCCGCCCCAATTTTAGGCTGACACCCAGCCCCCCCCTTACTCTGAGGCACACCCCTCTGCTTAGTTACCCACCTACCTGGTATAGTGCTATCTACTGGCCCTATGGATACTTACCAGGATGACGTCTATCAAGACTATCAGTGGGAGGAGGACCCACTCACCGCACTCTAGCGGGACGACAACTTTTACGACGCTGTGGATGCTTCTCTCCACAAGGCGGTAGAGCAAGCTATGACACTCCTTGAGGAGCGTCTGTCCCGCCAGATTGCGCAGGCCTGCGACAAGCTGGCTAGGGCCACCCAGGCCTTACCGGCCACCTCTCCCTCAGGCGGACCCCCCGCTGACCAGCAATCTTCTCCTGCCAAACGCACTAGAGACGCGGGGGTGGATGCAGACGCCTTCGACCACCTCAAGCAGGCATTCCTGGCAAGTACTGCCCCTCCAGTGACACCCCCTGCCCCAGGGGATGGTGACCAAGGGGACGCCGACGATGCCGCTGGCCTGTCGCACCCCTGGCGGCCTTCTCGCCCTGCGCCCACTCCGGACGCCCAAAGCCTCTGTGCTGACATGTTGAACCCGGACGATATTCTCCATCCGAGGTCCTCGGACTGGGCCCCCTCAGACAAAGTTGCCCAGTATGTCGCCAGCAGGATCCGCCAGCCGCTAGAGGCCACAGCTCGCAACTGCCTTAGGGCTGAGTGCCCTCGTCCCTCTCTCGCAGGGAAAGTAGCGGCCACACCCGACATTGATCCCCGTATGGCCACGTTCCTCCAAAAATTCGTCAAGAACCCTAAGAAGGGCATTGACAGGTCTTGGCGCGCTTGTCAAGACAAGCTCCTAGACGCCCTAGGCCCGATCACTAAAATCCTTGACATGGCGGAAGAGGCAAAAGTGTTGAGGTCCCTGATCTCTCCTGATCACCTCTCTTCTTGGGCCCAACGCATAGTGGTATTCCTGGGCAATGCCAACTGTGCTATATCTACGGAGCGGCGCAGGTCCCTGCTGATCAAAGTAGACCCCAAATTGGGGGACCTGGCCGACTCTGAAGCGGGCCCCATCGCACAGGGCGGCCTCTTCGGTGAGCCCTTCATTAAGGAACTAGGGCGATTTGTGAACACCTTTACGTCCCTAGATAAGGCACAATCTTCAATTAAAAAGGTGTTTCACCCTCTGGTTTTCTGTGGGGCCGGACGAGGAAGGGGCCGCTCGTCCGGCCGCCCTAACCAACACAGGGGACAAGAGTCCAACCACGGTCAATACCAGGACCAGGCCAGGTTTGGGAACTTCTACCCAACAAGAGGACGACGCGGCAAATACAGAGGCGGTAGAAGCGGTGGCGCCTCCAACTCTTCCGGTGAGTGTTCACCCTTCTTCCCTTCTAAAAGTGGGAGGCCGTCTGGCACATTTTTTCCAGGCCTGGACTTCCATCACAGGGGACGCCTGGGTCCTGCAAACCGTACAAGGTTTCCGCATAGAGTTTCACGGGGACCCTTCGCAACCAGTTACCCCGCGCCCGCTCTGTTTTTCGCTAACAGACGCCGCTTTAGTCGATCAGGAGGTCCAGTCTCTTCTAGACAAGGGAGCGATCACAGAAACTCTGCCCCACCCCAGAGGCTTTCTCAGCAACCTCTTCTTGGTGGACAAGCCGGACGGGGGTCAAAGGCACGTCATCAACTTACGCGAGTTCAACGAGTGGCTGGTTTACCGTCACTTCTAGATGGAGGGAATCCATCTCCTTCGCAATATCCTCCGGCCCCACGACTGGATGGCGCGCCTCGATCTCAAGGACGCCTACCTTACGATCCTAGTCTACCCGCCGCACTGGCGGCTCCTGCAGTTTCTCTGGCGGGACAGGACTTACGAGTTCACCACCCTCCCGTTCGGCCTTTCGTCTGCCCCTTGGTGTTTTACCAAGGTACTCAGGCTGGTAATGGAGCGCCTGCGAGCGTGGGGAATGTCTACCTGGACGACATCCTGCTGATGGCCCAGTGTCCCAATATTCCCTCACACCAGCTTCAGACCGCGGTCGATCTCCTTCAGAGCCTCGGTTTTGTAGTCAACGAGGCCAAGTCCACTCTGGTTCCAGTCCAGAGGGTCGTTTTTCTCGGTTTCTTGATCGACTCCGTAGAGTCTACTCTCAGCCTCCCATCTCGCAAGATGACAAAGATTAGACGCGAGATTCGGAGAGCCCTCTTGCAGACACAAATCTCCCTCAGGCAGCTAGCCCGTATAGTGGGTCTCCTCTCGGCCTCTATCCAGGCTATATTTCCGGGTCCGCTCCATTACAGAGCCCTCCAACGCCTCAAGGCCAAACACCTGCGCAGAGGCCTCTCTTGCTCTCAGAAAGTGAGCCTCTCGACGGACGCCAAAGAGGAGCTCCAATGGCGGCTCACCATCATGGAGGCCTGGAATGGGTACGCAATTTTCGGTTCCGCACCAGATACCGTTATAGAATCAGACGCCAGCAGATCAGGCTGGGGCGGGAGGTGTGGCGACTTCACCACGGGAGGTGTGTGGTCACCACAAGAACAACGATTACACATCAACTGTCTGGAGCTCTTAGCGGGCTCATTCACGATCCGGTGTTGGACCAAGGATTCGATCCGATCCTGCGTCCTCCTCAAGATGGACAACATTTCGGCGGTCCGATATATCAACCATCTTGGGGGTACGCGATTGAGAGCCCTCTCGGACCTCGTGGCGAACTTCTGGCAATATTGCCTGGCCCATCAGATCTCCGTTACTGCGGAGTATCTTCCCGGACAGGACAACCAGGTGGCAGACTTTCAATCCCGCCATTTCCACGACGTGAGCCTCTGGAGGCTGCACCCGGGGGTATTTGCGGATCTCCAGAGCATTTGGGGTCCTTTTTCAGTAGACCTCTTTGCGTCTCGCCTGGCTCATCAACTTCCCAGGTTCTTCAGTTGGAGACCGGATACTCTTGCAGAGAAGACATACGTTCCTGCAGAACTGGCAGGAGGAAGCAGGCTACGCCTTTCCCCCGTTCGCCATGATCACCAGGGTATCAGCAGAGGTTCGTCGCCAGAAAGCGGACGTGGTGCTTATCTCGCCAATTTGGAGATTGCAAGTTTGGTTTCCGGTTCTTCTGGAACTTTCTTGGGATTCTCCAATCCCTCTCCCCCGCTTTCCAACTCTCCTTCTCAATCCAAACAAGGATCCCCACCCATTAATCGCGCAAGGCTCCCTAGCCCTGTTGGCGTGGCGGATTACATAGGACGATGGGCGGTACCAGGCCTTTCGGGAGCAGCTGAGAAATTCATGTCCAAGGCCTGGACCGATAGTACCGTCAAGCGCTACCGCTCCACCTGGAGAAGGTGGTATCGTTGGTGTGTGCGACGGAGTCTCAATCCTGTGGCAGCAGATGTGACCTCCATCCTGAATTTTTGGGCGGCCCTAGCGGAAGAGGGCCTGGCTTATAGAACAATCAATACCTTCCGTTCTGCCATCTCAGCAGGCCACACCCTGGTGGACGGCTCTCCGGTGGGTGAGCACCCCTTGGTCTGCCGCCTCCTTCGAGGCATTCGCCTCTCTTTACCCCCAGAGCCTCGATATTCTCAGCTCTGGGATGTCAACCAGGTTTTGAACTTGTTTCTGTCCTGGCAGCCGAATAGATTCCTCTCTAGGAAGGAGCTCTCGGCAAAGTTGGCTATGCTTCTTTGCCTGGTCTCTTGTAGACGGGTTTCGGATGTCAGGGCCCTGGACGTATCAGGTAGGATATTCACCCCAACGGGGGTTACCTACACCATTCGTAGGCGCACCAAATGTGGGACGAAATCTATTTCTTATCCCGCTTTCCCGGACTCCCCGAAGCTGTGCGTGGTCTCTTGCCTCAAGGCATATGAGGAGATGTCGGAGGAGTTTCGTCCTCCAGGAGAACGTCAATTGCTCATTGCGCTTAAGAAGCCTCACAAAGCTGTTTCCTCCCCCACCATCGCCCGTTGGGTCAGATGGGTGATGCAGGAAGCCGGCATAGACTTACGAGCATTTGGGGCTCACTCTACCAGAGGAGCAATGGCCTCCAAAGCATTTACCCTGGGAGCTCGTCTGGAAGACATTCTGAATGCAGCAGACTGATCTTCAGACTCTACCTTTAAGCGGTTTTACTTCAAACCGGTTATTGACATGGCTCACTTGGTCGTGAGCAAGCTTTAAATGAGCATAATCCTCGCCTCCGGTCCTGACATAGAATGAAAAATGTCCTAGCTATCGTAACGCAAAGTTTCAATTTTATTAAGGACTCTGAAGCGAGGATTATCCCACCAAGGGTACAAGTTCTTTTTGTAACCTGCCCACCCTCGTACTGGGGTAAGTAAGCTCTTTAGTTTGTTTATGTCTAAGCTAACTGACAAACTTTCCTCTGCGAATGTACATGTGATATTTTTTCCCCTACAGGGCTAAACATTAGCCATTGCTGTCGCTTACGTTATGCCTTGTTTTCTACAGGCGACTAACAAACAAGATTCATGAAGCGTCCTTGATGGCTGATCTCGAGCGACGAAAGAGGAGGAATGGACAGTAACAGAGGACTATCAGCTCCCTGGAGACCTGTGATTGGTGTAGATGGACGGGACACTATCATGGACACTCTCTATTGTTTGAACTGTGTTATTCCCAATGTTTCATGGGAATGGTAGTTTGTTTTACTTTGACTTCAAATGGCTGCTATTCAATAAAGTGGAGAAAGAATAGCATAATCCTCGCCTCCGAGTCCTTAACCCCTTCGATGCTCATGACGGAATGGTTCCGTCATGAGCATCGGTGCCCCTGTGCTCATGACGGAACCATTCAGTCATGAGGCCAGGGGCACGAAATCCCTCTGCTGCAGACAGCAGAGGGATTTCTATTTCACCCCTGTGACCTTGGCAGCTGGGGAATTGCTTCCCCAGCTCCCGAGGCCCCCCTCCCTGGTTTCTGTGCCATGAGGATCAGCGCGCACGTCGCGCTGTCCTCATTGCACAGAAACGGAAACTGAAATGAGCCTTTAGGCTCATTTCAGTTTCACTGTCTATGTGCTCAGGGGGCTATCTCAGCCCCCCGGCCACGTAGAAAGACGGGAGAGGTATCATTGGAAAGGGGAGAATCTCCCCTTTCCAATGGTACCCCTCCCCAGTAGATCCCTGCTTGGGGATCACCCCAGGAGGGCGATCCCCCAGCAGGGATCCACCCACTAGACACCAGGGAGGGGGGAGCGGCCCCTTGGGCAAGGGCTTTGCTCCCCCCAATCTTTTTTGGTGCGATTTAGACTTTTTGCCCCCCCCCCTGGGGGGCATATGGGGGCAGTAGCCCCCAATCTGCCCCCCCAGGGGGGCAAAAAGCCCACTAGACCCCAGGGATATTTTTGTTTTGGCCCATAATTTATTAGGGTGGGGGCTGCCCATAAAGGGCATGTCCATGCCCCCACCCTGCAAAATTTACTGCCTTTCTGCCCCCCGGGGGGGCAAAAAGCCCACTATAAGCCAGGGATTTTTTAAATTATAATTTGTGGTGGGGGCAGCCCAATATGGGCATGCCCATGCCCCCACCCACCCCCGCAAAAATGACAGCCTTTCTGCCCCCCCTGGGGGGCAGCTGGGGGCATTAGCCCCCAATATGCCCCGCCAGGGGAAGGGTCAAAAAGCTCCCTAGTCGCCAGGGATTTTTTTTGGGGCAAATTTGAATTAGGGTGGGGGCTGCCCAAAGTGGGCATGTCCATGCCCCCACCCCCTCCCTGCAATAATTACAGCCTTCCTGCCCCCCCTGGGGGGCAGATGGGGCAGTAGCCCCCAATCTGGCCCCCCGGGGGGGCAAAAAGCCCACTAGACGCCAGGGAGTTTTTTGGGGCAAATTTTAATTAGGGTGGGGGCATTGGCATGCCCGTTTTGGGCAGCCCCCACCCTAATTAAAATTTGCCCAAAAAACTCCCTGGCATCTAGTGGGCTTTTTGCCCCCCCTGGGGGTCAGATGGGGGCATTAGCCCCCAATCTGCCCCGCCGGGGGGGGGGGGCAAAAAGCCCACTAGACGCCAGGGAGTTTTTTGGGGCAAATTTGAATTAGGGTGGGGGCTCCCAAAACGGGTATGCCCATGCCCCCACCCCCTCCCCCGCAAAAATAAAAGCCTTCCTGCCCCCCCTGGGGGGCAGATGGGCCAGTAGCCCCCAATCTGCCCCCCCCCTGGGGGGCAAAAAGCCCACTAAACGCCAGGTATTTTTTTGGGCAAATTTTAATTAGGGTGGGGGAATTGGCATGCCCGATTTGGGCAGCCCCACCCTAATTAAGATTCTGCCCAAGCTCCCTGGCGTCCAGTGGACTTTCTGCTCCCCCTGGGGGCAGATGGGGCTTTAGCCCCCAAACTGCCCCGCCGGGGGGGCAAAAAGCCCACTAGACGCCAGGGATTTTTTTGGGGCAAATTTGAATTAGGGTGGGGGCTGCCCAAAATGGGCATGCCCATGCCCCCATCCCCTCCCCGCAAAAATTACAGCCTTCCTGCCCCCCCCCCGGGAGGGCAAAAAGCCCACTAGACGCCAGGGATTTTTTTGGGCAAATTTTAATTAGGGTGGGGGCTGCCCAAAACGGTCATGTCAATGCCCCCACCCGCAACAATTACAGCCTTTCTGCCCCCCCCGGGGGGAAGATGGGGGCAGTATCCCCCAATCTGCCCCCCCCAGGGGGGCAAAAAGCCCACTAGACGCCAACGATTACGCTGGCTATTTTATGTGTGGGGGTGGGGGCTGCTCAGAATGGGCATACCAATTCCCCCAACCCCCCCAAAAAATAGCCACAGTGTTTCTGCCCCCCTTGGGGGCATATCGGGGCAACCCCACCCCCCGATATCCCCCCCAGGGCGACAGAAAGCCGACTAGGAACGGATTTGTTTTTAGCAATATGCCTACCTGTGGATTTTGGGCCCTAGCGCAGCCGGCACATAGGGAATCCTAGCAAACCTGTACATTTTTGAAAACTAGACACCCACGGGAATCCAGGATGGGGTGACTTGACTGGCTCTCACCAGGTTCTGTTACCCAGAATCCCTTGCAGACCTCAAAATGTGTATAAAAAAAACACATTTTCCTCACATTTCTGTGGTGGAAAGTTCTGGAATCTGTGTGGATCCACAAAATTCCACTCACCCCGCATTCCCCAAAGTCTTCCGAGAAAAATGGTACCTCACTTGCGTGGGTGGGTCAAGGACCCGCGACAGGCAAGGGCCCAAAAGCTATTGAGGTGACATCAAAATTACCTATCACAAACCAACCTGGTTTTGCATGGGGGGTCCCATGAGTTTTTGACCCGGGGCTCGGCAGCCATCTAGGGAAACCTACCCAACCCACACATTTCTGGAAACTAGACACCCGGGAGAGTCTAGCGAGGTATGGCTTGTGTGGGTCCCCCATCATTATCCTACCCAGAATCCCCTGCAAACCTCAAATTTCGCTGAAAAATTCACTTTTTCTCACATTTCTGTGGTGGAAAGTTCTGGAATCTGCGTGGATCCACAAATTTCCTCCCACCCAGCGTTCCCCCAGGGTCTCCCGATAAAAATGGTACCTCACTTGTGTGGGTAGGCACAGTGGCTGCAACAGGAAATGGCCCAAATCGAACTCTGGAGACTTCAAAATTACCTATAGCAAAACTACCTTGTTTTGGGGGGGGGGGGGCACCTGAGATTTTGGCCCCGGGCTCGGCGGCCATCTTGGGAAAGTACCAAACCCAAACATTTCTGAAAACTAGACACCCGGGGGAGTCCAATGAGGTATGGCTTGCGTGGATCCCCCAACGTTTTCCTACCCAGAATGCCATGCAAACCTCAAATTTAGCTGAAAAAAACACATTTTCCACATATTTTTGTGTGGAATCACCGTGCCGGCACAAATGTCCTACCACCCAGCGTTCCCCTTGTTCTCCCGAGTAAAATGATACCTCACTTGTGTGGGTGGGCCAAAGGCCTGTGGCTAGGAAGAGCCCAAAACATAGGGATTTATAGTATAGCACCGAGAATTCTAAGCGCTACATTTTAAAAAAAATACGTTTTTAGCCAATTCTGCTTTGGACACCCACACAAGTGAGGTATCATTTTACTCGGGAGAACAAGGGGAACGTTGGGTGGTAGGACATTTGTGCCGGCACGGTGATTCCACACAAAAATATGTGGAAAATGTGTTTTTTTCAGCTAAATTTAAGGTTTGCATTGCATTCTGGGTAGGAAAACGTTTGAGGATCCAGGCAAGCCATACCTCATTGGACTCCCCCGGGTGTCTAGTTTTCAGAAATGTTTGGGTTTGATACTTTCCCAAGATGGCCGCCGAGCCCGGGGCCAAAATCTCAGGTGCCCCCCCCCAAAACCAGGTAGTTTTGCTATAGGTAATTTTGAAGTCTCCAGAGTACGATTTGGGCCATTTCCTGTTGCAGCCACTGTGCCTACCCACACAAGTGAGGTACCATTTTTATCGGGAGACCTGGGGGAACGCTGAGTGGGAGGAAATTTGTGGATCCACGCAGATTTCAGAACTTTCCATCACAGAAATGTGAGAAAAAAGTGAATTTTTCAGTGAACTTTGAGGTTTGCAGGGGATTCTGGGTATGAGAATGATGGGGGACCCACGCAAGCGATACCTCGCTGGACTCCCCCGGGCGTCTAGTTTCCAGAAATGTGTGGGTTAGGTAGGTTTCCCTAGATGGCTGCCGAGCCCCGGGCCAAAAACTCATGGGACCCCCATGCAAAACCAGGTTGGTTTGTGATAGGTAATTTTGATGTCGCCTCAATAGCTTTTGGGCCCTTGCCTGTCGCAGGTCCTTGACCCACCTACGCAAGTGAGGTACCATTTTTATCGGGAGACCTGGGGGAACGCTGGGTGGGAGGAAATTTGTGGATCCACGCAGATTCCAGAACTTTCCACCACAGAAATGTGAGAAAAAAGTGAATTGTTCGGCAAAATTTGAGGTTTGCAGGGGATTCTGGGTAGGAGAATGATGGGGGACCCACGCAAGCCATACCTCGCTGGACTCCCCCGGGTGTCTAGTTTCCAGAAATGTGTGGGTTAGGTAGGTTTCCCTAGATGGCTGCCGAGCCCCGGGCCAAAAATTCATTGGACCCCCCCATGCAAAACCAGGTTGGTTTGTGATAGGTAATTTTGATGTCGCTTCAATAGCTTTTGGGCCCTTGCCTGTCGTGGATCCTTGATCCACCCATGCAAGTGAGGTACCATTTTTATCGGGAGTCCTTGTTGAATGCTGGGTGGGAGGACATTTGTGGATCCACGCAGATTGCAGAACTTTCCACCACAGAAATGTGGGGAAAATGTGTTTTTTTTGGACAATTTTTTAGGTTTGCAAGGGATTCTGGGTAACAGAACCTGGTGGGAGGCAGTCAAGTCAGCCCGTCCTGGATTCCCCTGGGAGTCTAGTTTTCAAAAATGTATAGGTTTGCTAGGTTTCCCTAGGTGCCGGCAGAGCTATGGTTCAAAAACTACAGCTAGGCACTTTGCCAAAAAGGGTCATTTTTCACTGCGAAATTGAGGTGTGTCCACGTTGCGTTTGCGCCGTTTCCTGTTGCGGGCACAAGGCTGACCCACACAAGTGAGGTACCATTTTTCTCGGAAGACTTTGGGGAACGCGGGGTGGGTCGAAATTTGTGGATCCACGCAGATTCCAGAACTTTCCACCACAGAAATGTGGGGAAAATGTGTTTTTTTTACAATTGTTTAGGTTTGCAAGGGATTCTGGGTAACAGAACCTGGTGGGAGGCAGTCAAGTCACCCCATCCTGGATTCCCCCGAGTGTCTAGTTTTCAAAAATGTATAGGTTTGCTAGGTTTCCCTAGGTGCCGGCAGAGCTATGGTTAAAAAACTACAGCTAGGCACTTTGCCAAAAAAGGGTCATTTTTCACTGCGAAATTGAGGTGTGTCCACGTTGCGTTTTGCGCCGTTTCCTGTCGCGGGCACTAGGCCGACCCACACAAGTAAGGTATCATTTTTATCGGAAGACTTTGGGTAATTCAGATTTGTAAAGCAATGGTTATTACCTATTGACTTTCGATGCATTCTGCCTTCCAAATAAAAGACATTGTGTAAAAAAGAAGTAATTTAAAAAAACGACCGATAATTCTCATGCTAGTATGAGTATTCCCAATTTCGGAAATGTGCAAATATCTACTGTTTCTAAACTCTATATTTTGTTCCCATTTCAGAAATACATAGGTGTCTTTCATACCAATTTTTCCATGTATACATTTTCCCACAATAATTGCTATATACCCGGTACATAATAAAAAAACCATTGCAAGATGCTGCTCAGTTATTGGCTCTGGGTTCGTCGGGTTCTTGGTGAACCTACAAGTCCTAAATATCCCCACAACCAGTAAGGTCCAGCGGATGTAACGGTATATTGCTTTCAAAGAGCTGTTATAATTAGAAGAAGTTAAAGGTGAAAACGTTGACACAAAAGGCTGTTTTTTTCAACTAATTTTCAATTTTTCCTATATTTAACTGTACGTTTCTATAAAGAAAACTTGATGGATCTACACAAATGACCCCTTGCTGAATTCAGAATTTTGTCTACTTTTCGAAAATGTATAGCTGTCTAGGATCCATTATTGCTTTTATACCCATTTCTACCATTAACTGGAAGGAGGTTGAAAGCACAAAAAATAGCAAAAATAGGCTATGTCCCAGAAAAATGCCAAAACTGTAAAAAATGTTGGTTTTCTGACAAAAGTCTGTCATTCCCTAAAAGCTGGGAAAATGGTGATTTCAACCCCACAAACCCTTTTTTGATACCATTTGCAGGGAAAAACCCAGACGCTTTCATTTGCAGCCCTTTTTTCGCAATTTTCCCCAAAAACCCAAAATTTAGCTGTATTTTGGCTAATTTCTGGGACCCCTCCAGGGGAATCCACAAACCCTGGGTACCTTTACAATCCCCATGATGTTGGAAGAAAAGGACGCAAATTTGGCATGGATACCTTATGTGGTCAAAAAGTTACAGGGGACTAAGTTCGCACTACCCCAAATAGCCAAAAAAAGGCTTAGCACAGGGGGGGAAAAGGCCTAGCAGCGAAGGGGTTAATAGAATTGAAACTTTCCGTTACGATAGCTAGGAAATTTTTCATTCTTGGGAATTCATGAAAGCTGTATAGCTGCACTTAATGCAAGGACATATACCATGGGTGCACTTTTGAGACTTTCTTTAATAATTGGGCCCCTAATTTGGTCTGGCGTGGACTGTGACCTTTTGTGTTTATTAAAATTCTGACTCTCTCTCTCTCTGTATCGGCTGGCTTCACTGTGAGTGACAGCATTCTGCTCTTTCACAAGGAGCATATTGGCACACAAAGTAATTTGTTCATTGGCAGTTACTACTGTGGCAGTGTGTGCTTTTTGAGACCAAAAATTTTTTGGGGCTTTTGCCAATGTTTGTTATAATGGTGAGGGCCCGGCAGCTCCCACACCAATAAGGTTTTAAAAAAAACCATGCCAAAACAAGTCACACATTGCCAAAACTAAAAAGCTGACCACCAATTTCAGACCTGCTGGTTTTGCCAATGCTTTTTTTATTTTTGTTTCCCATAATCTTATTGAAACTGGTTACACTGATTTTCCATTATGAATATTTTTGGGAAATACTAGCATGCATCAACACATGTTACTAAATGATTCTGAAAAGAAATGGTACCTGACATTTTACAGTAGTTTATCAAAATGCTTTTTTTCCTGCTTTCATTTTTTTAATGAACATTTTATTTTGAAAGCAAAGAATTATCAATCTTGCTTTCAATCTTCCGCAAATATTTGCATCAAATCAGAGAGCATTCTGGGAGCATTATACATAGCCTCATATTGCTAAATTATGAAAACGTGTGTACACATTTTTATACAGGAACCACTGTCAGTAGTGCAGTCAGAGCATACAACATTTACTTAGTGCGCTCACCCTACTAATAAAGGCTTACAATCAGCGGCAGTTCCTCCTAAAGAGCTGAGGAGTGTCGCCCCACCTGCTGCGAGCGCAGCAGGTACATCATATACATGTGTAAGTAATTACCATTATTAAAGGAACACGCTGTTCTAGTGCGAGTGTTAGGGTGGGGCAGGGCAGATGGCATCAGCAGGATCAGATTTATTTGTGAAGCTGACAGTGCGAGTGCGCATGTCACATTGGCCGACCGTCTTTCGATGGCCAGCCCAACATGCGCACTTCAGACCGCACATATCCATGCAGTGTTAACTGCCCAGGATTGCAGCAGGCACAGGCATCTATGCTCAAAAGGAGCGCTGGGTTAGCCTGCTCAAACCAATCCTGGCTCTTCTCTCAGCATGACAGTAGCTCCAGGATTGGTTAGGTTAGCGGCTGTAGGAAGTCAACTACCTTCCGGTTCCGGCCCTTCACAGTGACACAGCAGCAAAGCCCGATCATCCCGGAGCGTGCGCAGGCAGCATACACGACAGCCACTGCCAGGACTTCCAGCCAAACAAAGTACGCTGCAAGAGGTAAGCGCAACAAACCTTCTCTTGTCCCGGCTAAATAGTCTGACTGCAGGTCGCGAGAGAGCACATTCAGTGTGTGAAACCACCCTCCCGCCTCCCCCGCCCGAGTCGTCTCAGTGTTCACAGTAACACGAGTCTTAATATTTATGGTCATCAAAATCACCTTCCCAGTAATTCACAACTACTGTAGAACCCTTCCAAGTACTGGCCCAGCCCTTCCCTTCGTTATATCCTCGGTGAAGTGTCCAGCCATTGCTTAATTACAGCTTGGGTGGTTGGGCCTGCATGCTCCACCGGATCATCAGCTAACTCACAACGTGCTTCCTTTTCATGTCCTTGGCATTTAAACCTTAGTTACTCTCCAAGTCTGGACAGCAGAATGAAAAATGACCCGCCTTGGAGCACAGCTCACTAATCATGCCAGACCACGGATAATCGAGATTATTCCCGATTTCGTTGATAACTTGTTATTTACTGCCCAGTTACTCGACCTAAGAGTCTTCTCTGACCTTGGAACCACGGCCACCCCGACCCTTCAGACCCGTTAACGAAAGCAGAAGCACAATCATCCCACATGTTCATGTATTAACGACTATAGTCACACCGGGGTGTTTTTGCCTCCACTTTACCACATAGTTGTTACCTATCTCGACCCCAGACTTCTGGTTGTCCATCCACATGTATAGACCCTGCAGCCAGGACTAACGGAGGGCCTGCAGGCAGAGGGGAAGCTTGGATGTGTGAGAAATACTCCAGTTAGGGAAGAACGCAGCAGCTCAAGCTGCCCTCTGTGTCTTAATATGCCACCTCGTCTGTCCTCCGGCCTGCATCAAAGGTAGGGAACGGGAACCCCCGCCTCCGGGGAAAAACAAGCATTTGCAATGCAATAGGTCTCGCATTTACGCGAGTTTAAGCTATTGGCATTGTAAATGACAATGCCTTTTATTTATGTTTTAAAAACAAAAATAAAATGCATTGTTATTTGCAATGTCAATAGCTGAAACTCGCGTAAATGCGAGACCTATTGCATTGCAAATGCTTGTTTCTCTCTTGCTCTAGGTCAAAAGTCTGTGGATGACAATAAATCTCGGTTCCCAGAAAGTAGTGCCGACTCCCAGCACCCTCCCCGGCACAAATTAAGCTCTTCCGTGGGGTATGACACAGTGGAATAAACCAGCTCTGCTGATAAGAGCTGAAGGATTCATAGGTTTAATCAAAAACTTCGCAGGAACCTCACGCAGTGTGTGTGTTGTTTTGGAAGAGCAGTCCGACCAGTTCCTTTCAAGATGTCATCAAGTGGAAAATGTTCGAGGCGCAGCCACTTTAAGAATTCAACTCATCTGGCTTTACGCACCGTCTCCCGAGGTGCTCCCGCCTCGAAGCAACCCTCCTGGCTCGACGTGCTGCAAATCTAACAATGACTTTTAAGTCATAATTGTGTATAATTGGACCATCAATAGTAAAATGTCAATCACGCATCCCCGCCACCCAATAATTTTAAGATTTCCTCGAGCTAGAATCTAAAGGTGAAAAGGAGAGGCAACGAAAGCAAGAGAGAGGGAGGAGGGGCGGCAGCGAGTGAGAGGGAGGAAGAGAAAAACAGATATGGTTAAAGAGAGAAATGGAGAAAAATATCATGGAAAAACTAGAAATGGTACAGAAAACGAAAAGGATAAAGGAAGAAAGGATTGAGGAGAGGTAGAGAAAGTGTCAAGAACTGGACCCTGATTGAATTATATAAACAAAATTAAAAATCTGAAGAAGATCCCACATTGACAGCACACAGGAACAAGACAAGGTACCCCGACTGCTTCAAGCCCGCTTCAGACTACAGACAGTATGACAACACAGGCACCGCGTCTGCAGGCAAGAGCCAAGGGTTCACGCGCACAACACAACCACAGCAGACGCAAAACAAATTTAGAGACGTTCCAAGCATTAACTTCGTCCAGGGAGGTCAATTGTTTATGTGACACAAGCACCCCGCGCCCCCTTTACAATCTCGGAGCTCCCTTTCAATGTCAAAAAGGCAAATCATTTTCTCAACTTTCTGCTGAAGGTCACGGGAGGAGTTTCCAAACTTCGAACAATGAAACGAAGGGGAGCATTGTCCGGATTGTAAGTGTGAGTGGTGATTTCAAGCAGGGTACAGGGTTGGGTTGGGATTAGAAATCGTCCCGGGCACATCAAAAGAGAGGAGCGGGGGCGAGCGAGCGCGGCAGCCTGCTCAGCTGACCAGACGCTCGTGCGTCATGGCCTTCTGCACGCACTGCAGGCATGTGTTTCCACTATCGCGCCCGGCGTCTGGGCACGATAATGGGAAACAGATGTCGCGCCCTGCGCGCGTAACCGCAGGAAAAAGGCCATGACGCTTACGAGCATCTGGTCAGCTTTTGAAACCCCCTAACAATAAGTCTCGCCCTGCGCGAGCAGTGCTTCGCACTGCAACACTAGGCGCAAGACCTAAAAAGGCTGCAAACGGTGCCAAATGTCATTGATGTCTCCATCCTGGGTTGGAGTGATACAACACCCAATGCTCTGTGCCCACAGCCCCATCGACCAGTAGGTAGTCTGTAAATATTCAAAAACATGGCATTGTCAAGATGACTTTTTGGGGGCGACGTCTTTCAAAATATTTACTTGCTTTCTCCAATTTATTCATGTCTGGGTTTTAATAATATTCTCTAGTAAACTGATATTACCTACAAGGGATTTGATTTTATGAATTCAGGAGGGCATACAATCTTAGTTTTCTCCGTACAGCTGGAAAAAAAACAGCAGTTGCAGAAACGTACTAGCCATTTTTTATGTTTAAATAAAGGATTGCCCAGCTTTTCCTAATCTCGTGTAATTGCACCCGGTGTATTAGCTTTCCTCTGCAAATATGCCTCCTTTGTCCACTCAATGAGTTTACATCACCAGTTATTTGCTTTAAACTGTGTAACTCCACAGCCAAAACAAATAGTTTTTGGTTTAGCCTGTAAGTACAATTGCTGTCATCCGTTCCTGCTCTGAAAGGGGGGTCATTAGCTAAATGAATAGGCATTGTTTGTCCACTGATGAGGATCGGGCAAAGCGACAACCAAAACAAACAACTTGCAATCAGATTCCTGCTTTGCAGTTTCTTTTCTGACACCTCTATGTTGATGAACAAGCATTCCAACCTTGTAACTGGCTGTAATTGGTATAAAGAAAAGCGCCGTAATCTACCTGAGCACAAAAACACACCAAATTGCCTTTGTAGATCCTGACATTTTTGATAAACTCTTTGCTATTTTTGTTTCACTGCGTACCTTGCTTTGTCTAATTAGTAAAAATAGAAATCAGCTATGATAAAGTGAATTGCATATCTTTCACGGTAACCGAGAAACTTTTAAGTGTGAACAGTTCATATATGAATGCAGTCCAAATACGCTAAATGACATCATATACTGAAATGACTCCATCCATTTGAATTGTGTGCACTAAAAGTGTTTTGACTTAATTGTACATTTCATTTTCTGCTTTACATTGATCTAAGTGAATGGGGTTATTGCATTTTACTTTGTTAAATTTGTCTTTAGTGCCATTTGCTACACAGTTGGTTCAACTAAAGGCTAATTTGCATATGGCTGGGTCGAAACAAACTGAGGTGGCATGGTGGGCGAAAAACGATGGATTGGGATGCGGCCCGAGCGATTGCCAGTAGCTGATATTAATTCAAGCAGTGCATCCATCACTTTGTTGTTGCAGTATTTGAAGGTCCACCTTGGGACCTTGTGGGTGCCTTGCTCTTGCAGTGAAAGTTGGAAAGAACTTTAACGCCTCACCACTTTCAAAAGTCACCAGCCGCCACTGGTAATTAACCATAAATACAAGTTTGAACAGCATTAACATATGAACAAAAATATTACCTTAACTGCAGACAGTGCCCTTCCCTGATGTGGTACTGCAAACTGGCAGCAAAGGGTTTGTGCTGCAGGGGGTTGAGTCTACTTGTCCCAAGGACAAAATACACATGAAAACTTGTTGCCCTTCACCCCAAACAATATGTCCTGGGCGTCGGGCTATAGGAATTCCACAACCCTGATAGAACCAGTTACATTACATAAGGACTTCAGAGTACATGAATTACATAAAAGATACAAAACAGATAAACTCTAAACTCACTAAGTACATACGTTTACTACAGATACTAGTGGTTAGAGTTACATATATACAAGTTGCAAATTCACTCAAGATTACATTTTAGGGAAAGTTGACATCATGTCTGATTATAAAGTTGTAAAAGGTAAAGATTTGGTCTCATTCCTATTGCCCTTCTTTGCTACTTAGCAGGAGGGCTGGCCACCGTTCCCTCAGAACTGTGAGACCTTGAGATTCAAGGATGTTTCATTAGGAAATCAGAGTGCCTTACTATTGAAGAAGGCATGTAGAATAGATTCAGTGGTCAAACCCTGGAAGACCGTTACATGCTGAGAGTCATTGGCGTCTCTACTCAGTTCCCACATATTATCCATAAGGTATTCATCAGCCGTTGGTAGAGAGTTTGAATGCAGACCCACCTAATCAAATTAGTTAAAAGGAAGGCAGCTCTGAGAGTGCACAGTAAGATTAGAGGTGGTAAAATAGACTGGTGTCATAATATAACGTGTATTTGTAAAGCACAAGTTCACCCTAGGGTATCTAGGTGCTGAATAACAGATGTTTACTGTTAGCCAACTCAATGGTACTCATTTTATCGACCTCAGAAGGATGAAAGGCTGAGTAGACCCGCCGGGATTTGAAACTGTGACCATGAGGTCAAACACAAGTCCCTAAAGTGGACGCATTAGTCCACTAAGGCACCAGACCCGGCATAGCACATGGCTGTCCCCACTACTAAGAGCTTTTTCTGGAATTGCTGGATTTGGTGCTTAAGTTGTATTGTAGCCTTTTAGTTAGGTCAGGAGAGCACACTGAAGTGGAAAATTAAAACAAACAAGTAGCTATGGATGTCCTAAATTAAATTGTGTCTGTTAATACACCAATTATATCATCATATTCAGGCACCATGTTATGACTGTAACTGGGCAGTGTAGCCACGACTTATCCCATCACCCCCTCCTCACTGAAGTACTACAGGCACTAAGCCACACTTATTAAAGCCACTCAAATGAACAAATAGGCTCACCGGACTCTAGATTGCTGCAGCAACAAGGGTCAGTACTGGTGTCGTTCCACATCTGTCACCTAACTACCAGCCTGGAGTGGAGTAAGTATTATGCAGAAATGTTCTGCTGGCTGCCACCTGTGTGTGGTAGTACTGCCCCAGATGACTCAGAACAGGAAGTTGCCTCAGAAACGGAGGCACTGCTGATTGATGGGCTGTTACTACTTTAGGCTGGTTCCTCTACAATTACCTATTTGATTAACAATAAAAGACTTATTCAGAGGCCTGATGAAATTGTTCTACTGTACGGCGCGCTACATGAGCAGGAACAGAAACAGGTAGGTCAGTTGATTTGTAAGGTGCGGAAGGGCACTATTCTTCCTCAGCTTAAGGCTGTACACCACCAAGGATGCTTTCTTTGTTTAGTGTGCTTGCTACAACTTAAACCAGCAGCAGGGCCTGTTCCAGAGTCCTTATCTGGTAAAAGCCCAACAACTCTTCTGTGCCCATATTTGCAACCCGGTTTACTTTCTACACTTTGGGGTTTTGGGCTCTGTCAGCAGGCGTGCTACTGTATTGATCTTGTCCAATTTGACTGTAGGTTGGCTTTCTATCATCGAAATCCAAAAACAGCCAGTCCCTTTGCAGGGCGAGTCTTATTGATACTGCCCAAATGTTCATTATAACTCCAGCATAGGGATTACAGTGAGGTGGAGAAATAAATAAAGAGTACAGTAAAATCTGAGCACCCCATTCAGCAACCAGCATAATCAAATGCATAATGTCATGACTATAAGTGCCATTTCTACCACTAAACTCCTCCATTTACTTCATGCTCTGTTGTAGTCTAGGGGCAGACGGAGTATCCGAAAAGTGACAGTGGTTATACTGGTATTTGCGTGCAGGTCCAGCAGGAGAGCGATTAGAGACTCATATCTTAGCATGCCAAGCAGAGAGGTTAGAAAGCAATGTCCTTACTTTGCCTTTTCTCCTTACAATCCCATTTTTAAACAATATCAATATCTAAACAATATCGCAGTCTGAAAGTGGGCAGGTATTGGAACACATGATTAGTAACTGGTTTGCAGTTATTTCAACATCAAATTGTATGAAATTAGATTTACCAACTCAAAGTCTTAAAAATGTATTACATTCTATGAACTCGGTCTTCCTTTTACCTCTACTATGGACTAAGCATTGATTGATGCTTCATTACCTCTGCCCCTCTGTATATGGACACCAAAAGTTTATTTTGTGAAGATTTGTAAAAGACTTTGAGAAAAGCCCCCCCCTCCCCAGTTGTGGATCCTTGCTATAGTGAAGAGTGGATTGGAGAGCCTGAGCAGCCATCTAGCTGACTGAATCACAGTCAAAGCGGAGTCCTTAATCTGTTGAACCTGCTGACCTGCTCCCAGAGAGTGAGTGACATATCTGTTGTGTGCATATCAGCCATGTGTGTGATCCTGCAGGCACAGGATCCCTTGAAAGCAAGAGCTGTATCCCCTTGACCTGACCCAGGAGCTGGATTAGGAGGTCTGACCTGTATATAGAGCATGTAGTTACTGCGAGGAATCTGGAGCATAGCGTTCTAAATTCACTGAAACAAGTTCTGAAGATTTCTTTATCAGGCTTGTGTCCACTGCACGCACTGATGTCAGAGAACCAAGAATGGGACAAGAATATCTCCCCAGCCTCAGTGTCTTGTTGTAGGAAGGTGGAATCTGACTATATGGTTGCCCCCACTTTTTTTATGGTGTTTTGCTGGTTTATGACTTAGTTGGACTGGGATCCTGCTTTTCAGGGCCCCAGTCTATCTGCTTTCTCTGTAAAAAGGTTTCCATGTGCCTTAGGCACATCTCTGATTGGAATCTGGAGTGCCCTTATAAGTCCCTAGTATATGGTATACTATGTACCAAGGGCATAGGTACCTCAGAGGCCTACCAGGGGCTGCAGCATGTATTATGCCACCCCTGGAAGGCCATCCAAACTGACACCACAGGTCTGCTACTGCAGCCTGGGTAGGGTGGTGCATGCACCCCTTACTGTGATATAGGTTACCTATATCACTAAATACATACACACATATAAACCTATAAGTCACTCCTAAGGCAGGCCTTATCAATCCTAAAGGCAGAGTGCATGGTTCCTATGTGAGAGGGTGCTCCTGCATGAGCAGGGCCCCTCTGCAGCGTTCGGAGACCATCTCTGATGCTGTTTGTAGTGCAGCCTGACCATATACTCTTAAGCGCATTATATCCTCGCGGTAAAATGCTAACTTTGGAATGGCTGCACCTAAACATGTCGTGTTTGGTGTCAAACATCTTGGAATACTACCCCCCGCCAATCCTGGCGGCGGGGGTAGCATTCCACCCTTCTAGAGGGAAAGACATGTTAACTCTGGCTTACCCGGTAACTTCTTTCTGAAGCCCTGGCATCACAAAATGGATGCTGCTGCCACAGACACAAGTCTGGCCTCCTGCTGCTGGACGAAACTCCGGCAGGGGAGGCCTGGACAATAGGTTTCCTGTTGCAGGGAGGTGTGACCACCTCCCCAGACAGGATAATGTGTATTGGGGCTGGGTGGGTGCACTCTTAGAGTGCTTTGAAGTCCTGCACTGGGGGAGCAAAGGCTCCTCTGTGCATATGCCAGTTCAAACCAGCTCAGGGGCTACCTGCCCCTGCTCTGGCGCGAAACTGGACAAAGGGAAGTGGGTGTAGCCACCCCCTCCCTTGACCCTCCCATAGGTGGGGTCATAGAGCTAGTCCATCCCCTCTTTTTAGTATAAGAGGGGGAACCTTGCCATTGCAAAGCAGATAACCCCTGGACGACACTCTACAGAAGAATCCTGGCCCTTCGACGTTCCACTACCTATGGAAGACAGAAGAATCTCCCTTGGAGTCAAGGAGTGACTCCTGCTTGGCAGGCACCAAAAACGACAACGACGGTCGCAAACTACGCCGCTCCCGCCGGAGTCCGAAGTCCCTGCAGCCCAGGAAGTGGATTTCCTGACCTCTCCCAGGCCATCGTGAGTCCTCAGCGAAGCTGAGGCAAGTGGACCCCACGAGTAACGAGGAACCGCGACCCCTGGGTACCGTGCACTATTGTCGAGTGCAACCCCTTCACAACGTTCTACGAACCTGTGCTTTGGACCACGTGTGGTCCCGACCTCCAGCAGGAATCCCTCCGAAGATCAGAGGCCTACACCGTCCCGAGTGACCGTGGGCCCCTGTTGAGTGATTCCGCCCGAGGTGTCTTCGCGATCCCTTGCCCGCTGGCTTGTGGGTCCCCAGAAGACTTCTGAAAGAAACCAAAGGGCTCCCCTGGTTGCTCCAGGCCTGCCCTGACTTACCCTCGCTGGGTGAGTTCCACAGACCTTGCTCGTCTGCGCCATCGACTTTTCTTCATCTCCCCGAGACTTGCGGCTGCCAAGGCTTGTTGGCTCCGATCGAGTTGCCGACACCGCAGTCAGCTGCAGACGTCGAGGACACACCGAATCCAGCTCCTGGTCGTCGTCGACGCCTCCTGGACCACGTGGCTGAAGAGTCAAGGCACCCGCAACCGACCTGAATCACTCGACGACGGTGGGCATCCATCTTCCTTGCCCCGAGTCACTGCCAAGTGACTTTGAACACTGTCCCCTCTGCTTTCAGGTCATCCTTCTTCAGAATCCAGGCTTGGATTCCACCGGACACTTCTTCAGCTCCCGCAAGCAGCAAGTCTTCTTTGTTCGCCAATGAAAACGACGCCGCGACCCGACACCAAAGGACACCTGTGCACCCGGCTTCCCTGGGTGAGGTAACTCCAGCACAACGGTGCTCCTGTGGGTGTGGGCCCTAGAACAACTTACCCTGTAAGTGACTTGCTTGTAGGTTCTACAGAAGTATCCTAAAACTCTTTATTTCCAACCGCGACTTGCCCCATTGAAGTCAACGGCGATCCGCGCCTGTGTATCTACACTGCACGCGTCCCCCGTGGGTCCTTTACTTACCTGCCTTGGGTGGTTTCGTGAGGCCCCAGCACTTCTGAAGGCCCTAGGCCTTGTCTCCCTGCAAGTCGTTGTCCCTAAGTCTCTTACTTAGTATATGGTCTGGTACGCCCCTAGGGCCCCAGCCATATTTTGTGCTTAACTTATTGTGAAACGTTGATTTGTGCATATGTTTGTCTTCTAATCTCATAAAGAGATTAGTAGAGAGTTATTTAGAAATAAATACATATATATTTGATATATATACCTGTGTGGTGTCTTTTCATTTGGTGATTCAAGAGATTAGATGGTAAAACAAGCTGCTTTACATTCCTCCGAGACTTAGCCTGAAGGCTGCTCTCCACAGCTACCACTAGGATAGCTTTCTTTAAAAGGTTGTCTTAAACCTATCTACCATAAGAGTCGATTTGCCCTGGTGCAAGGTGTCCACTTTAATTAGTGAACAGCATATACCAGGCCAACTTCTCACACTTGTGCTAACAATCTTGGCGTGCTGAGGACCTCTGAAGAATTTTCACCTCAGTTCCTTTTAAATGACTCAGGAAATAGTTATGAAATTTGTTATCCAACATTTTTTCTTTTTAATGGTTGCTTTTAGACAAAGTATGTATCCCTTTTGTATAATACAGGATAAAGTACTATCAAAACCACATAATGTTTAATGTGCTATTCTCAAAAACCTTTGTTTGAAAATTTAGATTTTTAACTTTTAATTTTGATACTATTTGGATTGTAATCTCAAACCCTCACCTCTTAAAGAGTAAGTCTATGACCCTGAACTGTGCTACTTAATGATGAGTCAGAGGATTCTCTTTTGGGAAATTTATTTTTCTTCTCTGAAGATCACCCGAAAAGGTTGGAATAAAAGCTCTGTCACAGCACAAAGCAGTGTCTATGAACATGTTTCGTCTGTCTACCAATTGGTTTCTTTACACATATACTCTGCATAAATCTGTCATTCACTCAGACATGTACACAAGACATTGAATACTGGTATTTTCAGTGAATAATTGTGAGTTAAGGAGAGCTAAGGAAAGAAATTAGTGTTCATAATGAAACCTAGATCCTGTGTACATTTCAATTTTCATTTTAGGTGTTTTATTGATAAAAAAAGTGCCTCCGTGAGTTATGAGAGAAGAGAACAAATGTTCAACAATATGCATTACGATCATCTTGACTTTTCACTCCTCATGCATGAGGAGCACTAATATTTTACCACTCCTGTCATATCCAAGCAAACAGTCTTGCTAAGCGAGTTTTTCCATTTCTGAACACATGTTCTGCTCCAGGGCATTTTCTGAGCCACTGATATCAGGTGGAATTTGAAAGTTAAGCTTTACCCAAGAGGTTAACTAGGGAACAAATACACAGTTTATCAAATCCAGGTAATACAAACTACAGACCACGGGTATGAAGAAACAACTGAGCTGTTTAAACGAGACAAAAACTATTATTGGAGCATGGAAAGAGAAAACATGTTTTATAATGATGCCCTGACTTGTGCTAGCTGTGCTTTATGTCCTGAAGAAAGTGTCAAAAACAGAAAAGAAAAATAGCAAATAAAACATTGTTTAAACAAACAGAATACTTTGATTGTGTATATGATCTTATCTTTAAATTTGTATTTACACTATAATAATTGAAACAAAAAGGGAATCTTTTGAAAATACTTACAGCTGTGAGTCCCTCATTATTGCAAATGTTTACATCTGCGTTGTACTCCAGCAATTTGCTCATGCATTTTTTCTGCCTATAAAAGGGATTAAAATATAGATCAAAGGCATCTTAGTATGGTGCAAATAACCTGGTGAACAGAACAATTTGTCTCAATGAAAATGCCTTAACTGGCAAGATTGCTCATCAACAACGGTTTATCATCAAATAAAAGATATTGTTATGCAACAAAGATTAATAGCACATGCTCATACCAGTTTCTTCATACATGTAGCACACCTCAGCAGTGCCAAACAGGTTTAAAAATTGTAGTTAGTGGAATATTTCAGAGCATGTATCACAACATATTTTATAGGTTTAAGGCCTCATTACAAGTCACATTTTAATACAACCAATATCTCCATTCCCTCGCCCGACCCGGGACTACCAACAATGGAAGTGGGTGGGGGAAGTCCATGGAAATATAGCGGGATTCACTCAGAAATAAGGAATTGCCAGGGGATTTTGGGGAATACCACACCAGATTTGCATCCGAAGACATTGGATCCACCAATCGCATAATTCCCATGAGAGAGATAACAGCAGTTAACAGCCCAATCAGAATTAAATAAGAACTCATAATGAAACCCTAAGGATTGACAAGAGTTACAAATGCTAAACTCAGAACTATGTGAAAGAATAGTTCAGTCCTAATACTGTATTAGGAAAAAGCCCTTTTAGATTATAACAGTGAGATGCCACTGATAATCCCTCCAATGGACAGAGGAAAAGTAGTTCTCCAACTATGTAAATCATGAAATTAGCAACAATGGCAATTGAACTTCACATTGGTAGAATGAATAAATCCTATTTCTTACCCATTTCTAGCTGCCAGGTGAAGAGGCGTGCACCCAGAGATATCTTGATAATTTGGATTTGCCCCCCTCTTTAACAGTAAAATCAAACATTCTACAGACCCACAGCTGAAACCACAAAAGAAGAGAATATTAGCATCACAGCTTGCAAGACAAAACAGAGAAGCAGGTCTGTTTTAATAAGACCCTTGGAAACAAAATGTCAGAATAATGTGAAAATAAAGACAGACTTTAAAAATTACTCTGTTAGGGAAAGATACCAGTGTTCTAACAAATATGAAAAACCAAACATTTTTTAAGGCTTATCTATGTGATATGGTTGAATCTTTGAGAGAGAGAAAGCTCGATGTAAAATATCAATGCTTTGACAAACATAACTATGTGGAAAAAACATCACCTGTAGAAAGATGTAGAAAAGGATTATTCTGAATCATAATTTTGGATGCTCTGTTAACCTTTAGCCAGGTATGGACTATATGCTCAATCATTCTAGTCACAATAAGACTGTCTATCAGTAAATAAGTTTTCACCTCCACCTCAAATCTGAGATACCGTTTCAAGAGCCACATTTGCCAACATCCACCAACACTGCACCAGGACTCTGGCTCATAATCACGTACTTGTAGCACGAGGCCATGGTTCATGTGCAGTGCAGGCGGGCGCAAGACGCACACCGGGCGTGAGGCACAGGCAGCAACCGTCAATGGAAGAGTACTGTCCATGTCGGGGCTAGCCCGAACTGCTGGCATAAGAAGCCCAAAACAAGCCCTGCCTACACATCAGACACAAGGACAACAGCTAACGCTGACTCAAGCCACTTTTGGCAGAGTACTATACCATAAAACCCATATAATGTCTAAAGCGATGAGTTGCGTGCGTCAGTCACGTGAATCAGAATGCTGGGTAAATGTATCCAGAGTGAGCGCAATAAGTGCAGCTGAGCCAGCCCCCAAGCAGTGAGCAACATGGACCGGCCTGCCACCTTTGGTCGGTCAGACAGTGCTAATTACTATACTGCAGACCCAGCTTGACAGATGAGGAGGCGTTATAATGCGTGATCATTATTTTTAATGCGGGGACTTGCCTTCAAATGCGTTAGGTTAACGCCTGATGCGTGGCACTTGGCAGGGCTGGTTCGGTGTTCAGTGCACGGCCAAACCTCCTGCAGAATTGGTCAGCCTACACCTTAGCAAGCCAAGCTTGCAACAGGCTAGCTGCACACTCATCATGATCTGATGTCACACATCAATACACAGTACTCCTTGGAGGCAGACTGTTGAGAACAGGCCACTGGCCATCTGCGACCAGTGCCAAGAAACAGCACTTAATCCACATCCAACAGGCTGCCAATTAAAGTGTGCAAGTAGAATAATCTTCATTAGTTAAAATTAAGCATGTATTAGGAATATACATAATAAGTAGTGGTGTTGAGATAATTAATGAAAAGCATGTTTGCTGCAGCTAGTTCAATATTGTAAAGCTCTGCGAAGCTAGAAGTCAACAAATACACTGAAAGTATGCTAAAACACTGCCTACAATTAACCTTTCTCCCCCTTTTTCTTTTCCGTTTTTTTATCATTCAATCAGAATGTCAATTCACCACATATGGGATTTGCAATATAGCGATGATGATAAATCTGTAAAATGCCATGAATGCATTGTAACGTAAAATGATATTATGCGAATGGAGATGTATAATATGCATACTGGCTGTTATGTGCTGTTCAAAAATTCAGGATAATAATAATAAAAACAAATTTAAAAAAAAAAAAAAAAAAAAAAAAAAACACTGCCTACAATACACTCTGGATACTTTGCAAGGGTCAAAGAGGAACTATAAAATAACACAATTTTATTGTGATTTTCAAATGACAATCAAGAATTATCTACAGTAGTGTAGAGGATGTCCACCGTTTTGAGTCTGGTTTCTTTCAAAGGAATGGGATTCCCAGATGTGGATCACCAGTGCTTATTATCACCCTGAGGGGACAATGCATTTTCTTGGGCTTTTCGTTCTCGAAAAGATCTAGAAGCTACCAATACATCCCATTCTTTCAGTCAAACAGTGAGGTCTGCAAAGAACAGATGGGGAGTAATTTTGCTCACTGTGGAGAAATGTGTGAAAAAGACACTTTAAAAATATAAATCCTCAGTGCCAGGTAAGAAGACAAAAACTTGAAACTTACTTGGCTGCAATATGCAGCAAGCTCCTCTTTACACGACCAAAGGCGTAATTCACATCAAATTTTGAATTTGAAAGTAGTTCTGACACAGACCTGAATGGGAAAAAGCAATGTATTGAACATTTTACAAATTAGTGCTAAATAACATGAATCATTTAAATTCTGGGATTGCATTAATATTCCGTACACCACCCAGCCTAATCCTAGTGTTTTAGCTGCTTGACAGCCCCAGTAGCATTTGGTGTTTTGCTGTCCTGTCCTGTGATATTTAGCGATATGTGTGAACAGAAGTACGATTAAATACAAGCAATCAGCAGGAAACATGACGGTGGAAACAGTCACTAAGTTGTTGGTACGACTTTTAGTTATCCGTGTCATGAAGGGCCAAACTGGAGACCCAGGCGGATGGCAATCATTTACATCAGGCTTCTCCAACAAGTAGCTTGTGAGCTACTGGTAGCTCTCCAGCTACCTATGAGTAGCTCTCCTGTGTGTAGTCCAGCCTACTAAGTTAGAAGCTTTTGTTTGGTTGAATTACTATGTGTATACCAAAATAGAAGAGTGTGTATTGGATATCAAAATGTGTGTATTTTCAGAAACCATAATTTCCAAAATCTATTCAAATCTGATATTTGAATGATAAATCATGCAGCCTTGAGAGACTTATTACTAATAATATTACGTTGGTGCCAGGGGGCATTGCATCTGTGCCGTTATGTATTGCCCTTGTAGAGACATTCCAAATTGACTAAACCTTTTTTAGATTACTGCTGACAATCCTGCAGTGAGAAGATCATGGCTGGTAACCTTGCATAGGGTGGTCAGTGATGTAATTTTGTCTGATGTATACAACACTAATATTATAGTAGCTCTGGATGATTTTCACAGAACATAAGTAGCTCTTGTTAGTGAAAATGTTGAAGACCCCGGATTTACATGAATGGTAAGCATGCAGGAAATCAGACATTGAAAATACCTATGAATCTGAATGCTGGGGTGCTTTAAATTGTAACCGTGAAAGAGGTTATGAAGTTCTTTGATGAACTAAAACTAAAGACATATTTTAAAACTTACAACGGCACCACAACAACTCGGTTGATTTAAGGCAGGAACCAAAATCAAGTAAAAAAACGTTTTTATTTTTCAAACTAAAACAGCGCACTAGTTAAAGCAAAAATTATATAAACACACACACACAACTTTGGGCAGCAATCAGTAAACTAAAAACTTGAATTACTGCAACACTGCACGATCATCCATCCTTCTGCACATAAAATACATTTCTAGCTTATCTCGACTCCAGAAAAAGAAAGAGCAAGAGCGCACTCCCCATTCCAAGGTGCTCAAACAATGCTATATGCTACTGCGACATGAGGCTGGTTTTACCCACCACAAACTGCGGAAATAACCACCATTTGTGCCCACATTGTAATCTATTCTTGGGCATATAAGGAAGATTGTGCCCAAAATGGGATTACAGGCCATATCGTAATTGGTACTTTAAATGTGATCACACTATGCACCGAGGTAAAGGAGCAGAATGTGGATCTGTGAGGTAGTGTCTTAGGAATATTGAGCACCTTCAATAGAGGGGTGGCATTTAGAACAGGGGAGAGTTGATGCTAAAAGACCCGCCAACAGACATGGTGCAACATGTGTCACATGATATCAGCTCTAGTCACACGGTTTTCCGGTATTTGGAGGCTAGGCACACTTCATGTCCATGGTGGTTCTGCAAACACTCCAGGACAAGGCAGCAGCGCTGGGAGGTTTTTTGGGGAGGCGGGGGGGCTGTCAGCACTAGACACAAAGCTCCACCTCCTCTGCCCCTGCCCCCATGCTTTGTAAAAGTAATGGGCTCAAGCTCCCTCTTCTCAGACCCCGACCGTGTAAACATATGTCTCTTCTCACACAGTGAGATTTATCTCAATGTTGCCTGGTCTAGGCTAAATAACATGATCAGACAGATAAACTAAGTATGTAAGCCATGTCATTCACCTCTCATGACTCCAAAGAACACCCGAGTGCTAGACCCCATCATTGATAACCAACACCTAAGCTTTTCAAGCAACCAAAAGATAAAGAAGTGTCCATGAATGCCCAACTGGAAAAACTTTACAGACCAGCCACTAGTTACCAGTTGACAGAAGGTCCACTTTCCAGCTCTTTGCATTACCTACAATGCACTAAATGGTAATGGCCCGGTATTCATCAGGAAGAATATCACTAAAGACACCCAACCCAGGAACCTTTGCTTTAGACCGGCACTTCCTCTCACAATACAAGCATACAAGGGGAAAAAAAAAACATTGGCAGCACATCTTTCTCTGTACAAGCAGCCCAACTGGGGAACTCATAACCAGCAAAGATATGGTCTACTGAGAACCATATGCCCTTCTGAAGACTGGTTAGAAGCTGGCTCTTTCCTACATGATCACAAGGCTCACCAACAACTTACAGCAGTAGCAAAAATAAGATACAGAAAACATGCCTGTGCAGGTTAGGTGCTAGACCACTATCTGACCATGTAGCCCAGAAGAGGGAACTCTAGTCATAGAAGATCCAGTCAATCTAAGAGGAACACACCAATCGGAACACCCGGAGACTTACTTAGATTCAGGTTCATGGGAAGAACACAAACAGTCCCTCTAAGGAAACATGATCTGCTTTTCTGTTTTATTTCAGGAGTTGAGATGAGTTTGCATCACGCTTTACACTGCTCTGTGTGCATTAGAGAATTACGATTTCCCTTGCTTTAATGGCTTTACAAATTGAAAATTACAGGGCCTTTTGATGGTGGTGCTGACCACAGAGTCATGCCATTGGGCCAAGCTGTAACTTTTAGAGTGGATAAGACAAAAAATATATACATTGAATATAAATATAGCTGTAAGGCAAACTCTTTTGCAACACGGAACATCTATGGCAAAGTTACATACTGTAAAGTGTGTAATGTGTCATGCATTTAAATGACATACCACAAAACTTGTTTTACAATGAGAAGAAAAACCGTAACGCCAAGATATAAAATCTTTTATTGACACGTATGAAGGAGGAAGTGAGGGTATAAACATAAAACATTTCAAAATATAGCATGCTGAGGAAAACCTGCCACTTACAGAAAAAACTAACAATGAATTGTGGCTCGTAGATTACAGCCAATGGTCATCCGCAGGACAAATCTCAAACTATAAGTTTATTTGTGCTTCTGTAACGTGTACGTTTATTTTTGCTGTGGTAACCAAGAAGGCATTATCTTATACACAATAAACATAAAGGATTATTAATTCAGATTGAGAAATTCTCCAGAATATTGTTTCCTTTCATTGATAAGTGTTTTGCAAAGTTGAAAATAATACAAAGAATATAAATTGAAGAAAATCACATCTATATTCCAATCTTCAACGCATGCTTGGCAACATTAACATACCAATAAGGGCTCTTGTCAGATAAATATAAAAACTAATGTGTCCTTTGCTATATTTTACAAAAAGTTGAAGATCGTGTCTCACCAAAAAACGAGACAAGAAACATCAAAGAGCATCAACTCAACAAAAACAACAGCGTAAGAATGTTAAGGAAGGTCCCATGAAAAAAGGGACAAGTGGTACAAAACGATACAAGGAACCAAGCAAACGACCTTTGAATGTAAACAAGAACCACTGCACTGCAGCCGATGGCAAGGACCTACATATCCAAACCGTTAAAGAAAGCACAGATACTGAAAATCGGAATGAGGAAGCTTCTGTTTTGCAGCTCTCCAGACAATTTAAGATGGAGCCGCCGGAAAGATACAGCAATGCTACACTCAACGCTATGTACGGATTGAAAACTCAAGTACGCACGTTCTGAAAAATATACTGGCCCAGAGCAGGCAAGGAAGAATTATAGGTAGTCAACAGTAAATACAGGAGATGTTTTTTACAGAGGGGGTTCTGAGTGACATCAGACGGATGCGAGCAAAGCTTGAGTTGCCTATGATGTGACTCCCAACCCAAGGTGAACTTAAATTCCTATCATTTACTGCCACCGAGCTATAATTTTCTGTTGCAACAGCCAAATCCCCCCCCCCCCCCCAGTCATCTCACCTGCTTGTAACAGTTAGATTGGAGAAATGAGTCAAGGGGGAGCCAAACACAATACAGCCTCTCCTGCTCAGCCTCCTGCCCGTGTTTCACCTGGTTTCCCGCCACCTATCCCCACCACTCTTGCCAAATATTTAAAACAAAACGTATCTGGAGTCCTTCCACCCATCCTCAGCGCTCTATGCATTTACCCTCACATCTCCCACACAGTGTGTTTCACAAAATAGATGTCCTCCCGCTCACCTAAACATAAAACAAGTTTTGGCAAAGCCAATATATGTTTCGCCTGTGCCACTGGGGAGCAGTCCTATTGACTTTACCAATGTTTTTTTCCCAGATTACCACCACATGTGCGCAAGCTTATGCAAAAGAAAACGCATTCCATCATTACCACTGCACATGCGACGTGTCCCAGAGAACTAAGGGATTTCAAACCACTAAATTTGGTGCAATAAAAGGACCCAAACGTGTAACATCTACATAAAATTACAGTTGCTTGTTTACCGCTCCCTATTCATATACTTAAAAAAAAAAAATAAGAACACCAAGACAAGATGAAGCAACAGGGAGTAACAGTTAGTGATCCTTGCTGATAGTTACAGGCTAGCAGCAGTGCTAAAATGTAGCAGTAATGCCACTACTAGTGGTATTGGTATTTACTGTAGCAGTAGAAATAGCATTCGAAGACTAATGCAGGAGAACGTTAGGTTTGACAAGATAGTAATGTGTTAAGGTGTAATAATGGAAATATATGGAACACCCATAAAATAGGATATTAGCAGGTAATAGCCAATATGTGCCAGCACTGTTGTTAGCACGTCCGTGTGCACTTTAGCGGCTTCTGAAAACGTTTTCCCCTGATGAAGGGCTTCCATAGCCTGAAATGCATTGGGATGGGACGGGATGACATGGAAATGAATGTCACTATTGATGAACAGAAAAGAATGAATTACTTTTCTTAATAAGGTGGTATCACACATATGAATACCACGGATTTGATGAATTAAAAAAGCTAATATTCAACAACTGGATGACTTTGGGATTTATTGTGAATAAAGAACCCTCATTGTAGAGGGGCACTTGGCAGTGCTGAAGGGGACGAACCCCAGATGGGGAACGCTTACTTTAATCACCAATATGCGCCAGCAGTCTTAGCACCAAGTACTCGCATGGAAGTTTACTCTTACAAACTACAGGTGCATGTGTGGTACTAGAACTAATTTGTCACCGAACACCACCAGATTTAATTGGGGTACGCTGTGACCCTATATCTAAATAGGTGCATTTTGTCTGCCTACAAGCAACCTGCTTGTCGTAGACGGAGGTATACTTGGTTAACTCTTGGAGATCTATGAATGTCAGTGATTTCAAGGACTAGCATTTGTCCCCTAAGAGTGGAAAGGAAAGCAGAACAGCAAGCAGGGGGAAATCCGAGCACGAGTAGGGGCAACATGTCCCCAGATGAGATTTCTGGATATTTCCTTAATCACACCTAACAACCTCCTCCCCTCCTCCGTGTAGAAGGGTGGGGCAGCTTCAAAAATCTGAAACATGTTCTGATTCTAAATAGGCTTTTGCAGTGTTATACTCCGGGGGCCAAAATAAGTCCTTAAAGAGAACAGTCTCATGGGTCAGTTACACATTACATATAGAACATGTATGTAGATGTATATCTGAGTGATGACTGCTCATTTATTCTTTGGGTGGAGATCCACACTTGGCAGGTGATGGCTGAACAGAGATAGGAGTCCCATGTCTTCTGTGTAGCCTGAGAATAAACTTGGGTGAATGCTACACGGATGTGGAAGAGAGGATTTACTTCATTTTGGCCATGAGCAACACGAATATGCATGGCTACGCTTGTGGTGGGTCTATTTAACCCTATTTATCAAAAGAGGATAGGAGCTATTCTAAAAGGTCCGGTGACCCGTGCTCGCGAAATTAAACTTATACCAAAGGGAGTCACCGTTCCGGAGTGGAGATGGAGAGAAGGGAAGTAGGGGGTACTCTTGTCGTGTGCTACTCCGCTTGTGGGAGGCAGGGTGTCCTCATCTTGATGCCCTCACACACCCCGAAGGATGTCATGCTTCATCATTGGGCTTTTGCTCCTCGTCGGGCCGGCGCTGCAATGCCCTACCCCCCGAAGGGTCTTTTTTTCAGAGATCTTTTGATGAAGCTGTATGGGTGCGGGGGTGTAAGTGGCAGTGAAGTCCTAGAAAGTGTATTAAAAAATGGCTGGAGGGAGAGTGATTAATTTTTAATAAAGTGATCCCTCTGTCATTATTAAAACAAAGTGTATGGAGCTGCTTTAAGGGGTATTATGTCCCTTGGTAGCTGGGTGATTATATGTCCCTAGTGGGCATATGTTATGGTCAACATGTTTCGCGCTTCAGTGGTCTCAGGGGGAGACAGCGAGAGGCACACAGGTGACACAGCCCAGATGCACCGAGAGAACCCTCTCAAGAGACCCTCACTGATCTCATGGGATCTTACCCTACCTACTAAGGGAATCTCTACTCCTTTCATTTATCCGGGGGCACCGAAATTTTCGGCCCACTGTACATCTAACTTTCTTATTCGGTCCTGACGAAGCGCCATGGATCTCCCCCTGAGACCACTGAAGCGCGAAACATGTTGACCATAACATATGCCCACTAGGGACATATAATCACCCAGCTACCAAGGGACATAATACCCCTTAAAGCAGCTCCATACACTTTGTTTTAATAATGACAGAGGGATCACTTTATTAAAAATTAATCACTCTCCCTCCAGCCATTTTTTAATACACTTTCTAGGACTTCACTGCCACTTACACCCACGCACCCATACAGCTTCATCAAAAGATCTCTGAAAAAGAGACCCTTCGGGGGACCCGTAGGGCATTGCAGCGCCGGCCCGACGAGGAGCAAAAGCCCAATGATGAAGCATGACATCCTTCGGGGTGTGAGGGCATCAAGATGAGGACACACTGCCTCCCACAAGCAGAGCAGCACACAACAAGAGTACCCCCTACTTCCCTTCTCTCCATCTCCACTCAGAAACGGGGACTCCCTTTGGTATAAGGGTCTATTTAACCCACAGGGACACATCTGAGGATCACAAAATGTCCCCTTCATTAACGGCAGACCTAATAATGATCACTTTAATGCCTTCTTCCCGGATCAGCCTGTTGGCATACTGGAGGTTTAAGTATGTGGTAACTTGAGCTGCATTTCTATAAAGATGCAGAATGTCTCACAATGGTAATGGCAAGCTCATGCTTTATCTCCTGGTTATCACCACAAAGGTTTAAAAGTTTGGTTTGAGAGTGTGACGTGTCCTAAGAATCACTAAATTGTTACAAAACGCCGGGAAACTCAGTTTGAACGTGCTGCAACCACTCAGCTTCAACTCACACGAAGAACACATTAGACACGATATCAGAGCCCAGTTATTGTCTAGATTAAGATGGTTTCAAAGTACACTTTGTATTATACTCACCTGTGCTGATCAGCCATAACCATCGGCATTAACGTGTAGACAGCAGTTTCATTATCTAAAAGGAAATCATAGACACAATTAAACATTCCTCATGATTCATTTTAACTGCCACACTATATACTTGCACACAAGGGTAAACAGGACGATTGAGGTCTATGGATTCTGTATAAAAAGCAAACCTTGTGGAGCAGGTCTCCGAAACGGGATTAACATCAGTATACACTGGCAGGTGGAGCATTCTGTCTGACTCACAGAAGCATTTTATTTCAAAAACACATCACAAAAGAGGTTACTCACACTGTCCCACCCCGAGTTAACCCACCTTCTTTTCTCTCTTACTCACCTTTTCCGAGGCCACCATCACTGGGTGACAGCAGAGCCACTCGCTGCTCCGAGCCCTCCTTCCTTAAAGATTAGTCATCACGCTGACCAAACTCATGTATTTCAGTCGTTAAAGTCTAACCTCATTCTGAACAGTGTTCCCACAACTTCACCCTGAAGTTAAAAGAAAATGACAGACCGTTCCCTAGCAATTTCTTCCTGGATAAGTACACAGTCTAGGGAGTAAGTGTGAAGAGCATTTACCTCTATCTTCTGACATTTGTTTATATTGCCCTAAAGGCATCTTACACTGATCCTGAATCACTACAATTGTGTCATATTATTCTCATTCATCTTCTACAATTATGTCGGGCAATCATGTCTGTTGCCAAGGTCCAGAACCCCATCTTTAAGCTGTGCCATCCTAGCAACCTTTTGATTTTGTCCCACAATTCACTTTTAAAAAAAAAAACAAATTGGGGGCAGCTGCACCCCACACAATGAAGAAATGATGCGTCTCAGGGGCACGCTTTGGTGTGCCTTCAATTGGGAGACACTTCATTGGTCTTACATTCCCATAGACTCAAGGGTAAAGCCCCCTTTACCCCCTGCACCGACTGTAGATAGTGGCACAACTTTTGTATTTTTTTGTGTGCATAGCTGCACCCATGGGCGTGGGTTATTGGCCTCCCTGTAAATTAAGTCCAGTGACTTGGGGCAGAGGAGGATCCCTTCGTGTTTATTATTTTTTTAATGCCTGAAATGTGTGTCACAATTATGTGCATAACTTGATGCAATAATTATTAAGATTATCAAATGACTCTGTACACAGTAAATGCTTTTTAACACTACAGCTGCACCTTTCTTTGGGGCTACCAGTAGCTGTTTTCTCAAACATTTACTTTTTTTTTTTAGAACTCTAGCTGTAAACTAGTGGGTGGTTGCTGCCCAACAAAGTCAACCCATCTCCCACTTGCTATTCCCCTGCTGTACTTTATTTCCAAGGCTATTATAGGAGGGAATACAAGTGGGACTTGTACTCAATCTCGGAAATTTCCCCACCACACAGATGTAACTGGGCTTCTTCATGGTGTCAGATGCCCTCTCTTAGGAGAAAACTTAGCCCAAGCCTGACTGGCTTTAACACCATGCACCTGGACATTTAAGCTGGTGTTTACATCCAGCTTTATGTACAGCTTGTAGACCTGCACCTGAGGGTGATACCAGAGTATGTAACTGAGCGTTGTCCACATTCTCTTTGCTGAAGTCCTAATTGATATTCTGTTGGCCTGCCTGCTGCTATTGCTACTAATGGTGCATGCACCAAAGGCGCTAGCACAACCAAACAGTCTAGAGGCTTGGCCACATCAACTAGAAGCACTGTCTGCCAACCCGTGGAGGATAGATGAAGGCTGTCCAAGAAGTATACTCCTACAAATTACAGGTAAAGAAAGTTGAAGCCCTGCATGGAGAGTCCACCCTCTTAATGACTTTCTGACATTGCGATAACCCAGCGCCAGGGTGGTTAGCTGTGTAACTGAATCGAGAGAGGCCTGAGAGCAGAAGTATGTGCTTGAGGCCTCCCCTTCAGTGGTCAGACAGTAATTTGCTCCTTCCTTGACCATCACTGAGGTTGCACTCCTGCAAGTGGAATCACTGCAGCGGAGACAGAGGATCCTTAGCAAGATATATGAAACTTTAATGACCATTATCATTAGCCTTAACATCAGGAGCTAGTCTTATCTTCCTGGGGCCAGTAAACACATTCTCGGAACTCCGTGACACAGTCCCCTTGTTTTGGAGTATACCACTTTAACTGTCAATCATCTGCCATTCAGTTCTTGAACACTACTTGTTACCCACTCATTACAAAGAATCCAGTACAGCGGGAGTGTTAGAAATGGGGGTCTCTAGATGGCAATGGCTGGCGCCACTGTCCAAATAAGGACCCTTCTTCCTAAGTCAGGGCAAGTGGGCTACCCCCTTTAATAACCCCTGCTCAACCCTGTGGTAACGTAGCACGAGCAGTTAGGCCTATCTCAGAGGCAGTGTGTGAAGCATTTATGACCATGCACAATAAGGCAGTAACAACACCACAAAAGGACACAACTCAAGTAGGTATAGAAAAATAGTATCTTTATCTAAGGTTTAGTACGAGACTCTCAAAAGCGTTTTAACCAGTCACAATGCACGTAAATCAGTAGGGACTTAAAAAGGCAATACGTATTCACCAGAACGTGGCACTGACTGAGTTCAAGGCCTGGGTCCACGAGACCCGTTGCGCAACAGATACCTGCCGTTGAACGGGGACACAGCACGTAGCTTCTCGAAGAAGCAGAGACGGTGACAGGCGGACTCCCAGCGACCACAGTTCTCGACTGCAGTGGTCCGCAACGTGCACTCACAATGATTTGGGCACTCGGGGACAGGCAGGCTCCCAGCGGCAGCCCGGGCTGGTGGTGGCGATGACTCTCGTCGTGCAGCTCCGTGGTGGGCTCACAGCGGCAGCAGCGCTCTCTTAGCTGCGGCAGCCCACAGGACAAATCCCAATGATGCAAAGTTGGCAAAGGTGCGAGCACCCAGCGGCGGCAGCTCTCTTAGCTGCGGCGGCTCACAGGACAAATCTCGGTGATGCAAAGGTGCGAGCACCCAGCGGCGGCAGCTCTCTTAGCTGCGGCGGCTCACAGGACAAATCTCGGTGATGCAAAGGTGCGAGCACCCAGCGGCAGCAGCTCTCTCAGCTGCGGCGGCCCACACAGTTGCAGCAAATGTTCTGAAGATTCAAATTAAGGCGGGCGCTCAGCGGCGGCAGCTCACTCCGAGACAGACAGACAGACAGACAGACAGACATATATATATATATATATATATATATATATATAAATATATATAACCAGTCCGCATTCCTCACAGTAGAACTAGAGGTTCCGGATTACTCGACAGAGGCCTCACCTGCAAGTAGAATCCCTAGCACAGGAATTCAGGCGGCTGACGGGGTGAAGTCTAATGTCCCTGAGACTTCAACAGGAGGCGCTCTCAATTCAGGCCCTTGGGTAGTTTCTTCAGCAAGCTTGGTGAAAGTTTCAAAGTCCTTTCCTCTGTCCGCTCAGACAGAGTTTCGTCTTGACATCCTGAAGGAACACCCCACACCAGGTTTCAGCGCAGCGTTTTATACCTAAAAAGTCTTTGTTCTCTGCAGTCACAAATCACTGCATCCAGCCTGAACCAGTTCGGTGGGGTCGGGGAGCACTTGGTTTACGAGGCGACATCCTGCCCTTTGAGAATCTGGGGGTCTGCTATCAGACGCCCAGTGGGAGATGGGGCCATCATTCACCTTGCCAGGCACGGCCCTGCTCGGATCAAAGAGTCACCCCTCCCCATACTCTGAATGCCGATCTCTCTCTCCAGCCAGGTCTGACCCAGCTGGCCCTGCTGCTCCAAAACCAGACGGCCAATACACACGCTAGCAAAGCCTACAGGAAAGCTTAGGCCAGAAAATACCTCGTTTCTAGTAGAGGCATTTTCGAACACGGGCTACGCTAATAATCCTCACTAAAAGATGTCTCTCAATGTTCTGAGCTTAAACTTATCAAATTCGACGTTCCTATCAAGCTCCTGGGGGCAGGTAGGATTAAGGCATGTAATACTCAGCCTGCACATTCTGGCCTATGAGAACGGGTGGCCTCACAACAGTAAAGAATTAAATGGAGGGTAACTCGCTATTAGAACATGCTACACAGGCATACTTGAAAAGCCGCTTCGGTGGGTAGCGCAAATCAGCGCTGCAGGCCCACCAGCAGTATTTGGTCTACCAGCCCTGGGAACACACAGTGCACTGATACTAGGGGCTGACAGGTAAACCAAACGAGCCAAACTATGGTTATCCCAATTCATACAGTTATCTTCACACAGGGAGTTTCGCGCTGTGTCACTGATTGGCAGTGGCACAGCGCCCAGAGCATCTAAATCCAGTCAACATGAAAGGTAAGAAGCGAAAAGAGGAAGGGAGGCCCGCGCCAATGATGCCAGGTCTAACACGCATCCCCTCCAGCTGAAATGTGGGGTGAACTAACCATTCCCTTGGGAGTTCTCATCACCAAGGCGGAAAAACCTGGACAGACCGTCAGCATTGGCGTGTTCTGTACCGGGGCGGTGTTCCACCGTGAAATCTATACCCTGTAGGGAAATGGACCACCTCAACAACTTGGGATTCTCACCCCTCATATGCATCAACCATCTAAGGGGCCTGTGGTCTGTCTGAACCCGGAAGTGAGTCCCAAACAGATATGTTCTCAGCTTCTTCAGCGCCCAGACCACAGCAAATGCCTCACGCTCAATTGCACTCCACCTCTGTTCCCGGGGAAGTAACCTCCTGCTCAGGAAGGCTACCGGTTGGCCTAGTCCCTCATTGATCTGTTGACAGAACAGCCCCTATACCATGCTCTGAGGCATCTGTCCGGACAACAAATTCCTTTGAAAAGTCGGGCGCCTGAAGCACGGGTGCGGTGCACATGGCAGTCTTCAGGGCATCAAACGTGTTCTGACAGGTATCAGTCCAGTTTACCTTCTTTGGCTGCTTCTTAGAAGTCAGCTCAGTCAAGGGTGCAACAATGTTGCCATATCCCTTGACAAACCTCCTGTAGTACCCCGTGAGTCCTAAGAAGGCTCTCACCTGCGTCTGAGTCTTGGGGGGTTCCCATGCCAGGATAGTTTCAATTTTGGGCTGAAGAGGCGCCACCTGGCCGCTCCCCACCTGGTGCCCCAAATACACTACAGAACCCTGCCCAATCTGGCACTTACTGACTTTGATTGTGAGGCCTGCCTTCCGCAGTGCCATCAATACCTCCCAAAGGTGGCGCAGGTGGTCCTCCCAAGAGAAGCTAAACACAGCAATGTCATCCAGGTAGGCGGCACTGAAGTCTTCCAGCCCAACCAGCACCCTGTTGACCAGCCTCTGAAAGGTGGCAGGGGCATGCTTCATTCCAAAAGGCATCACCCAGAACTGGTAGTGCCCATCGGGTGTGGAGAAGGCTGAGCTCTCCTTCGCTCCCTCGGTCAAGGCGATCTGCCAATACCCAGATGTCAAATCAAATGTGCGGAGGTATTTTGCAGCCCCTAACCGATCTATGAGCTCATCAGCTCTGGGGATGGGTTGCGCGTCAGTCTTCGTGACTGAATTGAGGCCCCGATAGTCCACGCAGAACAGAAGTTCTGGGGTGGTACCAGGCGCTGCAGCTTTTGGTACCAGGACCACTGGGCTGGACCAAGGGCTGCTAGAGGACTCAATCACCCCAAGGGCAAACATTTTGGTAACTTCATCCTTAACGTAGGCCCTTACCCGGTCAGTCACTCGGTAAGCCTTGTGCTTTATGGGAGGACTGTCCCCGGTGTCCACGTTATGGACACACCAATCAGTGACACTAGGTACCAGGGAGAACACATCACTGAATTGCCACAACAGGTGGCGACAATCACCCTGCTGCTCAGGAGTCAGTGTGGTGGAGAGGACCACACCCTCCACTGCCCCATCTCGCTCCCCCGCACACAGGAGGTCAGGAAGGGGCTCGCTCTCCTCCTCCATCCCAGCATCTGTGGCCAGAAGCATGCCCACTTCAGACCTCTCAAAGTGGAGCTTCAGGCGGTTAACATGCAGGACCCGCAAGGGGTTCCGGGGAGACAGCAAGTCCACCATGTAGGTAACAGGACTCTTGCGCTCCACCACCTCAAAGGGGCCGGTCCACCTATCCTGGAGCGCACAGGGCTCCACGGGGGCCATGACCCAAACCTTTTGTCCAGGCTGAAACTCGATCAGAGTGGCATTCTGATCGTGCCAGCGTTTCATCTCTTCCTGGCTGGTTTCCAGGTTTGCCTCAGCAAGTTTCCTGAAACGCCGAGTCTGGTTCCTGAAGGCCAGCATGTAACTAAACACATCCTGGGGAGGTTTCCTGGGAGATTGCTCCCAGCCTTCCTTGACCAGACTCAGAGGCCCTCTTACCGGGTGACCATTGAGCAGCTCAAAGGGACTGAACCCTAAGGACTTCTGTGGCACCTCACGGTAAGCAAACAACAGGCATGGCAAGAGGACATCCCACTTATGCCTCATGGGCTCGCCTAGGCCCATAATCATGCCCTTAAGGGTCCGGTTGAATCTCTCAACCAGCCCATTACCCTGGGGGTGGTAAGGAGTGGTGAACTTATACGTTACCCCACACTCCTCCCACAGAGACTTCATGTACTTGGAGATGAAGTTAGTTACCCTATCGGACACCACCTCTCTGGGGAATCCCACACGGGAGAAAATCCCCATCAGTGCCCGTCCCAACACGGGGCCGTCACTGTCCTGAACGGGATGGCCTCAGGGTACCGGGTGGCATGGTCCACCAAGACCAGGATGAACCTGTTGCCCATGGCTGCCTTGGGATCCAGAGGCCCCACAATATCAATGCCCACTCTCTCGAATGGGGTGCTCACCACGGGAAAGGGCTGTAGTGGGGCCTTAATCTTACCCCCACTCTTCCCACTTGCCTGGCAAGTCTCACACATCCTGCAGTGAGCATCTGAGCTCCTGCGCATCTGGGGCTAATAGAAGTGGGTGACCAGCCTCTCAAAGGTCTTGGTCTGCCCCAGATGTCCGGCCAGTGGCACATCATGAGCCAACCCCAGTAGGAAGGTCCTGAAGCGCTGGGGTACCACCAGCACACTGGCTGACCCAGGTTCAGCAACCTTAGGCTCGCTGTAAAGGAGGTCGTTCTCCCAATAGATCCAATGTGACCCTGTCTGGTCACCTACTGCCTGGGCGGCGGTCTGTCGCCGCACCCCCTCAAGAGAAGGGCAGGTTCTCTGCTGCTCGCAAAATTCCTCCCTGGAGGGCCCCCCTTCCTGCTGCCAATGGGTCAGCTCCGGTAGGTCCCCCAGTTCGGCCACTTGTTCCCCTGTAGGTTCCAGGGCATCCCCCTCAAGGTCTGCTCCCTCTGGGACCGCGGGGGCCGGTTTCCCGCGCCCCCTACCCCTTCTCTTTAAGGCAGGGGCCTGGGCCATACTTTCAGGCTCCAGACCCTCCTGAACATCCTTCTGAGCTGTCATGGACCGAGTGGTCACACACCCCACTCAGGCAAACCCAACATTTCCAAATGAGACTTTCTCTCCACCGTAGCCCACGGGGAGTTCTCCAGATCGTTGCCAAACAGACTGTCTACAGGCATGGCGGCCCTCAAAGCCACTTGAAGAGTTCCTGTGACCCCCCCACTCGAAGGGAACCTGAGCCACTTCTCACTGGCTCTCTGAGTTGTCTGCTGACACTATGGGGCAGAATGCATGGGGGACAACTTGCTCTTTGGACACCAACCGGGAGCTGACAGCAGTCACACTAGCTACGGTGTCCCTGAGAGCCTCCACCCTATGGCCATTGATGGCCACCCACTGCCGGTACTTCTGAGTGTTGGTCTGCAGTGCGGGGTTAGGGACCTTCTCAAAGTCTCCTAGCGAGACAAGGGTTAACTCTACGGGATCCCACCCACCTTGGACCTCCATTTCCTCCCCCCCCAGGGCTACACTGGCAATCTGGCTGGATGGTGCACGGGGTGGTGCACGAGGGGATGCATTGGGGTCCCTCTGGGGACACTGGGGATCATAATACCGGTGGCCCACTTGACCACACTTGAAACAAGTGAGTGGCCCCCTCTGGACAGGCCTACCTGTCGGGGACACTGACTTCTTCTCAGGGGGAGGCTGGGACACCACTGCTTGGTTCCCTTGGGGATTACTTTGGGGCCCTCTCTGGAACTCCCTCTGTTTACCCTTGTCCCCCCCACTTCTCTGCTGGGGACCCTGCCCACCTCTGGCGAAGTCTCCCACAAAACCTTTGTGGACCCGGGTGCTCACCCAGCGGTCCGCCTCCTCAGCAAGCTTCCTAGGGTTAGTCAGCTTGCTATCAATCAGGTGCTGGCGTAGCTCTGGAAAACAGTTACTGGACAAATGCTCCCACGTAAACAAATCATACAATTGCTCGAAAGTTTCCACTTTGCTACCCTTTACCCAGCGATCCATTGCTCTGCAGAAAAAAGACACATATTCAACCCATGTGGTACCCTCTAACTTCTTACAGGTCCTAAACCTCTGCCTGTACATTTCTGGGGTCAAACCAGAACGGGTCATCAAAGCTTCTTTCATATGGGCATACACCATCCTGCTCTCCTCAGGCAGGTCCAACAGGGTATCCCTACCATCACTCACAAAGCGCCCCCACAATCCCGCTCCCCAATCCTGCTCAGGGACCCGGTGGGACACCATTGCTATCTCATATGCGGCAAACCATTGCCCAATATCCTCACTCTTGTGAAAATCCTTAATGACATCCTTAGGAATATAAACTCTACTCTTAGGAGTTACTAAAGGTATGCTGCCACCAGAGGGGGAGACCGGGACACTCCTCGCCCTGATCTCTATCTCCCTCAACATTCTCTCATGTTCCATTCTCATTTTCTCAATTGACAATCGATTCTTCTCAATGTCTAACTTCTTACTCTCAAGGTCCTTCTGACCTTCCAATTTAGCCATCTCCAAACTATGCCTCCTATCTCTCTCCCTGTCCTCCAGCTCTTCTGGGTTCAGGCTCCTTTGGGATACACTAGTACCTGGATTGGAGGGTGTTCCATCTCCCCCCCCTCTACTGCATCATCCTGCTGCCCTCCAGCATTCTCTTCCTCATCCCCAGCGGACTCTCTCGCTTCCCACCAGGCCTTCAGCGCTTTGTGGTACTCCTCCTTCCTAGAGAGACCATCACGGGGACTGCGAATTGCCTACAAAATGACTTCAGCTGTTTGGCAGTATAGGTATCTAATCTTTCCTCCTCAAAGGCAAGATCCTCCGAAGCATTGGATGTTGGCCTTCCCATATTAGCAGTACGCATGGCTGCGATCAATAATTCAATACTAAAACAACCAACCAAAAAAAATTCAGAGAGGGGAAAAAAAAATCCGCGCGTGTCTGCGCTTTGGTCTGTACTCACTAGTGGTGTCTACCAGTTATTGTACGTGGATCATAAATGCAAGTCCTGATCCCACCGCTGCCACTAATGTTAGAAATGGGTGTCTCTAGTTGGCAATGGCTGGCGCCACTGTCCAAATAGGGACCCTTCTTCCTAAGTCAGGGCAAGTGGGCTACCCCTTTGATAACCCCTGCTCCAACCCTGTGGTAACGTAGCACGAGCAGTTAGGCCTATCTCAGAGGCAGTGTGTGAAGCATTTATGACCATGCACAATAAGGCAGTAACAACACCACAAAAGGACACAACTCAAGTAGGTATAGAAAAATAGTATCTTTATCTAAGGTTTAGTACGAGACTCTCAAAAGCGTTTTAACCAGTCACAATGCACGAAAATCAGTAGGGACTTAAAAAGGCAATACGTATTCACCAGAACGTGGCACTGACTGAGTTCAAGGCGTGGGTCTACGCGACCCGTTGCGCACCAGATACCTGCCGTTGGACGGGGATACAGCACGTAGCTTCTCGAAGAAGCGGAGTCGGTGAAAGGCGGACTCCCAGTGACCACAGTTCTCGACTGCAGTGGTCCGCAACGTGCACTCACAATGATTCGGGCACTCAGGGACAGGCGGGCTCCCAGCGGCAGCAGCACGCGGCTGCGGCGGCCCGGGCTGGTGGTGGCGATGACTCTCGTCGTGCAGCTCCGTGGTGGGCTCACAGCGGCAGCAGCTCTCTCCTAGCTGCGGCAGCCCACGGGACGATTCACGATGATGCAAAGTTGACAAATGGAGCCATCATTCACCTTGCCAGGCACGGCCCTGCTCGGATCAAAGAGTCACCCCTCCCCATACTCTGAATGCCGATCTCTCTCTCTCCAGCCAGGTCTGACCCAGCTGGCCCTGCTGCTCCAAAACCAGACAGCCAATACACACGCTAGCAAAGCCTACAGGAAAGCTTAGGCCAGAAAATACCTCATTTCTAGTAGAGGCATTTTCTAACACGGGCCACGCTAATAATCCTCACTAAAAGATGTATCTCAATGTTCTGAGCTTAAACATATCAAATTCGACGTTCCTATCAGGTTCCTGGGGTCAGGTAGGATTAAGGCATGTAATACTCAGCCTGCACATTCTGGCCTATGAGAACTGGTGGCCTCACAACAGTAAACAGTGAAATGGAGGGTAACTCGCTATTAGAACATGCTACACAGGCATACTTGAAAAGCCGCTTCGGTGGGTAGCGCAAATCAGCGCTGCAGGCCCACCAGCAGTATTTGGTCTACCAGCCCTGGGCACACACAGTGCACTGATACTAGGGTCTGACAGGTAAACCAAACGAGCCAAACTATGGTTATCCCAATTCATACAGTTATCTTCACACAGGGAGCATTCGCGCTGTGTCACTGATTGGCAGTGGCACAGCGCCCAGAGCATCTAAATCCAGTCAACATAAAAGGTAAGAAGCGAAAAGAGGAAGGGAGACCCGCGCCAATGATGCCAGGTCTAACAGGGAGGATTAAGAATCCTCCATTATTAAGTCAACTGATTATGGTCAGAGAACGATTGTGATCATCTACGGTCTTTGGACATTATTTAACTCAGTCAGTGGTTCCATTTCTTCATTGTTGTGTTACTGTGTTGTGCTGTGGAGTGGATCATCTTGTGATTGTGAATAATATGTAGTGTGCATTGCCACGGGCCGTGGATGTATTCCTATATTGTTTTACACTATTGTTTCATTGTGTATTATATACAATGCCTAAGTTACAAACTTTCTGTGATTTGCCTTACCATTTGTACCAGAAATGTAAATTGGAGTTACTATTAAAATGTTAAGTAAACACCACTATGGCTTGAAATTGTGATCAATATTGCAACTCTGATAAACAGTGCTGCACTGTACAGTACTCAGACTCATCTTACAGCATCTCTCTTCAGGTAACCTTTGGGGGCTCATCAATGTCTACCTAGAAAGTTAAAAAAGATTAACAAGACTAATTTTCCATTGCAGATCTAGTCCCTGGAGCCCGACGTACTCTGGGCCCTTAGCATTCTCACCGTTTGAGTGCTTGGTGACTCTGTAACTGTGGGTCCCAGAGAAAAAGGCATGATGATGTCACATTGCGATGATTCTACTGTGAGTCTGTCAAGTGTGCCTATTCTGCCCAAAACCCAACTCACATTAGTGGGAAATGTTAATAGTTAAGGCTACATACTTTTTGCAATTCACACCAATCTAGTGAGAGTGTGTTTTGAAACTATAAGTTTAGAAGGGCAACAAATTTGACCCAAAAAAAAATAAAAAATTTTGCAAATGTTTGTAAATATCAACAAAGGTATGACTTTTAGAGTGTGCACTACATGTGCAATGCCATCTGTAACGACATTCTTATGGGAACAGCTATTTCCCTCCTTCTGCTTACACTCATAGCGGTGGAAAATTCTACAATGCGGTAAACTGTTGGCAGATATAAGCAAAATCTGAACAGAATTCTGTGAATCAGTATTTACTACTCTTGACTGTAGACTCAGGGGTCGATTCCGATTCGGGCCGCAAATCTCTCCGACCGAGCCGGACCCGGAGAGATTTCCGACCGAATCGGACCCGTGCAGTCCGACCGAACGAGTACGATGCGTCCGTATGTTATCGGACACGAGTCGGTCGGACTCCCATTGAACTCAATGGGAGCCGGTCGTACAACGCGTACGCGGGCTCCCATTGCCTCAATGGGTGCGAGGCGGACAAGGGCGCCCCCTACAGCGAGTACGCCGCGGCGCGCTCGCGGCGTACACGCACAGGTAGGGGGACCCATGGGTCCCCCCTGTGTGCGCCTCGCACGGGTACGCGTACAGGGGGTCCGACACGGACCCCCAAAGTACGGCTCCGACAGCGAGTTCGAGTCGGACGGCGCGAGTCGGTCGGAGCGGTCGAGGTGCGCATCGTACTTACCCGGCCGGAAAACGTCTCCATTGCGCGGTGCGAATCGGGTCCGACCGAGTCGGTCGGAGCGGTACGATCCGGGTACGAGTCGGTCGGAGCGGTCGGGTCGCCCGGACGAGTCGGTCGGCGAATTCGCATCGTACTCGCTCGGCCGGACCCGCGTACGGTTCGGTCGGGAAACAGGCTTTCGCATGGCTTTTTCCCGACCGAATGGTATTGGGTGCGCCTCCGACCGAGATCGGAATCGGCCCCTCAGTGTTTTGAGCACCTGACTTGGCTGTGTGTGCAAACAGTTGATCGCCAGACTGGATCATCAGGATAACTTTGTATGAAAGGCTCACCCTCAAAGTACAAACACTAAGCACTGAACAATTTACTGAACAATCATTTGAAATCCATGCTGGCACTCAGCCAGATCTAACCCCAAGTTCCAACCTAACATTCTTTGTTGGGTGGATGGCTTAAGGGAAGAAGCAGTCTCCAGTCCTTCGTCTCCATCATATCTAGATATTAGGGTATTTGTTTATCCTGAGATCAAACCCATAGGTTGAGATGGGTATCACAATAACCTTCTAGGCACGTAGTAACAAGGGTAGAGGTAGGCTGCTATACTTAAAATTAGCTTGGCAGATCGGAGGGTTATCAAGGTATTTGCAGTGGTAGTTATGGCCAGTCTGCATGTTAGGTTTGAATGAAAACGAATGAATACTTGCAACCATTAGTCAGGGTAATCTCAATTCTATTAATACACCATTGCCCACGAAAAGATTTGCCTCAAAGATCATAATTTACTTTTATCAAAACCGTTTTTTTAAGCAGTTCGCAAACACATCTGCAGCAAGTGTATTCACAGATCTCTGCAGTTCTTTTTGAGCAGGTACAAGATGGGAGTCCAAGTCACTCATAAATATAGTGAAGAAGCTGGGTGACAGGACACCAGTCTTGATCTGAACACAATAGCATCTGTAGGTGGTTTCAGAAGTGGGTATCATAGCCCAGCTTCCTATATAAAGAGATTTAAAAAAATGGGCAAAGGTAAAGGGAAATCCAAAGCTAACGACCTTCTCCCAAAAAAGAGCAATGTTGTTGAACGTTTTGCTTAAGTTAACATATACAAATGCAGTTGCAGTGCACCAGTGACCTGGGTCATACTAACCAGGAATGCAATAACTACTGCACTGTGTATTCTTACCATCAATTTCCGAAATCTAGTTTGATTAGGAGGAAGAACGTCCTTATGAGCAAATCAGTAGTTCACCTCCTTATGATTAACATTAGCAAATATCTTTATTGGCGGGCAGAGCAACAGCTCACCCTCTTTTATTTTTTTATTTTTATTAATCAGAATTATACCATCAATACCGAGAACAATCATATGCTAGAAAAATACATACTAAGGCTTGATGACCACTTAAACAGACAAACAAGGAATTTGAAATATAGAGCACTATGTCACTAATCAAGGTTTTACGATACTCATGAAATAAATAAAGTGACACAGTGCAAAGTACCAAAAAGCAGATAAGCAGCATACAGGGAAAAGCATACAAACTACCCATATTAAAATGTAAACACAGGTAAAACGAGAGTGTGTGCTTATCCAGCACCGAGCAGATGGCATCCAAACATCTTGACTAGGTGTCTCTTAATGCAATACCATTAAACCAATAATCTCGTCTCATAATCATGAAATACACAAAATATAAACCTGATACAAGAAGATTTGAGATACAAAATATCATGTCACAAATCAAAGTTGTACAGTACTTATGAAATAAATAGTGACATTGAGCATATTGCCGAAAAGGAGATGAGCAGCATACGAGGGCAAATTCACAAACTACCCATAATAAAGTGCAATCATAATAACACAAGTAAAGTGGCATAGAGCGCTTTCACGGTACCAAGTAGGTGGCACAAGGACATCTCAATGGCATCCAAACATCTCAAATATGTATCTATTAATGCGATATCATTAACCCACTAATCTTGTCTCATGAAGTACACAAAATATAAACATTCATATAAGATTTAAGATGCAAAATATCGTCACAAATCGAGGTTGTACAGTACTTATACAATAGATAAAGTGACACAGTGCATATTGCCGAATAGGAGATGAGCAGCATACATGGGCAAATATACAAACCGCCCCTAATAAAACGCAATCATAATGAGACAAGTAAAGTGGCATAGTGAGCTTTCACAGTACAGACCAGGTGGCATAAAAACAGCTCGAATCGAATAGATGCTGCTTAATATAATGGCATTAAACCTGTAATTGACTCATTCATAAACTGCACAAAATATCAAAATTCAACCCAAACTAAAAACACAGAATGTACGGGCATACTGGGAAGGCTCGAAAAGAATATACAGCAATACAAATATTGCAAATTACATTCAGAGCGGGTCAGGAACCACCTTTTCGATTAGCTCTAAATACTGCCAAATAGCTGTAACACTCTGTACGCCCGACCCGTTTTGCATATATGCGTCTTCAAACTTCTTTACCTTTAACAATTTTCCCACCAGCCCTGCAGTGTTGGGACTGGTCGTGTTTTCCAATTTGGAAGAATCAAAGAGCGAGCTATCGAAAGCTCAATAGAAATAAACATCTGACCCCATTTGCGAATACTGGAGCTCTGACTGTTTGGAGGCCCCAAAAGTATTACACATGCTTCCGGAGTGATCTTAGCCTGGAGACCAATACTAATAGCAGCAAAGAATCTTTGCCAAAAAAGCCTCAGCTTCTGGCAGGTATAAAAAAATGTGAAGCCAGTCCCCCGTGCCTGCCTGGTGGCAGCGAAAACAAGGATCTAAAATGGTCAGTTACATTCTGTGAAGGGCTGAAGGGGTATAATAGGCCATCCATCTAGACATGAAAGTGATTCTCTTAAAATGTGCTGCTCTTAAAGACTTGTACTCAATCTCAGAAATAATCTGCCAATCACTTTTAGAAACAGGACATTGGGATTTCAAACAGATCTGCTCTAAGAAGCTAGTCACATGTTCCTGGGCCCCATGACTGGGTAGCAACCTGTACCAGTCCCCAACTTCCAGGAGCCTGGATCTTACGAGTGCACGCATGGCTGGGTGGGCGTCTAGACTTGCTTCCTGACAATTATTGATTATAAAATGAATAACATGCTGAAAACTCTACAAAAAACGAATGCACTGATCGCCACACCGCACAAGAAGTTCAAGTCAAGTACTGTGCTTGGCCCTTAACATAAAATGACCAAACTCTTTAAAACCACAGGAGTTCCAATACCTTATCTCAGTTTTAGAAATAATCAACCCAAAATGGTAGCACTCCTGAAAATTAAGATACATATAACCTGGTGAAATGTGATTCGATATGAAAAGAGCTTTTATCCGGCTGCCCAGCTCCTGAAGAGACTTATACCTGGTTTTCTTTGGCAATTTTGCTGCCTTAATAAAAGCTGCTAAACTAATTTCTGATTCCTGGACCATTCTTTCCAGAAAAAAAAAAATCTAACACCCCCACTGCCTTCCAACGATCTTGCCAAAATATCAAAAAGTGACGCCTCATAGTATGTCTGAACATGACGTAATCCGAAACCTCCCTACACAATATCTAATTGTAAAACAGAGTATTTCACCCGGAGGGTTTTCCTGTTTCAAATAAAGCTTCTTAAGAGTGAATCCAGAGCCTTAAAAATAGCCATTACTAACTTTTATAGGAACATTTGAAAACAAAAATAAAAGTAGAGGTAAAATAGACATTTTAATAAGTGCAACCCTACTAACCACTGTCAGGGGGAGAAGTGACCATCTTTCCAGTAGCCCCTGAATCTTCTTTAGGGTTGACATATAATTTAACTGGAAGAGCTGTAAATAGTTATTTGTCACATACATACCTAAATAACGAATTGGGCTATGAGAACTAGTTTGCTGCTGCAGAGAGTTGGGCAGATCGCCCACACATGCATTAAAAAGCAGCAGCTCTGTTTTGTTGCGTTTGATTTTATATCCGCCAATCCATGTGAATTCCTGAAACTCATCAAGCTACCTCTGTATATTCGCATTATCAGGTTTCAAATAAAATATTATGTCATCCGCGAATAACTTCAGCTTAGACATCCCCTCCACCGGTGTACAGATTGCATTGTTGCTCCAAATTCTAACAGCCAGGGGGGTCAATAAAAAAAATGTAAACAAAATTGTGGTTAGGGGACACCCCTGAACGGTGCCTCTATTAATTGCCACTGTTCCCGCCAAACTGGAATTAATAAATATCTTTGCCTGTGTGTCTCGATACAAATTCTCAAGCATAGAAATAAATTGTACAGGGAAGCCAAACTTCCTTAAACTGTAAAATATGGCCTCGCAATTACCAGATCGAATGCCTTCTCCGCATCGATCATTATTATTGCTGCACTAATCCGTTGCATGAGAAATAATCCAGTGCCTGTATTAAAAGGGGGTGTTGGCAGCCATCAAATGGTTAGAAACAATGCCACTCTGGTATGTATGAATTAAGGTTTGACCAGCAGGAATAATCCGGATAGCCCATATTTTCATCAGCAAATTATAATCAGTATTCAATAGGCTAATTGGACGACGGGAATTCACGCTACTGGGGTTCTTATCTTTTTTTTTCTTAAGAAACTCACTATAGTAGATTCTTTGAAGCGGGAGGAAACTTCCCCCTCCCCCTTAATAAAATTAAATAAATCAGTTAGGAAGGGTATTCCACTGCAAAAAAATTTTTTTTATTCTTTCGGAATCCAGTCATTGCCACATGCCTTAGAGTTAGGTGTTTTTTAAAGGGCTTCGTGAACCTCAGCCACTGTTACGATAGCTGTAATTTTCTCGGCCAGAGAACTTGGCAACTGAGCCAGCGTTATAGACCCATAATACCCATTTATACTAGAATGCGAGACCGGATACTTGCTTTCATATAAGGTTTTATAACACTGTACAAAAACCTAAGACACCTCATGCATCTCCATAACTATCCTATGGGTGGCTGGATTCTTTAGCTTCCGGACTAACAATGCGCCCTGCTTAATCCATTTTAACCAGGCCAAAAACTTGCCAATCAGCTGGTTCTTCTCATAGACATGTTGCTGGTATGCATTGGAGCTATTTATTTCCTCCAATATGAAAAGCTCTCTTAAGTTCTGCTTTGTCTTCTCTAAATGTTTCTCAAACGCATACGGTGAACCTATCGTGCTGCTTTTGGCCTGCAGGGCGTTATCTACTGCTGAGTGCAAATCTGTTAATTGACAGACTCGCTCTTTATCTTTGCTAGCTTTGTATGCAATAATCAGCCCCTGTACTGTGGTTTTAAAAGCCTCCCAAACTAAAAAAAGCTAGGCCATACCTCTATTAACAAGGAAAAATTTGACAATAAATTTCCTCATGTCTTCCAGTCATTATTGATTAGAGAGGAGAGACCGATCCAACTGCCACCTCGGCCTTTCCCTCCTTACCATTTCCACCTTCAACAGAATAGAAACCACTGAATGATCAGAGAAGGCATTTGAAATAGTGCCTGAGCCCGCCCTTTTAATCGACTGGGAAATTATTTTTAAAAAAATCCAGAAGTGAAGCGGTTTTAAAACGGTGTGAAAAACACAAATACTGTAGGGAACTCGGGTGATCCTGACGCCATGGATCTATTAATTGAAAATCCTCCTTTAGAATGATGAAACACTCTTTTAGTGTGGGCTTTAACTGCTTTTCGGCTTTATTTGATGTATTCAATCCCAAATCCTGTATGTAGTTAAATTCCCCTCCCAGAATCGTTAGTCCCTCAGCCCCCATTACAATGTTGTGAATCTGCAATAACGCGTCCACCTCATCAGCAACTGGGCCATAGTAATTAATTAGGGTTTGAAAAATCATAAAAATGTTACTAGACCTGCAGGTCTAGTAACCTGAATAATCTACTCAACCTAACTGTAATGTACTTGACCCGTAAACTCGTCTCAAATTGTGTGATCCTAGGCAAATATTTTGTCTTATTGAGCCGCCTTTTTCTTCATTATCACATAAGGATATGCAAGTTCACTATTTCTGCTGTGAAAATAAAATGTTTTATTTACTAGACTAAACATTTGCTCCATGTATAATAAGAATTGGGCCCACATATAGGCTACACATGATCCCTCCTTGCCTCTTAGTGAACTAATAGCTTTGTCATCTGGGTATCAGCTGTAATATTTCCCAGTTCACGTTTAAAAACTCACTATAAATAAATATATTACTAAAGCATGATGTGGTAGTGCATTGTCATTTACAAACAGAACATTTTGCATTGAAATGGCCAAAAAACATTCCAACTGACATGTAGTTTTACTGATAAAACTATATAGCGCATAAGCAATGTTTTGGGTTTCAGCAAAAATATTTAAAATTTGCACATCATCAAGTAAAGTGTTCTGATTTGTTTTGATCCTATAAAAATCTTTTTTTTTCACCACAGAATAAAAAAAATGTGTCTTCATAACTAGTGAAATATATTGGAAATGTTTGTATAGTTTACTTATTAGCTATTTCAGAGTTGTGTTAGCAAAAGATCCTGAAATCTTACAGCCTTTCATTTCCCATGCTTTTCACAGTGCGACTATCACACAGTTCACTTTACAAAATCCTCTAACTACAGTCACAGAAAGAAAAGTAAATCTAGGAAGACAAACTGACTTTTGACCTCTGTCTCTGAAAGCCGAGCAAAGGTGACAACAGAACAAGATTTAAAGGCATCTTTATTGTGAGCAAGCAGAACACCTGTTGTCAGCTCACCAGAACAGGCGAGTAGGCCCTAAAAATAGCTCATCCTGATTAAATCTGGCTCGCCATAGCAAGTGGGCGAATCGATTTTTTGCCCAAATCGCCCCCTTCCTACATTCCCTGGCAAACAAGAGCGCCATGGTATGGCACCCAGCTACACATGTGGCCCTGAAAAAAACACACCCGCCACCGCCCCCAATATTAATTCTCAACAGTGTAATTCAATCCAGTTTGGAGGACCGCACCAGACATAGTTCATTATTAGTTCGACATTTTCTGAAGGAACTCCTGAGCCTCTACAAGGCTAGTGAACAAATAAAATTGCCCTTTCGCTAGCACCTTTAGTTTGGACTGTTGCACTGAGCACCACGAGCTCTTAATAAAGTTTCTTCTTGATTGCCTTGGCCAAGATGCGCTCCTTGATTCGGTAGTCAGAGAAATTAATCAAAATGGTGCAATTATATTTTGCGCTGGGAGAGCATTGAGCCCGAATACGGTGGGCCCTGATGATGGTGAGATCCCCTAAAAAAATCAGGTAGTATATAGGACTTGATAAGAGTCAACCCATTGAGGTACCTACTGGCCCTCATTCCACTCCAGTACACCCACAATGCGTAGATTGGTACATTGTTAGTGGTTTTCAAGCTCCTCTATCTTATATTACAAAAGTCCCTTTTGTTTTTCAAATTGAGTGACTTCTTTCTGCATAGCGACAACTTTACCTTCAAGCTAGGAAACTCTGGACTCAGTCTCCTTCAGTCTTTTAGAAAACTGTACCATGCCCTCCTCGATCTTGGACAACCTCTCGTGCAACCCAGCAATTTACAGTGCCTGTGAGATCTTGAGCTCCCTTATCTTAGTCAAAATAGCGTTGAACATATATTTAAGATAATGGTCCTCACTACCTCCATTTACCCCACGCTCCTGCTGCTGCTCCTGCTGCTGTTCCTGCTGCTGTTCCTGCTGCACCTGGGCCTGCAATCCCACAGATGCCTCGGATGATAACTCGTCCTGAATACCACTAATAGGCTGTGTACACGAGGGCAGAGACAAATGTGGTGCAGAAAATTCACATGGGGTAGAACCCAGACTAACTGTTGATAGGGATTCCTGTGCCTCTAATGGAACACTCGTTGTGGGAGTTTAAGATAAGTCTACAGAGACGGATGTAATTTTCCCCATCGCAAACAAGGGGTATTCTTTGACGTTACCCTGCTTTAAGCCCCCTCACCCTTTTGAAAACAAGTACTAAAAGTGATCCTAGATATTCATCTGGGAAGGAAGAAGTAGAAAAATGTAAATGAAATAATGAATAAAATAATTTTAAATAGGTTGAATTAACTCACTGGTTGTTTGAAATTAGCCAGTCTGAACCTAGAGGGGTTTAATTAGTTATACTTTAAGAGGGCTGACAGAATCTAAAGGCATGTTCTTAGAGGACTTAAATAAATTTACAACATATAAACTCCAAGTGGCCGCATAAATTATATATTCTATTGGATTAATAGCTGGCTCAACACTAGTGCCCAAACAAGTTAGCATCATTGTTTTCAACAATCAGTATCATGATTTTCTAGCAACTGACGTTTATGTTTCCCATTTTTAATGTAATAATGAGCTTCACTGTCTGCTCAACTTTTCAGGATTCAGAAAAACCATAGCACTGAACAGCACTCATAGCAGCCACTGACGACATCCAGACCATCCTGGACCGAGGAGAAACAGCGGCCCCTCATCCTGCTCAACCTCACTGCATCATTCAACACAGTCTCACACAACACACTCATGAGAAAACTCAATGAGCTCAGCATGTCAGTACTTGCACTCAACTGGATCTGCTCCTTCCTCACAGGAAGAACCCGAAAAAGACAGACTGCCACCCTTCACATCAGAGACCAAGAGAATGAATCTGTGGAGTCCCCCAGAGATCGTCTCTCAGCCCTACACTGTTCAACGTCTACATGACTCAGCTCGCCAACATCGTCCGATCCCAAGGCATCACCTTCCTCTCCGACGTCCAACTCATCCTCTCCCTAACAGACAAGATAACCACCACCAGTGCCAACTTCACCAATTGCATGACCACAGTAGAAGAATGGATGTGAACCAACTGCTTGAAGCTCTACTCTGACAAGACGGAAGTACTGTTTTTTGGAAACAGGACCTCCTTGTCGGATGCCACCTGGTGGCCGACAGAGCTGGGACCAACAACCAGCGACCACGCCAGAAATCTGGGGCTCATCCTAGACAAGCGGCAATATAACAGCACGAGTCAAAGAAGTGAGAGCTGCCTGCTTCCACGTCCTGTGTATGCTATCAAAGATCTTCAAGTGGCTGCCATAGAACACCAGACGCACTGTCACGGAAGCACTAATCAAAAGCAGACACGACTATGGCAATGTACTCTACACTGGAATCTACAAGTAGCTCCTACACAAACCTCAGACCATCAAGAACACCACAGCAAGACTCATATTCAACCTTCCACGCAACACCCACATCTCACCTCAGAGAGCTCTACTGGCTAACCATTCACAAACGCAGCCAATTCAAACTCCTCACATACACACACAAAGCCTTGCACACACTGGGCCAACATACCACATACACTTTCACCAGCCTACTAGACACCTACGCTAAGCCTCACTTTCACTCGCACAGACGCCCGCATTCACAAAAGCAGATCAGGAGGTCGCTTGTTCTCCTACATCACACCCAAAACATGGAAAGACCTCCCACGACTCTTACACAATTACTGCTGTGTCCTCAGTTTGTGATAGGGTCTTTGCAGGGCGGTCTACATATTGCTGGGTGTTCTATCCTCTGATGAGCATCAGTGGTCCTTGCTGACAGCATAGCTTTTTGTTATATGGTGTGCTCTTTGTAGTGGTCTTTCATAGGTGCTGTGCTTACTGCGCCTCGTAATATGCACTTTGTTGCTTACTGTTTTATGGTGAGCGCTGCACTCTTTGTCTTGCTAGGCGCCGTGCTCTCTACTGCACTGTGAAATGTGCTGTCATCAATGCTACAGGTGCTGTCTGTGCTTGGCGCGATTAAGACAGGTGTTTACATTTTGCTGTATGCCTTTAGGTGCTTGTTATTTTTGGGGTGCAATCACTGTTCTCTCAGTTATTGCGTCTCGAGTTGTGCTTTGTGTGTTGAGCTTGGTGTGCTATACTGTATTGTTTTTTATTGCAGCATTTGAATAACTTCATACCACGTCGTGGGAAGCATAAGTGCATTTTCGAAACAATAGCATGCTACACCGTGGGGTTGTGTAGTTAGCAGTGTTGTATTTGTCGTGATCCTATATGGAAAGTGTTTTATTGCTATGTGTGAGTGAGTGGTTGAGGCAAAGAACCTAGCAATATAATGGAGAAGGGAGTGTGACTTAGGAGCACAACAAATGTCATAGTTTTCAGCGTGTTATAGACAGGGGAAAGAGGTAAGGGACTAGCTGGTTGGCCTGTGTTGTGGGTGCTCTGTGTGAGGTGCTGGGTACTTTCTTGAGAGCTGCCCTGGGTGCGATCGAGTCAGATAAGGGATATAAGCTTTACTTAAGTGCTGTGTGCTATTTGCGAATAGGGAACTAATGATTACGATCCGAGTTAGCCTGCTGCGTCCTGATCTGTTAACTCTGCTCAGGTGATCTGTGCCCTACTTTACTCTGACCGCTGCAGTTACCCCAATGATCTGCACTGTACCTTCCGGCAGCTCCACGGTGCGGGCTCTGCGCAGAGAGCGCGTCAGACGGTTCAGCTGCTCCATGGCTCTCTCCATTAGCTTCCCCCTCAGGGGCCGTACACTTCCCTAGCCCCGTAGCTCCATTGTCCAAACAGCCGATTACACTAGCGGCTGACCGGGGACATCAGTGTACAGTCCTGCTGTCATGGGCGCAGACAGTTCTGCCGACTTCCGTACACCTAAATACGTCATACGCCAAGCATGCTGGGGACTGTAGTTCACAGGGTTCAGTATGTATATAGAAAGAAAGAAAAGACAAGGGGTTTCAATAAAGAACTAGAGAGCCAACTGAAAAATAGGAGTCCGATGTCGGCGCTTTGCTACAGATCGTGAACTCAGCTTTAGGATTTAAAGCGCCCTGGGTTCTTTATGTTAGTATTACAAGTTTATATTTTTTGTCAGTATTTAAAAACAGACAGCAGAACACTTTTAATTAGCTTCCTTATTCCTTTTCAGAGGCATAATTAAGGTTAGAGGTGAACGAGCCGAAAGGCCGTGCACGAGCAGACCCCTGAAAATGTATCCACGTAATCACTTAACAAACCTCACGTGAAATTTGATCAAGTCTCTTCAAATTTCCCAAACCTTTTATTTCTTTAACACATAGAAGCTTTGACATTAAAACGTTACATTATATCACAGCAGTAAGTAGTACTTATTAAAAGTGATAGTTTCTAAACATGAATTTAGAACCGTTCTTGCCCCCCCTCTGGCAAAAATGCCATTAGTGAACAGTCCTGCCAAGTATCACGCCTCAGGTGTGACACTCATGCATTTCAGTGCAGTGTTCCGCATCACCGCACTGAAATGCAATGTCACGCATTTTGCCGACTCGCCAGCTGGCGGCGCCTGTGCAGGGCTCTACTGCTCCGAGGAGAGACTGCCACTGCCAGCAGCTACTCAGCTCTGGGCTAAGTTCTGATATAAATCACCGGCGATGATCTGACTGCTCGCTGAGAGCGCGGCTAGGCAGCAGGCTACAATGTAACATTCCTGCCGCGACGCGCTTTCACACACTCTTGCTGCCAATAAGGAGGGGGGGGCACTCACCAGGGGGCGTGATGGTAATGAATCTTGCCGTCACGTCCGGAGGAAGTCACTCTCAGAGGAAGTGAGCACTGCGGCAGAAAAGCGGCGGGGGACTCAAATTTGAGTCAGGGAGTGAGTCCCCGGCGTGGCGTGCTGCTATCACCGCCAGGACACACACAGACACTCTAGTGTCGACTCATCATGGCCGCCGCCGCCCCGCCGCGAAGAGGCAGACCGCGGTGATCGCCGTGCGGCGGCGGGCGCAAACTTAACAAAACTGCAGCCAAGCGGGGCCGGCCCGGGGGACGAGAGAGTGTGTCAGCAGCCTGCAGTGGGGGTCGGAGAAGAACAGTCTGCAGTCGCTGCAGAGACTAGTGCATGATCTGTCATGCAGCAGTGCAGAGCACTCACAGTGCAGCTGAGCCTGTGCGGCCGCGGCGGGGGGTCCCTGTGCGGCCCGCGGCCGCCAGACGGACCGGGAAAACAAAACAAAAGTCTCTGACAACTCTTCGTTCAAGTAAGTGTTTTATTAGTATACTAGTATTTGTGGATTAACACTCGGCTGCACGGAGTCTCACAGTTCATTTAAAACGGTCAGAAAATCAGACTTCAGTCATGAGAGGTTCTGTGACCTTCCATATATCATCTTTTTGTAATGTTTTTCCGTTCCTGTTTTGTAGCTACACACAAGCATTCGTGCATATCCAAATAAAAAGTCAACTCGTTATTTCACCTTCTCTGCTCTCAACTTGTCTGCAACATAAAAAAACTATTAAAGTTTATAATTGAATCAGAATACAAAGAAAATGACACGTTTCCAGGGTGAAAAGCAACTGAGCACACGCCAAAACATATTTAGAGTTATCATTGTTTTTAACTACTTGTTTAAAAAATGCGAGATGTTCGGTAAAAATAAATATTTAAAAGCATTATTTCAAGGAAATATCTTTTGGTCTTAATGCTTTTGATTTGTAATTTTCAACAGTTGTATTTTATTTTGGCTCCTTGCGACTGCACTCTGTTTCCCCTGTAGGGTTGCTTTGCAGAGGTACAGGAAAGGCCAGGCTGTCTCTTCTGTAATGACAAATACACAGTAAACAAACCCTACCAATGAGGTGACATTTGTGTTCAAGGTGGCTTTGAGTGTTGCATGGTATGGGAGGGGAACACACTGTTTGTGATGGTTCATGCTGGGGCTTCTCAGCAGAGTTTGATCATTTCATACAGAGGATGAGGCACGTGGTTCTGCTTAAGTCCACCCATGGGAGATCTATCCTGTTTTTGTGAGGGTGTGATAGATGGGGCGTTATGGAAGATGAGGCTCATTTGCTGGCAGTATGGTCTCTCGCATCCTGTTTGGTACAGTCAGGTCTCACAGTGCCCTTGCATTTCTGGTGATTTGCTGCAGTTTTAAGATATTCTTAGAGTTTCTCATTCCTCAAATGGGTGTAATTCGTGAAATTTATATGTTTCCCTAGTCTTCATTGCTTGATTTTGCTTGTGAGAAAGTGTCACTCATAGTCATTGAAATGTCACTCATAATTAGACTAAAATTAAGAAAATGTCACACGTAGCAATCTGAAACCTTGGCAGCTATGAGTGAATTAAAAAGCAAGTCAGTAGTCATGCACACCCTGTTTGTGTCCTAGGTTCTTATGGATAGAGCAACAATATACCAGTGATGCTGGAACCATTTTTGCAGTGGTGGCTGCTATCATTAGGGTTATATCACTGAGGTCATAGGGATTTGCGAAAATCTTGCAAAGCATATAAAAAACAAGCATTTGCAATGCAATAGGTCTCGCATTTACGCGAGTTTGAGCTATTGGCATTGTAAATGACAATGACTTTTATTTATGTTTTGGTTTTTAAAACATAAATAAAAGGCATTGTCATTTACAATGCCAGTAGCTTAAACTCGCGTAAATTCGAGACCTATTGCATTGCAAATGCTCGTTTAAATGCATTACTGGTATTTTAATGTCCAGGCCTGTACGAAAATGAAGAAAAACACCCACAGCTGGTATTTCCTACTCTGATCAAAATGTAGTTTTAACAATGAATGCAAGGTGAAAGCAGTATAAAATGTGATCTAAAGCGGCTTTAATGATCAGTGACTAATAGTTAAAGCTAATCTGACCAAATCTCCTTCCACGGCCCCAAGAGAAACCTTCGCTCAGCCAACCTCGCCCTAGCCACCATCCCACGCTATCACAGGACAGAGCAGACGGGAGATCCTTCTCCTACCTAGCAGCCAAGTCCTGGAACGAACTCCCACTTTGCCTCAGATGGAGCCAGACACTCAGGGCCGGACTGGCTACCGGGCGTTTTGGCATGCTGCCGAGCTGGGGGCTGATTTCGTTGATGGGGACCTGCGTGTGCTGAACGAAATTCGTTTTGCTTTGTTTATTTTGTAGCACACGCAGGTCTCCATCAACGAAATTAGCCCCCACGGCAGTGACATCAGCCCCCAGCTCAGCAGCATTCCAAAACGCCCGGTAGCCAGTCCGGCCCTGCCGACACTGCACCAGTTCAGGAAGGACCTCAAGACCTGGCTATTCAACTGACCCCCAACGGAGCTGCCAACCCCCTCCCCCAGCACCTTGAGACCCTCACAGGTAAGTTGTGTGCTTCACAAACACTGATTGATTGATTAAACAAAGACAGAAAAGCCATGTGAAGAAGGAATACGGACGTTTTTATTATTGTATAAAGAATCCTCTTTCATTATCTTCCAGCCTACGCAGAAGCTTAAAACGGGCAAACAGAAGGTTATTCTTTATCAGTCTTATATAGCTAGAATCGGCCCAAGGGCAGTCATTATATGAGCACCAGTCACCTTTAGTCACCTTTAACTACCCCACACCAACCAAGGCCTGAAAAATACTGGTGGGGAGGTGCCAACAAAAGGCCGTCAAGCGTGGCCCCTTCACTTACTCTCCCCAGCCAACTATAGCCTCAGGGCGATAGACTGGTAGGGGAGGGATGAATCCGTCTTCCGTCCTTCACTGCGGGTTGTGTCTCCCCTACTGTTTCCTGTCTGCCTTCACCAGCGCTTGAGAGCAACCTGGATCCTCGGAGACACAGCGCCCAGATACCCCTAGGGGTGACAGTGTTGTGTTTTATAAATGTTGTTCGTTTGTGTTTGATTATGGAAGATCGAATTCATTTTTATTTTAGTTCTTGGGCAATTAAGTAGTTTGCCCAGAATTACAGGATGTTGAGCTGAGGTAGGTCTCAAACCCATTTGCATAGTTCCCTATTCAGCAGCTCTGACCCAACATTACATCCTCTCAATTTTTCTTGCTCAGAAAGGTGCTTCACATCGAGGCTAATGCAAACATACACCCCCCACACACACCAATCCACCAAGGCATGAAAGATACTGCGGTAGAGAGGTGCCAACAATAGGCCCTCAGCGAGGCCCCTCCTCTAATTCTCTACCATTGCCAGCCAACTATAGCCTCAGGGCGATGGCCTGGTAGGGGAGGGGTGGAAAATAAGCACATAGCTGCTGCTGCTTTAAGGGAACTGAGGTGATGATGGGCCAACGGCCACAACACCTGCCGCCAGCCAGGCTGCTGCACGCTCAACACCCTGCCTCACTTTAACAGCAGAGCAGGGGAATGGGACACTGCTTCTGGACGGTCTGTGCCAGTCCCACAGTGGTGCTGGTGGTGGGGGGGGGTGTTAAATAGTCTGCAGCAGCCAACACAATACTGGCCTAGCGATGCTGTTGAAAACTACCCACTCAGAGCCTGTCTGCCTATGATGATGGCCCCACATTACATTGCTCTTAACAAAGGGGGGGCTCAGGGGCACTTAAAGGTCCAGCATACGGGCCACAAAGACTTTTATCCCCACATTACAGTGGCCTGGCAGGGAAGACAGTAAGGCTCTGTGGGCCGGTTGACAGAGTTCCTAACAAAACCGGCCAACAGGTGACCCTTAGGCAGCGGCCCATCGCCCAGTCTTAGCGGTGATCTTGGGCCTGGAAGGATAACCAAGATGTGATGTCCAGATGTCCCCAATGCATGTTTGGGAAGGTGGTTTAGCTGGGCCTGTGGGGCATGGCTGTGCCCGGGCCGCCGGAAGGGGAGATCCAGAGGCCTTGGGACTGCTGTGGTAAAGACGGGGCCCCGGAGCGAGAGTGTTCGGAGGCCGAGGAGAGCGTGGGCCCTGTAACAGTCCCTGGTGCCTGGGAGATCCCTGCCTGCCGTGCCCACACCATTTGGTAGGAGGTGGGGCAATTGGTTGCAGAGGTGGCCTGACAGTCTCCCTGGCTGCTGGAAGTGAGCCTTGGCTCCGCTGTGGCCGGTGAGCTGTGACGGCCTCCCGTGAAGTCGGCCTCCCGTGAATTCGGCAGGACGGCGAGGGACCCCACTAGAGGCCAGTGAGAAGCTTGGCGGAGGCTTTGATTTTATCAGCCACGATCCTGCAGGGCCGCACTGAGGGAGGCCTCCTGCTGCGCAGCAGACTTGAGACTCCCTGGGGAAGGCTCCTTTACAGGAAGGGTTTTCAACACCACAAAATCGACCCAGATGGCATCTTCCATCGCCCCCTGACCCACCAGGAGACTTTGTTCTCCATGCATTTCCGAGTGCGGTGCTTCCTTATAGGGAGTATTTGAAGCGCCTGTGATTCGCAGGACCATCAGAGCCTTGTTGCACTCTATCACCCATCCCTCGCCCTTTGACTCGTCTGTCCCGCAGGCAGCTAAGACCCGCGCTGGCCTTAAGTCCCTCACCATGTTCGCCGGCTCCTCGGATTGAAGCATTGCACGCACTCTGCAGTAGCAAACCTTTCGTCATTGCCTGAGCCTCAGAAGACAAATGGTGTCTGCAGAGCCCCGCCCTCATTGGCAGGTAGGGACCAATCACAGCCAGGAGGTGGGGTGACTGGCAGACAGTTTCTCCAATGCTTCTAATCGCACCCCTGAAGCAGGCGCAGCGCTCAGTATTAAAGTTTAAAAAAATAATAATAAACAGAGCGCTGTGTCCCTGAAGCGGGCTCCGCGCTCAGTATTAAAGTTACAAAAAATAAAAAGTAAAACCGAGCGCGGTATCCCTGAAGCAGGCGCAGCGCTCAGTATTAAAGTTTAAAAAAAAACATAATAAACATAGTGCGGTGTCCCTAAAGCGGGCAATGCGCTCAGCATGCAAATAAAACAAAAAAAGCAGCCCGCCATTGTCCCCATCAGTGTCAATAACAAAAATAGTGCTCACCCACTAGATAAAGCAGACCATGTAACAAGCCAAGTAAAAGGTCCAGTTCTTATAAGCGGTAACAAATGGAGACAAGGCAGTACCAAGGAGGGACTAACAATCCTCATAATGAATCGGAAGCCAGCGTTTACGAAGGACAATGACACAAGCCAATTAAAAATATGGGCGGAGAGTGGGCGGGGCTTCCACTGGATACTCTATTACAGCATGCCTCGCAGAGCGAACAGCGCATGCGCGCTGCCGCTAGGCTCGACCTAAAAAACAGTGTAGCATATGTGACATGGACCTTCAGCAGGAGATCAGTAAGGGTGTGTGTTAGAAATGGGGGTCTCTAGTTGGCAATGGCTGGCCACTGTCCAAGTAGGGACCCTTCTTCCTAAGTCAGAGTAAGAGGGCTACCCTCCTTGATACCCCTGCTCAACCCTGTGGTAACGTAGCACGAGCAGGTAGGCTTATCTCAGAGGCAGGGTGTGAATCATTTATGACCATACACAGTAACACAGTGAGGAACACTACAAAGGGACACCACACAAGTAGTTATAAAAAATAAGTATCTTTATATAAAGGCAGATTTATCACAAGACCAATAACTGTAAAAGCCACAATACTTGTCAAAAATAGGATAGCTGTTGAAGGACTGTCAAAAATAGTTCAAAGGTTGCAAGAATAAGGTTCAAACTCAAAGCAGGGGTCTCTGCGCTCCTTTCTTGTTCAGAGGTTGCAAAAATAAGGTTCAAATTCAAAGCAGGGGTCTCTGCGCCCCTTTCTCGTTCAGAGGTTGCAAAAATAAGGTTCAAATCCAAAGCAGTGGTCTCTGCGACCCTTTCTCTCACAAAGTACCTGAATTCAGTAGCAAAACCAACAAAATGTCGCAAAGAAGTGGTAGCGATGATTTTCCTCACGCGAGGCCGGCGATGCGTTAAATCCTTGCCGCAAGGGAGGATGATGCGCCGATCTGCTGATGCGTGCGGAGACGATGCGACCAACTTCTGCACGCTAGGCCGCCGATGCGATGACTTTCTTGCCGCGAGGGAGAAGTCGATGCGACGAGCCTGTTGCGTTGTGCGATTGTGTTGCGATGCGAAGAAATGGCGCTCCGCGAGGGAGCGACGAAATCCGGTGCGATGCGATGAAAATGGCGGACGCATGGCGTCCGCAATGCGATGTCTTGAAGCGATGATTTCTTTAGGCTTGCGAGCGCTCGGCGACAGCAGCGCAATGATTTTTCCAGCGCGTCTCGGCTGCAGCGGCTCGCAAAGAGGCGTTAGCGATGGTTTCCTGTTGCGAGCACTCAGCGGCAGCAGCGCGATGATTTTTCCAGCGCTCTCGGCTGCAGCGGCTCGCAAAGGGGCGTTAGCGTCGATTTCCAGCACTCTTTTCTCTGAAGCAAACTAGAGGCCCTGGAACTCACAGAAGCCTCATCAGCAGATAGCAATCCTCGCAGGGAGGAAGCAGGAGGTTGGTGGTGGAGTCTGATGTGCCTGAGACCCCAGCAGGAGGCTAGCTCTTTTCCTAGCCCTTGGGTAATTGCTGTAACAAAAATAAAAGTTCTCTCAAAAGTCCTTTTCTCTCTTCTTCAAGGTCCAGTGGTCACTGCTGCAGGCCAGTGCAAGAAACAACACACAAGCACAGGGACAGTCACTTCCTGCAGATTCCTCCAGTGGCACGGACAGAGTTTCCTCTCCAGATCCAAAAGCAATACAAATTGTAGGGGTTTGAGCACAGATATTTATACCCCAAAAGTCTTTGTTCTCAGAAGCTACAAGTCACTGAACCTAGCCAGAACCAGTTCTGCTCAGGCCTGGAGCACTTTGTTTACCAGGCTGCATTCTTCCTTTCAGAAAGAGGGGTCTGCTAGCAGACACACAGTAGGAGGTGGAGCCAGCATTCACCTTGCCAGGCACAGCCCTATTCAGGTCAAGGAGCCACCCCTCCCCACACTCTAAATGCAGATCTCTCTATTCAACCCAGGTCTGACTCAGCCTGCCCTGCCCCTCTAAAACCAGACAGCCAATACACATAACAGCAGAGCACACTGGAAGGCTTAGGCAAGAAAATACCTACTTTCTAAAAGTGGTATTTTCAAACACAGAATATAAAAATAAACTTCACTAAAAGATGTATTTTAATATTCTGAGCTCAGGCATACTAAATTCGTTTTTCTACCATGTTCCTGGGGTCAGTTAGGACTATAGAATGTAATAGTCAAACTGCCCATTCTAGCCTATGTGGAACAGGTAGCCTTACAGTAGTGAAAAACGAAATGGGGCATAATTCACTACCAGGACATGCTACACACACCAGGGCATGTCCTACCTTACACATACAATGCACCCTACCATAGGGGTGACTTACAAGATGCCAAGGGAAGGTTCAGGGGCTGGGAAGTGGGTGCACTTCACAGCCAAGATGGCAGTTCTGGACTGCACACAGACACTACAGTGGCAGGTCTGAGACACACTTTACAAGCTGCTTCTGTGGGTGGCACACATCAGTGCTGCAGGCCCACCAGCAACATTTGGTTTACCAGCCCTGGGCACACACAGGCCACACTACTAGGGACTAACAAGTAAACCAAATAAGCCAATCAGGGATATACCAATTCACATAGTCATATTTACAAAGGAGAGCATATGCACTTTAGCACTGAACAGCAGTGGTAAAGTGCCCAGAGTCATAAAACCAACAGAAACAGGTCAGCAAAAATACAGGAGGCAGGCAAAAAGTTTAGGGGTGACCCTGCAAAAAGGGCCATTTCCAACAGTGTGGTATGTAGCTGTGTGGTGCATTTTGAAGCACTAGTGTAGTAGCGCACTGTCGTTTTCAGACAGCACATTTTCAGTTGAAATGGCCACTAAATTTGCATCGACACAGAGTTTGGTAAAACTATATAGCACAAAAACGCTAAAGTGTGGAAATCGGGTTTCAGTGAATATTTATCATTTGTGCTTCATCAAGTAAAGTGTCTTAATTTATTTTTATCCTAATAAAATCTTTGTTTCCATTACACTTCAAAATTACAAAAAAGTGCTTAATTTGTGCTAACCTAATTGCTGATATATTTAGAAATGTGTAGAGTTCATTTCCCAATATTTAAATTTGTGTTAGAAAAAAACTGACATACACCCGTTCCTTTCGTTTCCTGTACCTCTGCAGGATTGTCACCAGGATCACTCTTTGTGTCATAAAAAATAAAAATACACTCTAGTTTCGAATAAGCAGCAATTTGTCAGACGACATAGCCTGATATTTGACCTCTGTCTTTAAAGTGCAGCAAATGTGACAAGATAAACACAAAATGTAAAGCATCTTTATTGCTAAATCACCTTCGGAACTCCGCATGATTATTTCTAGGGGTGCTGCAGCACCCCCAGCACTCCTGTTTCCAGCGACTATGCATTATAGTCTATTAAACTAAAGACAATGCATGTAATGCATATGAAGAAGGGCCAGGAAATAACATTTTTGCCTAAGATCACACTTTGGTTAAGTGGGGACGCCGGGATTAATCCCATGTTTTATGGTTTCATTTCGTGCAAATCGTACAAATCAGCCACTAAATGGGTATTTATTTGTCTCTCCTTTTACTGCAAATGTTAAAACTTTTCTTTTAACTCTTTGTGCATGGGTGTGCTTTCCATTCTGTCTTTAGGACTAACCGTCACTAGCGCCTTGACGCCTTTGGGCATTTGTTTGAGCACTATAAATCTTTTTCATTTAATGAGAGTAGAATGGAAAAAGGAAGAATAAGCTACATGAAAGCTCGGCTCGTTTTGGACTGGGGGTTCCAGGAGGACCTTGAGCTGAGCCAGAGCCAGGCATCTGGCTCAAGGCTGCCATGAGCTTCCTATGGCTCGCTCACCTCTAATTAGGGCGCCATAAGCTTGTGGAGACGAGAGAGGGATGAGTGAGGGACCTTTGTTTTAAGACAACAAATACATTCTGGTCATTGAATAAAGATTAAACCTTCTGTGTATCAATGCATCACGTTCTCAGAGACTACTGTCATTTTATTTAATGTTGGCTTACCAGAAGAACATTTTGTGTTCCTGAAAGCGATAGTGATTGAACCAACTGTAATTGAGAGTCTTAAAATTCATCATCAGCAAATCTGAAACAGTCTTTGCCATTTTCTCGATTTTCATCTTACAATCTCATTATTAGGCAATCTCAAATGTGGCTGGTATCAAGACTAAGAACAAGTGAATAACAAGAACATAGTCTCTGTTATGCTAAACTATTTTCTCACTTTATTCCACAGCTGTAAGAAATCCATTGGCAAGACAAGCAATAGGTCTGGCTTTTTTGTACGTCAAACGTAAGATTACCATTTTTCTAAAACATGCCTTTATAAAGCCAATAGGTCTGGCTTGTATTTTTAGTTACAAGCAAAACCTGTAGGCTTTGTCGTTTTTAGGTCTTGCCTAGACAGCGTTTGGGCTGTCTTGAAGAGACATACTGTGTTTAATCTGTGCGCTTCAGCCCGCCCAAAGGCTTCCCATTCGCTCGCTCCATCATCTGTGTCATATTCTTTGTCACCATTTGTCCCTGGCATGCATGTTCATGCCTCTTCTTGTGTTTAGCCCTCTCTCCAGAGCACGGACCAAGTACTTGTAAACATCCACTGCTCCCATTTTTACGACCATTTTGGGACCTACTTTTTTCTTCCTTTTTCAGCACTCTACACAGTGCTCGTACTTTTACCAGTTCCGTCTCCTTCCACCCGTCCTCATGCCCGTCCACAGATCAGCCCCCTCCCCATCACTGCTTTTCTTATTGTTGCTGTTTTTTTCTCACATCCTCCCTCCCATCTCTGCTCGCTCCCTCGCAACTCCGAGCGCTTGCCACATCTACAAATGACCCCCTCTGCCCCATCACTGCTTTTCCCTTTGTTGCTGCTTCTTGTTTTCACCACCTCCTCCCTCCCATCTCTGCTTGCTCCCTTGCACCTCCCGGAGCTTGCCCTGTCCATAAATCACCCCTGACCCCGTCACTGCTTAAAACGCCTATTGTAGGCTGTTTCGTTCTAGTGAGTGGTGGTGTTCTGCCTTTTAATGTCTTGTTTGTGTATAGCTGACGTGCTGATTTGAGCATGTGTGCACTCCTGCTATTACTTGGCACATGTGTAGTCTCTGTTTATTTTCCGCGCGTGTGGGTTCTAGGTTTGTGCATGTTTACACCATATGTGTTTGTTCGTCAATGGTGTTTATTGCTGGAAAATCAGACCTCAAGTGAATCAGGTATGAATTGTCACATGGTATGTCAGACCTTCTAAAGTACCTATGTCTTCTGCTGTAATTGCAAAGCCACGTTTGTGTCTCACCTTGTTGCTTCTCATTTCAAAGGGTGGGACTCTATTTCATCAAATTTCTCCCGTCGGGGCACTTTCTTGTCGGTGATGTGTTTCCATGCACCACTGTTGCTTAGTTTGAATTATCTTCAATGGAGGCAGGCTGAGTCTTGATGTCATCAAGGTCTCCCTTCCCCTCAGTGTCCATGACAAAAGTAGTCCTTTTAATGTGGTTTCCGATGCAATGTATTTCCTCATGTTCACTACTGTTTACCAGCCTAACACTGTGATTCTTACTTTTGTGCAGTTTTATATAGCGCCAACACCACCTGAAGGAAGTGGAACACTTTACATTAGCACCAGTTACTTTTTTTGTGCTGTTTTATATAGCGCTAACGCCACCCATTGGTATTGGAGTGCTTTACCTTAGCACCAGTTTCTTTACACAAGGACACATGAATTTTTGTAGGCACAGAGAGATTAAGTGATTTGTCCAGGATTAAAGATGTTAAGCCAACGCCAAAACTCAATCCCGGTTTCCCAGCTCCATAGACTGCAGCTGTGATCTTTAAGCCACATCCTCTCCCAAGAGGATGCCACATCGTCTCCCTAGCCTCGGCCTCAGTTCCACATTTTGTGAATACTGGCAAATCACTTAGTCTCCCCATGGCTGCCCACTTTTGCTTTTGCTTGCCCGTCCACCTCCCACCCTTCGCTGCTTGAACCCACTGAACTCCGTTGCACAGATCCTTTACTCCTCCGACTCTGTTTGTCACTTTTTTTTGCAGTTTTATGTAGCGCCAACACCATCCGAAGGTATTTGAGTGCTTTACATAAGCACCAGTTACTTTTTTGTGTGCAGTTTTATATAGGCCAACACCACCGAAGGTATTGGTTTACATTAGCACCACAAGGACTCATTCATTTTTGTAGGCACGGCTAGATTATGTGATTTACCATAAATTAAGAATGCTGAGCCAACGCTGAAACTCGAACCCGGTTTACCAGCTCTGTAGTCAGCACCTCTTGCCCTTAGACCACATCCTCTCCTGAAAGGACGCCATATCGTCTTTATAGCCTCGGCCACAGTACCACATTTTGTGATTACAGATAAATCACGTAATCTCCCTGTTTCTAAACACAACAAGCATTGGCAAAGCCAGTAGGTTTCGCCTGTGCAAAATTGTTAGACCTGGCCTTTTTTGCAGCTTTATCTCCAAACTTTTTGCCTTATGCCTGATTTTTCTGACCCTGTTTTTGTTGGCTATAGGACTCTGGGCACTTTACCACTGCTGATCAGTGCTAAAGTGCAAATGCTCTGTGTAAATTGTGATTATGATTGGTTATCCATGACTGGCATATTTAGTTTACTGGTAAGTCCCTAGTGAAGTGCACTGAGTATGCCAGGGCCTGTAAATCAAGTGCTGCTCGTGGGCTAGCGGCACTGGTTGTGCCACCCACATGAGTAGCCCTGTAAATGTGTCTCAGACCTGCCACTGCAGTGTCTGTGCGTGCAATTTTAAACTGCCATGAAGACCGCTCTAACCTTCCCTTTTCTTACATGTAAGGTGTAGGAAAGTAGGATCTGCTTCTTATGGTTACCCCCACTTTTTGCGAAATGTGATACTCATTTTGACTAGTCAGACTGGGATCCTGCTAATCAGGACCCCAGTCTATCTGCTTTCTCCCTAAACTGTTATATTATGTACTTAGGTACACTCCAGATTGGATACTGGGGTACCCTTGTCAGTCCCTAGTATATGGTACCCAGGGCATAGGTACCCCAGAGGCCTCCCATGGGCTGAAGCATGTATTATTCCACCCATGAGAGGCCATGCAAAATGGAACTACAGGCCTGCCATTGCAGCCTGTGTAAGTTGGTGCATGCACCACTTACTTAAAATATAGGTTTACTATATCTAAGGGTCACTGCACTTAAAACCTATAAGTCACCCCGATAGCAGGCCTTTACAATCCTGAGGGCAGGGTGCTTGGTTCTAAGTGAGAGAGTGCCACTGCATGAGCAGAACACCCCTGCAGCCTACGGAGTCCATTCTCCCGGGTTGTCAGTGAAGCAGCCATTTACGACAGATAGAGTGACATAATGCGACCGCGTGATGACCAACTCTAAAACGGCTGAAACAAACCCTATAGTGTTTGGTGTCACACATGTTAAATCATACCCCCACACTGGTAACCGGTGTGGGAGGTATAATTCCACCCTCAGAAGCAAGCTTCGTTGGGTCCCTGGTGTTCCCGGTACCAGCCTTCTAGTCCCGGGCAGCACAAAATGGTTGCTGCCGACCAGAGACACATTTATGCCCTCCTGCTGCTGAGCCAAGCTCGAGCAGGGGAAGGTAGAACAATAGGCATCCTGTCACAGGGAGGTGTGACCACTTCCCAGACAGCATTTAGTGTATTAGGGCTGGGTGGGTGCGCTTACCAGCGACCGAAAGTCTGCACGAGGGGCACATTTGGTGTCCCTGTGCATAGTCCAGTTCAAACCAGTCCTGGGAGCCATTGGCTCCTGCTCTGGCGCGAAACTGGAGAAAGGACATGGAAGTAACCTCCCCACTGTCTGTCCAACCCTCTCCCGTGGGTACAAATTGGCTTACCTGGCTGTAGGACCTTAGATTCAATGTGGACAAGATTCTGAACCAGAAACCACTGAACTTTGACCGTCTGGACACTCTGGACTTCGCTGGACTTCGTCTGGGCCCGACTTCGTCTCCCTCTCAGTCTGAAGCATCGTCTGTGCCCATGCACCATACAGGATTCATGCAGGATCAGTGGAGCATCAAGTACAACCGAAGATATCTCCCTTGTAGTGAAGGAGTCACTCCCCTGCATTCGCAGGCACCGCAACACTGCTGTCCCGTCTGCTGACCCTGAGCTCCTAAGGAGGTAGGTTTCTACGTCTCTCGAGGTCCGAGCTGCCCTCTCACCAAGTTTGAGGTCAGAATCCCTTGTGGGGGCTGCAACACCCGAACCCCTGTGCACTGTGTACATTTGCAAGTGCATATGTTTGTTGGCGTTTCCTGAACAAGTGGATTAGGCTCCGAGTAGCCCCAACCTCTGGCACCATTTCCTACCAAGAACTCCGGCCTTCTCGCACCGAGTGCTCCTTGGGCTGTTGTAAGATGAAATCGCTCGAGGTCCTCTCGCGACTCCTGTGCCTCCGGCCTGTGGGTCCATTTGAGGGTCAACTTTGCTTTTCTTGGGCTCCCCTGGTTTCTCCAGGCTTGCTCTGACTCCCCTGTGTTTGATGAATCTCCTGGACCTTGCTGGTCCGAACCTTACACATCCTTGACCTTCTGCGTGGGTTGACGTTGCCCAGGCTTGTTGGTGCTCCCGCCGGACACCGACCCCTCAGCACTCGACATCCTTCGTGGGACATCTCGTATTCGGCTCCTGGTTATCCTCAACGTCTCCTGGTCCCCGTACCTGCAGAGTCAAGAACTCCATCAACACACCTGAAGCACCCGACATCGGTGGGCATGCGTCTACCGAGCCCCTGGTCACTCCTGAGTGACCCAGACTCTGTCCCCTCTGCTTTCTTGTACTCTTCAACAAGAATCCACCTTTGGATTCCAACGGACACTGTTCTTCCTTCCAGCAGCGGCTCTTCTTCGAAGTCCTCCATTGGGTTCGACGGCGGTTTCCGACGCCACTTCAGACCGATGCATCCGGCTTCCCTGGGATAGGTAACTTGGGTACCTTGGTATCCACGGGTGGGGTGGCTCTCCAACCTCCTAACTTCCACGGGGTTTCTTCGAAGTCCACTGGGAAGGGTCCTTAAACTCTAAAACTTCAACCGCGACTCTCCCATAGAATTGTACGGAGCACGCGGTTGTGTTCCCACACTGCACCCGTCCTCCGTGGGGTCCCTACTTACTCACCGTGGGTGGTTCCTTGGGGTTCCAGCGATTCTACGTCCTCTTGACACTGTCTGGACTCGAGTCGTGGTTCTTATACCACTTTCTTAGTATATGGTTTGGTCCCCCCCTGGGGCCCAATGTGTATTAGTGCTATTTACTGTCATTTCTGTGCTTAAGTATTGTGTGCTTTGTGATTATCTCTGTGTAGGAGATACTGTGTCAGGTAACTAGACAAAATATCGAAAAAAATATATAGAATGGACAGAATATCGAAGTCAAAATATAGAATGGACATAATATCGAATGGACATAATATAGTGGTTAAAAATATCGAAATGCAGGTAAGTAACATCGACTGTCAAAATATAGAAGTACATAATATAGGCATTAAAATATATCGAATTTTTAATAATATCGAATTTTTTTAAGTGTTTTCTATGTTAGTATATGTGTTAAAAGTGTATATTATTTTTGTAATGTATGTTTAATTTTTTTAAAGTAATGAATTTTATGTTATTTAATTTTTGCGTAGTTTAATCCCATAGCGGGTTGTGGGTTTATAGGGGAATAGGGTGGGAAGTATTTTAATTGTAATTAAGTAAATATTTATTTTAATGTATTTGTATTGATAATTTATTGTTAATTAATTATTAATTGGTAATTAATTTTTATTAATTGATAAATTGATAATTATGTTAATTGTATTAATTTATTATTCGGAGCGGGTTGTGGGTTATAGGGGAATAGGGTGGGAAGTAATTTAATTGTAATTAAGTAATTAATTAAATTATTTTTGTGTATTGATAATTAATTTATTGTTAATTAAATATTAATTGGTATGTTTTTTATTACTCGTTACATTTTTGGTATTGAAAATTAATTGGTTGTTAATTATTAATAGGTAATTAATTTTTAATAAATAATATTTATTGGTATTTATAATTAATTAATTATTAAATATTTAGTAATTAATTTTAATTAATTTTTTATTGGTATTGATAATTAATTTATTTTTATTTAAATATTAAATCATTACTTTCCCTAATGTTGCACTCACTGCAGTGGGAATAGTAATTTTTACCCCTACGCTATCCAACGCTTTCCCTACTGTTGCACTCACTGGAGTGGGAATAGTAATTTTTACCCCTACGCTATCCAATGCTTTCCCTACTGTTGCACGCACTGGAGTGGGAATAGTAATTTTTACCCCTACGCTATCCAACGCTTTCCTTACTGTTGCACTCTCTGGAGTGGGAATAGTCATTTTTACCCCTACGCTATCCAACGCTTTCCCTACTGTTGCACTCACTGGAGTGGGAATAGTAATTTTTACCCCTACGCTATCCAACGCATTCCCTACTGTTGCACTCTCTGTAGTGGGAATAGTAATGTTTACCCCTACGCTATCCAATGCTTTCCCTACTGTTGCACTTACTGGAGTGGGAATAGTAATTTTACCCTCCCGCTATCCAACGCTTTCCCTACTGTTGCACTCACTGGAGTGGGAATAGTAATTTTACCCTCCCGCTATCCAACGCTTTCCCTACTGTTGCACTCACTGGAGTGGGAATAGTAATTTTTACCCTCCCGCTATCCAACGCTTTCCCTACTGTTGCACTCTCTGGAGTGGGAAAAGTAATTTTTACCCCTACGCTATCCAACGCTTTCCCTACTGTTGCACTCACTGGAGTGGGAATAGTAATTTTTACCCCTACGCTATCCAACGCTTTCCTTACTGTTGCACTCTCTGGAGTGGGAATAGTAATTTTTACCCCTACGCTAACCAACGCTTTTCCTACTGTTGCTCTCACTGGAGTGGAAATAGTAATTTTTACCCCTACGCTATCCAACGCTTTCCTTACTGTTGCACTCTCTGGAGTGATAATAGTAAATTTTACCCTCCCGCTATCCTACGCTAAAAATATTGAATATTTTTATTAATATTAAGTTAATATATATATGTATTAAAAAATAAAAATGTATGTTTATTTTTTTATAACTTACATTAATTATTTATTAATTTTAAGGTTATTTAAGTATTTTTAAGTATGTTTTAGTTAATTATATTTATTATTCCATTAATTTTACATTAATTTTAAGACATTTAAAAATTCGATATTTTAACAAACTATATTATTTACAACTATATTTTGGATTCAATATTTTTGTACTTACCTGTTTGTAGATAGGAATTCAATATTTTGGCATTCTATATTTTATCCACGATATTTTGGTAGGTCGATATTTTGGCATTCTATATTCTGTCAGTGATCCACTGTGTCGTACTAGATAGTGTTATATTAATAAATACATATTTTTATAACTACTGTGTGGTTCTCCTTTCATTTAACCAATACTATAAGGTTGCATTCTGGTAAAACAAGCTGCTTAACATTCCTTCAAGACTAAGCCTGAAGGCTGCTCTCCACAGCTACCACTTGGATAGCTTTCTAAGGTTATCTTTGACCTCTTAAATCACCATAAGGGTTGTTTGGACTGGTGCAAGTTGCCCACTTTAATTAGTGGACAGCATATACCAGGCCAACTTCTCACATTGGTGTGCAGCGGTTGGGATTCAAGACTGCATTGTTTTACCAGATAAATCTTTGTATTGATTAACTGAAGAACCACTAGTACTAGGTACATATAATACCAGCTTAGAATAAGTAAGTTCTACTGAACTTAGGGTTGGGTAAGTCAAAGGTCTAGCACACCCTTTCTCCAACCTCAGAGAGTTTAGTTCCCACTAGGTTAGGTAGGTGCAACACCTCACCACACTGAGGGGTCGATTCCGATCTCGGCCGGTAGGGCACCTAACAGTATTCGTCCGGAAAAAAAACCCAGCCGAATGCGTGTTTCCCGACCGATTCGTACACCCGTCCGGACGAACAAGTACGATGCGTATAACAACCCATTTCCCGAGCAAGCCGTACTCACCCAATCCAGCTCCTGTTCCCCGCCCGAGCCGGATCCGTAAACGCCGAATCGAGTCGCACGGACCCAAATACACAGCACCTTCCGGCCGGACTAGTACGATGCGCGCTCCGTACGCGCCGAACCAGTCGCTACGTCAGGCACGTTTCAGCATCCGGGAGAGCCGTACATAAGCTCCGTTTCGCGCCACAAGACGAACCACGGCTACGAGACGAACAAGCCAGCGACGAGTACGAGTCGAAGACACGAGAAACCCGAACGAGACGACCCAACCATGAATCCCATCGCGCAGGTCCTACCTATACTCTACATCTATTACCGGGACCAGTACGGACGCGTACGGCGCAGACGATAAGTCAAACACCAACAATACAAACAAACTACACGTACCCAAAATATGTCACACACACATAGGGATGCACAAATTACGTACACTAGCAACAGCACAGCCATAGGGGTGGGATGGGCATCACCAATGCCATCCCCACCCATAGGGGGATGGATGCCTACCACTACCACCACCCCTACTCAGGGGGGGCTGGATGCCTGCAACTACCACCACCTCTACTCAGGGGGGGCTGGATGCCTGCCACTACCACCACCCCTACTCAGGGGGGGCTGGATGCCTACCACTACCACCACCCCTACTCAGGGGGGGCTGGATGCCTGCCACTACCACCACCCCTACTCAGGGGGGGCAGGACGCCTACCACTACCACCACCCCTACTCAGGTGGGGCTGGATGCCTGCCACTACCACCACCCCTACTCAGGGGGGGCTGGATGCCTACCACTACCACCACCCCTACTCATGGGGGCCTGGATGCCTGCCACTACCACCACCCCTACTCAGGGGGGGCTGGATGCCTACCACTACCACCACCCCTACTCATGGGGGCATGGATGCCTGTCACTACTACCATCCCCACCCATAGGGGGATGGATGCCTACCACTGCCACCACCCCTACTCAGGGGGGCTGGATGCCTGCCACTACCACCACCCCTACTCAGGGGGCTGGATGCCTACCACTACCACCACCCCTACTCAGGGGGCTGGATGCCTGTCACTACTACCATCCCCACCCATGGGGGATGGATGCCTACCACTACCACCACCCCTACTCAGGGGGGGCTGGATGCCTGCCACTACCACCACCCCTACTCATGGGGGCCTGGATGCCTGTCACTACTACCATCCCCACCTATAGGGGGATGGATGCCTACCACTACCACCACCCCTACTCAGGGGGGGCTGGATGCCTGCCACTACCACCACCCCTACTCAGGGGGGGCTGGATGCCTACCACTACCACCACCCCTACTCATGGGGGCCTGGATGCCTGTCACTACTACCATCCCCACCCATAGGGGGATGGATGCCTACCACTACCACCACCCCTACTCAGGGGGGCTGGATGCCTACCACTACCACCAACCCCTACTCAGGGGGCTGGATGCCTGCCACTACCACCACCCCTACTCAGGGGGCTGGATGCCTACCACTACCACCACCCCTACTCAGGGGGGCTGGATGCCTGCCACTACCACCACCCCTACTCAGGGGGCTGGATGCCTGCCACTACCACCACCCCTACTCATAGGACGGGTAATGCATGACACAACCAGCATACTCCCACATAAGGAATGACAGAAAATTACATCCCCCCCAACACCATGACAAGCATGTGTAGTCTGTGGCAAATGCCTACAACACTGAACATGACATTGAACATACAATGTGACCCACTATCACATGTGTCACACATAAATGTGTGTGGCCTCCACAATGCAAGCCGACCATGACCACTGTGGCCATGGGGTCGAACACCCCATCATCACAGTGACCAAAAGGTAAGTGTGGGGTCCATAGCTGATGCACCTCTTGAACAGTGTGGCCATGGGGCCTAAAGCCCCATCACCACACTGACCAAAAGGGAAGTGTGGGGTCCATAGCTGATGCACCTCTTGAACAGTGTGGCCATGGGGCCTAAAGCCCCATCACCACAGTGACCAAAAGGTAAGTGCGGGGTCCATAGCTGATGCACCTCTTGAACAGTGTGGCCATGGGGCCTAAAGCCCCATCACCACAGTGACCAAAAGGTAAGTGTGGGGTCCATAGCTGATGCACCTCTTGAACAGTGTGGCCATGGGGCCTAAAGCCCCATCACCACAGTGACCAAAAGGTAAGTGTGGGGTCCATAGCTGATGCACCTCTTGAACAGTGAGGCCATGGGGCCTAAAGCCCCATCACCACAGTGACCAAAAGGTAAGTGTGGGGTCCATAGCTGATGCACCTCTTGAACAGTGTGGCCATGGGGCCTAAATCCCCATCACCACAGTGACCAAAAGGTAAGTGTGGGGTCCATAGCTGATGCACCTTTTGAACAGTGTGGCAATGGGGCCAAAAGCACCATCACCACGGTGATCATAAGGTAAGTGTAGTCATGGTAAAAGCTGCGAAAGCCAAACTGTATGGATGAATCCTGGTCACACAACAACAAACACATCAGTGGCATAGTAGTGCTTGTGTCCCATAGCAACATAGATTGGGCGAGGCAAACAGTGCAGTGTCACAGAAACATCGTTTTGGCCATGTGCATACAAACATCACACATGGGGGACCACATTGTCAATATTCACAAATAACACAATGACAGAAGTGACCATCATAATGCTGAGCCACATATCTGCACCAATGGACACACAAATGTAGATATCCTGTGGAGACTGTCGATGTCAGGTGAACAAATACCATACCATGGCATCAATGGGACATACAAACCATGATCATTGTGCTGACTGATGACCTAGGAGTCCCAGGGTCAGCAGGGGAAAGCCACCAAACAACATACAGACAATGGCACACTACAGAAATGCCAATGCAGTGGTGCAAATGCACAAACACAAACAGGCAGCCTCACACTGCATTTCAAACACAACAGGTGATGGGGGTGTGTGCCAGTGTCCCCAGGCAACCACACAACACATGAGGAGGCCTGAACTCCAATCACACAGATGTGTGTACAGTGCCATACAAAAGTTACTCATGAATCGGATACCCCTATGTGGGCAAACAGGCATCGTCAGCTGAGAGGGAGGCCAAATTACACATGTCACACAAGCTTGTAGGAACAGCAACTAACACAGCAAGAGACAGACCCACCACAGCACTACCCCCAGGGACCCCACATTGTGGTGACACTAGCCTGCATGACAATCCCACTGTGATGACAAAGGTAGATGTCGTTCACACTGTGAACCACAGCCATGTGTCCTGAGCAACAAACTACCATCACACCTACACAAGCTCCAATCAATCAGCACGGCCTGCCAGCCAAGGCCAATATGGAGGTAGGGGTCTAGCCGTGCAACAACTCACATTTGCACACTCAACACCACACACCCTGATCTCCACCAATGTGCAGCAGTGAAGCTCACATGGACTGGTGACAGTGCACATGCACCCATGACAATCCCAGGGGTGGTGGGGGAACTAAGGTGCAGATACCCATCACACATGGCCAGTCAACAAGACTCGTCAATGTCTGACACACAGCACAGTACGCCGTACATGGGCATGATGTGAAATCCACCACAATCAATGGGATCCTGGCCATAGTCACACACCTACGAAGAAGCCAAGGTGACACACACGTACACAACTTCCAACATTGCAGCTCTGACCCTGAGGAGTGGCAGCAGTCACACACACAACGTGTCACAATCACTGAAAGCTACCACAAACTGAAATTCACATGACTTGTGTAAACAACAAGTGCCAAGGGTAATCCTGAATGTGTCCCATCACCGTTTGCCCACATCCCCAGCCCTGACAACAAAGACAACCTGGGATGACAACCTCATGAACATTAGTTTGCCATGCAACCACATCACAGAGAAACCAGGTCCAAGATGCTGGATGAACACAGACCAACTCTGCAAGCAACACAAACAGGAACATCCCTAGGGACACAGCCTGTGTAGGAAAAGGGAAGGGAACACACACAGACATGCTTACACAACACACAACACGGGCACACGCAATGTCACCGGATTACACACTGCCATGAGGGCACTCCACTCCTGTGGAAGGTCCGCTGTGCCAAACCTTGTCTGTGCACGACTCAAACATGTCAGCAGGACACTCCGTCAGTGAGTCAACAACTACAACACACAGAAGGCTCTGCTCACATCAGCCTGGGTACGGGAGTGTCACGTCAGTCATCTGCATACACCCAAAACACGTGTCAAGCCAGTTGCACTGTATACACAGATGAGTCCTTCAACATTGATGTGCAAAACTGCATGTCCAGTGGAGATGGGCACACAGTCAGGAAATCGGAACATTGAACAGTGGTAAGCCCACCAGATGTGCATCAGTGTAAGACAAAGATGTTCCTTTACAAATGCAAAACGTACATCCCTGTGTCAAATGCTGAACATTACACCCTCAGACTGCAGCAAAGGATGCCGTAGATCCAGAGTAGAACAGGACACATATCCCATGGACCACATGGAGTCCATTACAGCAACACTTCATTTTCCTGATCTGAACACTATTACAACTGAAAATGCAGGATGCTACTCATCTACATCATGTACATCAAAAGAAACACCTCAATTAAACAAAAAGAGGCTTTATTCAGCTAATGTAAAATTAAAAGTTGACGTCCAAAAGAAACTAAGGCCAATGGCCAGTCCAAAATCCATGTCCCAACAGGGTGACAAGTGACAACTGGTCACCCATTGCTTGCCTGCACTGGTACGGACAGGGGACATCCCCATTGGAGGGGCATACTAGGGGCAGGCCAGGCACCGCAGGGACAGGATCAGGGGCTGGCAGAGTGAGGCAGTGAAGGGGTGGTGGGTGCAGGAGTGTCAACGGCAACTGCAGTGGAGGTGTCTGACTCAGGGGGGGCCAGCACCACCGTGCTACACAAGTCAGTTGGTGTGGGTACTGCAACCACTGCAGTGGGCTGCTCTGATGTAGTGGACTGGGTCCCCACTGCAGTGCCCAAGTCAGACGGGGTGGTTGTGGACTCCACTGCAGTGCATAACTCCAAGGGAGTGGAAGGGTGGGCAGATGAGGTGTGCAGGACAGAGGGGGAGGACCCGGTCCCCACACCAGTGGCACTAACAGGCAGAGCGTCTGGGTTGGGTGTGGAAGAGCAAGTGGCAGGGGGGGAGGGCCTAAGCAGTCTGGGGATGCGGTATCGGTGTGTGGGGGAACCTGGGGCAGGGTGTGGCGGGGGAACCTGTGGAGTGGTGGCCGGGGGGATGGAGGAGAGAGACTGGGTGGTGGAGCTGCGTGGTGGTGGTGGGGTCTTCCTCTTCCTGGTCCGGGGGAATTTCCTAATGGGGTCCTGTGTCTGCCTGTGCCTGGGAGAGGGTGTCCGGGGGCGAGGGGCACTCCCCTCTGTGTGGGTGGACTTCCTCTTCCCCCGGTATGCTGGATCAGCAGGATTGGAGGGGAAGAGGCCGAGGTCACACAGGAAGAGCTGCTGTGTAGGTGGGGTAGCAGGTGAGGCAAGGGAAGGGGTCTTGGAGGGAGAGGATTTGGAGGACTGCGGAGTGTCTGTGGATGCCTGTGTGTGTGTGTGTTCCCCATCCCCTGTGTGTGTGGTATCAGTCCCCTGAGGATGCTTGTGTGCACGTCTTGCCTTTCTCTTGGGTGTGTCTGTGCTGCTCGTGTCTGTGTGTTTAAGTGATTGTGCAGGTGTGCATGTGCTTTGGACAGGTAGGGTGGCAGGAAGTGTGGATGGGGCAGAGGTGGGAGGGGTGAGGGACTGTTGGAGGAGGGACACTGCTGCCGTCAGCGAGGAGTCCATGGACCTATTGCTCCTCTGTAGGGCAGACATACCCATCGAGATGCCCTCCATGAACGACACCAGCTGTGTCACCAGAGTGGTGTGTGCATGGAGGACAGTCAGCATTGCTGTCTGCCCTACATGGAGCTGCCGAAGGAGGTACACAGACTCCTCACTCAGGGCAGCAGGGGACACAGGGGCAGGGGGTGCGGTGCCTGGCATGAAGGAGACACGCTCCTGAGCACGGGAGCCTCCACGGACCTCAGGAATGGGAACCAATGGGAGGGCGGTGGTGGTGGTGGTGGCGGGCCAGACAGACTAGCTTGACTTTGGTGGCTGCTGACACCCGCCTCCACAAGGGAGTCATCCTCCGAGCTGCTGTGGTCCTCAGCTGAGGTGGATGGTGCTGAGGACTCCTCGGTGTGGCTCCCCTCGCCCTCCGTGCCACTGGGTCCCTCTGACCACTCATCGGACGCTGACCCAGCCTGGCTCCGCTGCTCCTCCTGGTCCGTGGAGCTGTCCCCTCCTGTGGCCGTGGATGTATCTGCAAACAATTAGGGAAACAGACAAACATCAGTCACCTGCACTGACCGCACACACCACAGTAAGTACAGCACATCACAGAGCCAGCCCAGGCATCCTTAGTTGAACATTGCCTAAAGTCCTCACACAGATTTGTGGAAGCCAATTGTCAGTCTGATGGTCAACCATGGCACTCACACCCCTCCTGCCCTTGCACCCATCTGTCTGGTGCCTGTCTGATGGTAAGACCCCAGTGTGGACACATGCACCACCTACACAGTTGTTGGACATTGCAGGGAACACGGTGAAGTATGTGAACATGCACACAACACATCTCTTGCCACTAAGTCAGTGCAGGTGTCCGGATGAAGGGATGGCCAGAGTCTAAATAGAAATGCATGTGATGCATACCAACACCACACACCATGATGCACCCATGTCCGGATAGTCAATGCCACAATGGGGTGCATGTTGCACATGTCACTCCCCTGCAGGATCACTCTTAGGAAGTTTAATGCCATGACACAGGCATGCGTGCAAAGTCATACATCACTGTCTCCAGTCACATGGGCATGGCAGCCAGCCAACAACAGTCTGCACGGTGTCGCAATCCTAGGACATGGGGAATGCAAGTTATGTAACTGACAAGTGCACATGTCCATCCCCCAAAAACCACATCATCAGTACTACTACTTGTCCACGTCATACCAATTGGACATATGGGGGACATGAAACACAACTCTCTGAACATGAGCACCTCACAGTGTGCTGTGAATGAGAAACAGCTGCCTGAAAGTCACAGTCGCATACACCTGTGTGCACAGTCAAGTGATCAGACACCTATCACAGAAGTATCGTCTATCATGGTCACATCTCCGCTGGCATGCTGAGCCCTAACCGATAAACATACCAGTAGTCCTGACAACGAGGACACAGCACAATGACACAGAGGCAGACACCTGAGGGAACATTTCACTGATCACAACATGCCAGATGGTACACAGGAGTGGGAGTACAGAGTGTATTGTATGCCCTGGAGTAGGCATGACTGTCCAGCCCACCTGTAAGAGGAATGAGTCCTGGACAGTAGGCATGTGGCTAAGCACGTGTGACACACTTGATACACATACTCCTGAGGCCCAAACATTGTTCCCACCGGCAGCATGGGTGTGTGCCAAATTCCCCAGGGACATGTGGTGATTCAGATCAGCAAGTGGACCACATATCAAAGTTACACCCAGATTACATGTCAGAACTTAGGCATTGTGTAAGCAATTGACCCACACATGAATCCCACAACATAGTCACTGGAACAAATGTTGTCCCCCACCTTGAGCGAAGCTAAATGCAATGACACAGTCCCCAAGTGACACAATTTCCTGACTGTAAGGGCCACACATATGCGTATCAGAGGAGAAGTGGGCATGTCACAAATGAGGGACATGGGTCCTGGACCACATGACTGATGTACTGTGGAAGTTTAACCAGGCCAGAGGAGGGCACTTAGCATGTCAGACAAAGTGCACAGTGCAGTCATGGACTCACCCCTCCTTGCTGCTGTCTGGCCTTCAGCTGCCCATCCAGGTCAGGGAAGACCACCGCCAGGATCCGGAGCATGTGGGGGTCAGGGTCCGGTGTCCGCCCCTCCTGCGAGGAGGCGACAGCTTCAGCTGGACCCTTGCGATCCTCCGGGTCCAGCCACGAAGGTCCTGCCACCTCTTCTGGCAGTTGCGGATCCTGCGCCTGTAGACCCCCACGGATCTTACTTCCCGGGCGATGGTCAGCCAGATTTCCTGCTTCTGGTGGGCATCGACCTGTGAGGATGACAAAGTGAAAAAGGCCATTACTACACATGCAACATATCCGTGCATCACACAGTTGGATATACATGTCTCAATCACAGGGGCATATGATGTACATAAGAAGTGCAACAATGGCTATGAACAGTTTGCCAGCAGTCACTACATGGTGTCATTGCATGGGGAGTAAACCTTTTTGGAATGCACTGTTACTGCACTGTACCTGTTCAGTGCATGTAACTACACACTTTGGGGTGTGACAACTACTCAGTGAGCATGCTAGCCAGTGTGCACACTGTAAGTCCTGCTAGTCAGACAACATGCACAATTGGTAAGGCAGTGGACAGCACACTCACCTGCTCCCCTGGTTTCCCATACAGCTTGCTGTACTGTGGAAGGAGGCTGTCCAGCAGGGCCTGGTTCTCCTCAAGGCTGAAGGCTGGGGCTCTATCCACAGTACGTGCCATTGCAGTAGCCAGAGGATGCAGAGACAGCAGCAGTGTTGTTGGCAGATGTCGTCCTGGAGCATGTAGTGCAGGCAAGTGAGCACTCAGGGGAACAGCCAGCATTATATGTGTGCTGCAGAGGCAGATACTGTCCCATGTGTCCAAAGTGATAGGTCCAAGTCGTTTGCATCTTCTGAATCTGACCAATCCATGGAATAGCAGCACTAATACACGCCCACAGCATCCTTCAAATCTTCAAATTCATGACATCCATGATTTTGCAACATTGTTGTGGCTGGCCAACTGAATTCACTGCATCAGACTCGTTGGAGCCACGAAAACGCGTCCGTTGCCATGCCAGGCCCCAACCAATAGGTGCGCACCGTTCGGTACATTGCCGTACAACGCGTATTTCGGGGTACAACGCGTACCCAGACACATCATATGCAATGGGCCGGCCGGGCACACCGATCGGTCCATTGCTGTACAACGCGTACCCGCACACAACACATGCATTGGGCCGGCCGGGCACATCGATCGGTCAATTGCTGTACAACGCGTATTTCGGTGTACAACGCGTACCCGCACACATCATATGCAAAGGGCCGGCCGGGCACACCGAACGGTCCATTGCTGTACAACGCGTACACGCACACAACACATGCATTGGGCCGGCCGGGCGCACCGATCGGTCCATTGCTGTACAACGCGTATTTCGGGGTACAACGCGTACCCGCACACATCATATGCAATGGGCCGGCCGGGCACACCGATCGGTCCATTGCTGTACAACGCGTACCCGCACACAACACATGCATTGGGCCGGCCGGGCACACCGATCGGTCCATTGCTGTACAACGCGTATTTCGGGTACAACGCGTACCGCGACACATCATATGCAATGGGCTGGCCGGGCACACCGATCGGTCCATTGCTATACAACGCGTACCACGACACAACACATGCATTAGTCCGGCCGGGCACACCGATCGGTCCATTGCTGTACAATGCGTATTTCGGGGTACAAAGCGTACCCGCACACATCATATGCAATGGGCCGGCCGGGCACACCGATCGGTCCATTGCTGTACAACGCGTACCCGCACACAACACATGCATTGGGCCGGCCGGGCACACCGATCGGTCCATTGCTGTACAACGCGTATTTCGGGGTACAACGCGTACCCACACACATCATATGCAATGGGCCGGCCGGGCACACCGATCGGTCCATTGCTGTACAACGCGTATTTCGGGGTACAACGCGTACCCGCACACATCATATGCAATGGGCCGGCCGGGCACACCGATCGGTCCATTGCTGTACAATGCGTACCTGTACAGGTCAGTCGCATATGTCACCATGCTTGTCACTGGTGAACGTATGCCAGCCACATATACCTGCCAGAGACCCAGGGGCACACCTACAACACCACACCCACTCCACACTGTTTCCTAAGGCATGTAAGGCTGCATTACCTTTTCTGTGTATGGGGGTTGACATGTGGTTTCTGTGGTGGCACTGGTGGGCATCCACACCCAGGCTGTGCATGTGTTCATGGGGACAGGGTCCTTTGTGTGTTGTGCACATGACCACTGTGATGTGCAACAGTTCATTTCAGAGCATGTGGTATGGTCACATTTCCAGGTTGTGTATGTGTGTGACATGTCACATACCCCCAGGGTCCCATGGGGGAAGGCATGTACGTAACAGGATGACCCATTGCCACAATAGTGATGTCCCTCCACAGTCTGTGTGCATGTTGTGTTTCCGATGTCTCTGATTCCATGTGCACGATGGGAGACAGTCTCCACATCAACGTTGTTTGTGCATGGACTTTGATGTTGTGCGTGTGTGTGTCACTGACGTCCATGTCCGTCCTGCGGAGGCAACAGGGGCCACTACCTGTGGGAGTCATGTTTGTTTTTCTGACGTGTACATGATACGCCATGTCATGCCAGTGTCCATGTGGCAAGACAGGGTCCCTGGGAATCTACCTGTCAATGTGCTGTGATGCCTGTGGCGCATCTGTCCAGACATGTCACTGTGGTGTGTGTGTGAACGTGACAGCAGTAAATGGGTACTTTGATACAGCCTAATGGTTTCCCATAGCACAACCTGGTACCTGTTGTGCACACATGTTGTACTGAGAACTTAGATGATGGCCATGTAGGTGCGAGTTATGTCCGAACAGAACGGCACACACATCAAGTACTTGTGTCTCGTAATGATGTATCATGTGAAATTGAGTATGGTGAATGGCACATCTGTGGGGTGACTGACAATCTTTCTTTCTTCATCCTATGCACTGCAGGGCTCCAGCTGTCCATAGACCATTCCCTGACCTGGCAACGATGGTGGAACGTGACAGCATCCGACGGTACCGCTTCACCAGGCAGCTGATTGAGGATTTGGCAGTGCGCTTGGCACCACATCTGCAACCGGGCCGGCCGTACCCTACGGCGCTGACACCCAAGGTGAAGGTAATGGCAGCCCTAAACCTCTTTGCCACCGGTACCTTCCAACACACTGTGGCGACTGCTGGTGGGATGTCACAGACTATGTTCAGCCGTGTGCTACGCGATGTTTTGGTGGCTATGTTGAGGAACCTGAATCAGTTCATCTATTTCCCCAAACGTCGACAACTCACTGACGTTAAGAGTGACTTTTATGCCCTGGGGAGGATGCCACATGTAATTGGCTCCATTGATGGGACACATGTGGCTTTGGTACCACCACAGGCACATGAGCAGGCCTACAGTAACCACAAACACTACCATTCGATCAATGCGCTGGTGGTATGTCTTGCAGATATGACCATCACACATGTGTGTGCCCGTTTCCCCGGTTCTGCTCACGATGCCTACGTGATGAGGAGTAGTCGCATCCCGAGGATGATGTCACAGATGCCGAACCAGCGTGCCTGGCTTGTCGGTGTGTACTGACTTTGTACTATTGTGTGTGTTCTGCTATGTTGTATTCCGCCCAATTTTCCAACTCAGCTAATGTGCAATTGTCTGTCTGTAGGTGACTCCGGATACCCCAACATGCCGTGGTTGCTGACACCCCTCAGGAACCCTGTGACACCAGCCCAGATGCGCTACAATGAGGCACATGGTCGGACCAAAAGAGTGATCGAGCGGACCTTTGGTCTCCTGAAGAGCCGCTTCCGCTGCCTGGACAAGACAGGAGGGGCCCTCCCATATGCCACAGCAAAGGTGTGCAAGATTGTGATCGTTTGCTGCATGCTCCACAACCTGGCAGTGCGGAAGGAGTTGCCTCTCATCCTGGATGACGATGACCAACGTCCGCCACCTGTGGAGGATCCTGGCCTGGACCACGATGCCAGTGATGATGATGATGATGATGGTGGTGATGTCCGCACACAGCTCATCACCAACTTCTTCAGCTGAATGTGAGTATCCAGGGAGATGCAATGTGAATGATGTGAGTTTGCATGATATGTGTGGGTGGTGCCCTGGTGCTGTTTTAGTGTGGCCATGTGCCACTTGACTGGATGCGTGCAGCAATGTGTCCTTACAGGTAGTCTGTACTCCCCAACAGTGTTGACATGCAAACGTGGTTTTGTGTAGGTATCTTGTGACATGTTTAGGGCATGAGTATTGCAGTTCTGTCCTGTTCTTCAGTGGTTTTGACTGTGTGTCATGTCTGTCCTTCACAGGGTGCTTACAGAGTTGTTTGGTCAACTTGGATCCCCCAACACCATGATTCAGCTTTCAGGGTGGCAGCAGTCGTTTCCCTACAGGTGATGTGCCACACACCCCTGGACTTCATATCTTCTGCACTTGTTGACTGTGTGGCCACTGCCACGTGGGATTAACTTGCATTTGTAGTGGTAACAACATGTTACAAATGTGTAATCAACCAGTGCTTCACTTTGGGATGTGCGTTGTCTGTGGTCACACATCTGACTGACATTTGCTTACTGCACCTGTGGGCTAGTTGACACAGACTCTGAATAGGTGTGGTGTCTGTGCATTCCACTGTATTTCCTGGCAACATCACTGTGGGCGATGAGTCCGCTGGCCCTGGTGTCTGTGTTGTGTAGCCCTAGTGGTGTGTCTCCCTCATATGTGTCACGTCACCATGACTCACACGATGGTGTTGTACTTTCTGTATGCAGTTAGCATACACAGTGTAATTTAGCAGAACATCATCACCATAACAGTATCCACATTTGAATAACAACAGTGGCAAGTATGGTGTACTAGTGATTTTATTTACAGAAATGTGTGTGTGTATAGTGCACAGGATGGTGGGTGCTGTACATTGTGATTGTGATCCAAAGTTCCCAGATGAGTTGGAAGTCTTGGTAGCAGAAATGTCCTGAGTGAAGTCCACAGTCATATGATACATTAGTCCAACTTGAACTCCCCATGTCATGTGGGAAAGTAGTGTTGCATTCGACAGGGTGAAACGTTTGCACACAAAGGAGAATTTCCGGAACAGGTGTTGGCTTCCTGGGGGATGTACGTGGCCATCAACCTCTCAGTTTTCCTTCCTCGGACGACCCCTCTTCTTTGGGGGGGGACCCTCACGTGCAGGCTGCTGCGGTGCAGGGGACTCTCCGCCAGAGTCCTCCTCCCTCCCTGTGGCGGTGCCAGTTGTTGCAGCACCAGATGTTGTGGGCACACAGGGAGGTGTAGCCATGTTGGTGCTTATCTGGCGGAGGCATGTCAATATGTCCCTATGCACCGCTGTGAGTTCTTGCAATGTATCCCACTTGGACTCCATGCCCGACATGTGTGTCTCCACACGGGCCATGTGTGTCTCCACACGGGCCATGTTGGAGTCCAAGCGGGCATGATGGGCAGCCTGCTGCTGTTGTATATCCTTGAGGATCCCCACTACCTGTCTGACCTCTCCGGTGCTATCCTGGTACGCATCAGCGATGCGTGCCAGTTGTGGGTCATCATGCAGTCCAGACCCCTCTGCAAGCAGCGACCTATGTATACCACCCCTCCCACCACCCCTGGCGACATGTGCAGGACCTGCGGTGGCACGCACAGGTGACCCGAGGCCCACTTGGGGGTTGTTAGTGGTGTTGTCATCCGTTGCTCCACGGTGGGCCTGGGGCCCTGTGCTGTTGTCAGCGGTGGTCCTTGGTCTGTCCATGCCGGCAGGGGTGGTCTGTATGTTGGCAGTTGTTGGAGGGGTGGGTGCAGGGGGTGCAGATGTTGGTCCAGCTGGTGCTGCATGATGACTCACACCGGAGGGGCCAGGTAGGTCTTCGCCATCCGAGGTGGGCAGAGGCTGTTCCACACCAGTGAGCTCTGTGTCCCCCGGAGCCTGGGACAGGGACTCCTCCTTGCCTGCTGCTGTGTCCCCATCATCGTCACCTGTATTTGGAAGAGACACACATTGTATGTAATGTTTCTACAGGCATCAATGGTTCACACACCTGACAGTTGTGACTGTACCTCTGGATGCGGGCATGTACATTGCATTGTCCTAAGTTGTCACAGTAAGAGGTTGATATTGGTGTAGCACATTGTCATGCATACCTGGGGCATTTCACTATGAATGTTGAGGTGTGTGCATGGCCAGCATTGGTTGTATTTGGTGGACATCCGGCCATCCTTCTCCACCTGGCCCAGTTATCCCACCATGAAGCATGCCACCCTTGCAGTGGGTTCAGGTTGACTCTCAGGATGTCATTCAGTGGTGTTCTGCTGTTTGTTGGTGCACAGTTCCCAGCAGGGCCTTGTGCTCTCCACAGCAGTAGCCAGTGTCAGCCATCTTGTCAGTCCTTGTCCACTCCCTGTGATGTGAGCATGGTTCAGAGTGGTATTGATGGGCCAATTGTGAGGCTGAGCAGTATCTGTGACTCCAACTCCCATCATGCTATTGCCTACACCCCCCTTCCCGGCATGCCCGTACTTCCTTCCTTTGGACTCTGCTTCCCTGTGGGGTAGTGTGCCTGTGCTGACAGGAAGGCTGACAGTGTTGTCCTTTCGTTTGTTTGGCTACAAGTCCCAGGTGTGTCCTTGTGCTTCACACAGCATTACCCAGGGTGGTGGTTCTTTGTGGGATCTTCATTTGGTATGTGAGGCATTGCATTCTCCCAGGTGGGTTATGTGGAGTTTGTGTTGAGGGTGTGTGAGGTGAGCTGCTTGTAACTATGGTCAGTGCTGTGAGTCCTCCTTCCCACCCAGCCAGATATCCCACCATGCAACGTGCTTGCATTGCAGGGAGTGCAAGTTGGCTTTCAGGATGTCAGGCAGTGGTGTTCTGCTGTTTGTTGGTGCACAGTTCCCAGCAGGGCCTTGTGCTCCCCACAGCAGTAGCCAGTATCAGCCATCTTGTCAGTCCTTGTCCACTCCCTGTGATGTGAGCATGGTTCAGAGTGGTGTTGATGGGCCAATTGTGAGGCTGAGCAGTATCTGTGACTCCAACTCCCATCATGCTATTGCCTACACCCCCCTGCTCAGCATGCCCATACTTCCTTGCTTTTGAGTGGACTTCACTGTGTGTGAGTGTGACAGCAATGGCAAGATGGCTGACAGTGGTGTCCTGCTGTTTGTTGTTGCACAGTTCCCAGCAGGGCCTTGTGCACCCCACAGCAGTACCCAGTGTCAGCCATCTTGTCAGTCCTTATCCACTCCCTGTGATGTGAGCATGATTCAGAGTGGTGTTGATGGGCCAATTGTGAGGGTGACCAATATCTGTGACTACAACTCCCATCATGCTATTGGCTACACTGACTTCACCAGCATACACAGAATTCCTTCCTTTAAGTGAGCTTCCCTGTGAGGTGGTGTTCTAGTGGTGGCAAAATATCAGGCAGTGTTTGTTGGTTATATTTGTGCCACTGCCTTGCTCTATTTGTTGTTAGGTTTGTACATGTCATGACACAGTTACATATCACTATGAGATGGCATGTATTGTGTTAATCTAACTGACATACACATCTTGGGATGATTATCTTTTGGTTGCTGTTGATTTGCTAGGGGTGGATGGTTTGACTGTCCCCTTGAGAGTGATGTGTGTGTATTGGCACACAATATTGTGTATAATAGTTGTGTACTCACCAGGCTCTGGGATGTCTGTTAGTCCATATACGCTCACTGGTGGTAGGATGGCCCGCACCTTCTCCTCCCAGGGCCTGAGGTATACTGGTTTTGCAGGAGGGCCACTGCCGGAGTGCTGGCTCAGGAGGTAATCCTTCTTGAGTAGGTCTCTGACCCTCCTGCGCACATCATACCACCTGTTCTGGATGTCTTCCTTTGTGCGCAAACATGGTGATTGTGCGTTCACCCTGTCGACGATCCTCGCCCACATCTTGGTTTTCTGCGACATGGGGGTCTGTTGGACCAATGTGCCAAACAACTGTGGCTCTACCCTCAGGATCTCGTCTACCATGACTTCCAATTCACTATCTAGGAACTTTGGATTCTTCTTTAGGGGCATGGTGATGGGTGGTGGTGGTGGTGATTGGTGTGTGTGTGTGTGTGTGTGCAAGTGAGGGTGTGTGTGTGTAGGTTTTGCTGTGTGTGTGTGAGGGTGCTATTTGTTGAGGTGCTAATGGTGTGTGGCTTTTGTGTTGGATGAGCTGTGTGTGTGTCTGTGTTTGCTGTGTGATGGTGTTGTGTGCTGGCAGGTCAGTGGAATTTGCAAAGGATCATGGTAGGGATTTGTGGGCTTTATGTAGGTGGAGTTGGGGGTGTGTCCTTGTTCCATTTTTTTCTCCCCCTGTATTTATTGGCTTTGTCATTGCTTGTTTGGCCCTTTTTTTGTGTATTTTTTCATTAGTGATTATTGTGCAAGTAGGAGTCGTTCTTCTGACCGAGTAGGACGTTGCAGTTGTCTTGTGCGCGCCTGTCCGAGTCGTTCCCGCTGTGTTTCAGCTCCGTTTCATATGCGGCGTACGCGTCGTTCACGGGGTATTGTGTTTGTTCGGCTGGCTTTTGTATGCGTGTCGGTCGTACGGCTTGGGCTCCGTGCGAGTCGGTCTGATTTTGCACTTATTGCATCGTACTGCGCGGGTCGGAGTTCGCGGGTACGTTTCGTTCGGGTTGTTTCCTGGTGCGTGTTGGTCGGTGCGATTCGCGTGGTTTCCCGGACGGATAGCTTGTTTCCGTCCGGGTCGGTCGTTCGCCTTGAGTTCCGTACGAGTCGGTCGTGATTCACATGCATTTCATCGTACTACGCGGGTCGGGCAGCGCCGGTACGTGTCGGTCGGACTATTATCCCGTACCGAGTCGGTCGGTATTTTTTCCGGCCCGAATCGGATTCGGCCCCTGAGTATGTCTGCTAAAGGAGATGCCAGTGGCTCTCTGCCTTCTAGATACAGTGAGTTTTCATTCCATGAATTGAAAGCCCTGTGTGCTTCTAGAAAGTTAAAGACAGGGAGAAGTGCCAACATTCAATGCCTGGTAGAGGTGTTACTGTTAGATGACCTAAGGAAGACTCCTGGGTCAGATGAACAGGACAGAGTGGGTGGGATAGGGAATGAAGACAGGTCAGGAGGTGACACCTTTTATGACCTAGACTCTAACCCTGACCAGGGGGACCATGATGGTTACCACCTGGATAACTCAGATCTTCAAGAGAGTAATGGAGAAGGCCATGAAGGCCCCCTCTCCACCCCTCCTAGAAGAGTGCAGAGTTTACCAAGGAGATCTAGATCTCCCTCTGCAGAGTCTAATCACTCAGGACAGTCTGTAGGGACCTCTGTATCTAGCAAGAGGGACCACTCTTATGACAGGGAGTACCAATTTCTTGAACTTGAGAAAGCTAGGCTTAGGCTCAGGCAACAGCAATTGGCCCTTGATAAAGAGTCCCTAGAAGTCCAGAGAGCTAGAAAAAAGTTCGGACTAGAGTCCCATGTGGCAGCAACAGTGTCCCTATAGTTAAGGAACATTCCTTTGATAATAGGAACCTAAGCAAGATTGTCCCTCCCTACCACGTTGGGGATGACATCCATAAATGGATAACTGCTTTAGAGAGGGCCTGTAAAGTTCAGAGGGTCCCACAAGAGCAGTAGGCAGCTATCTTGTGGCTCTCCTTTGCTGACAAAGGTAGATATAAGCTCCTCACTGTTAGAGAATATGATGCTGACAACTACTCAGTCTTGAAGAGTGCCCTCATTGATGGGTTTGGCTTAACCACTGAACAGTATAGGATTAAGTTCAGAGACACCCAGAAGGCACAGAATCAGGATTGGGTAGACTTTGTGGATAGTGCCATTAAGGCTCTGGACGGCTGGTTGCTTGGCAGCAAAGTGAATGATTTCAAGGGATTGTACAGTTTGATTATGAGGGAGCAGATCCTTAATAATTGCCAAAATCAGTTATTGCATCAATACCTGGTTGACTCTGATCTGACTTCTCCCCAAGAATTGGGAAGGAAGGCAGATAAGTGGGTCAGAACCAGGGTGAAGCAGAAAAACCAGAACAATGGTGTTGACCAAAAGAAACAAGATTCTAAAACTCCAGATAAGGGTGGGGACAAGGGTAAAGATCAAAAACAGTTTTCATCAGGGCCCCAAAAACCTGCATCTGGGGGGGAGTCACAATCCAACAAAGGTAAAGGCAAAAAGAAACCTTGGTGTTACTTGTGTAAGGTAAAGACATATTGGACAAGAAATGCCGATTGTCCAAAAGCCAAGGAAAATCCTCCTACCACCACTTCCCCTAAGGCAACTGCGCCCCCTAGCACAAGTACAAGTGGTGGTACAGGGAACAAGGGATTAGTAGGGTTAACCTTGGGCTCTGAGCTGGGTTCTGGCCTAGTCAGAATCCAGCTCAGGCTGTGCTTGTCTGTGATGGTGGCATGGATATTGGCACCCTATTTTTCAGTCCTAGTAACCTGGGCAAATACAGACAGCAGCCTTTAATCAATGGCAAGGAGGCCATGGCATACAGGGACACAGGTGCAAGTGTCACTATGGTGACACAGGATCTTGTGGCCCCTGACCAAATCATACTTGGAGAAATGTACCAAGTGACCAATGCTAACCATGTCAGGACTGACCATTCCTTGGCAGTTGTTAATTTCAGCTGGCGAGGGGTAACTGGCCCTAAGAAAGTTGTGGTTAGCTCAGAACTACCGGTAGAATGTTTGTTGGGCAATGCTTTGGAGACTTCAGCCTGGGCTGAGGTGGAACTTAGGACTCATGCAGCAATGCTGGGCATCTCTGCAGATGTGTTTGCTGTGACCAGGTCACAGGCCAAACTGACAAACACTGAACAGGCCCTGGATCCTGGAACAATGGACCAAGGGCCTTCCAAGAGAAGGAGCAAGAGGGGTAAGGCTATGTCGTGCCCCCAGACTCAGTTTGAGGATCAGTCTCTTGAGGAAGATGATCCCAGTCCCTGTGAAGGAACTTTCTCAGATGAACTTGAACCTGATCAGGTTGAGTTCTTGGGAACAGGTCGCCCTTCCAGGGCAGAATTGAGTTTGGAGCAGCAAACATGCCCCTCTCTCGAACCGTTCAGACAGCAAGCTGCTGCTGAGGCTGCTGGGAGTGTCAGTTGATCCCACAGGATCTATTGGGACGAGGGACTCCTGTACTCAGAGGGTAGAGACCCCAAGCCTGGTGCCACCAGGAGGTTAGTCATACCTCTGAAGTTTAGGGGCTTCCTACTCACCTTGGCACATGATATTCCCTTAGCAGGACACCTAGGCCAAAGTAAGATTTGGGGCAGGCTTGTCCCTCACTTTCACTGGCCTCACATGTCTGAGGACACAAAGGAGTTTTGTTGATCGTGTACCACCTGTCAAGCCAGTGGTGAGTCAGGTAGAACCAAAAAGAGCCCCCTCATACCACTACCAGCATCTTGACACAGTTACATACTAGTGGTGGTGGACCATGCCCCTAGGTATCCAGAAGCAATACCCCTTAGAACCACCACAGCCCCTGTGGTGGCCAGGGCCCTCCTGGGAATCTTTTCCAGAGTGGGTTTCCCTAAGGAGGTCTTAACTGACAGAGGTACAAACTTCATGTCAAGTTATATCACTGCAATGTGAAAGGAGTGTGGAGTGAACTATAAGTCCACCACACCCTATCACCCACAATGCAATGGGTTAGTTGAAAGGTTCAACAAACCCCTCAAGGGAATGATCATGGGCCTCCCAGAAAAGCTTAGGCGAAAATTGTATGTCTTGTTGCCCTGCCTTCTCTTTGCCTACAGAGAGGTCCCACAGAAGTGGGTTGGCTACAGCCCTTTTGAACTTCTGTTTGGGCATCCTGTTAGGGGTCCCCTGTGTTTAGTAAAGGAGGGATGGGAGTTACCTCTCAAACCACCTAAACAAGACATTGTTGACTATGTACTTGGTCTCTGCTCCAGGATGGCTGAATACATGAAGAAGACCAGTAAAAACCTTGAGGCAAGTCAAGAATTACAGAAAGCTTGGCATGACCAAAAGGCTGTTCTGACTGTCTATCAGCCAGGGCAGAAGGTGTGGGTGTTGGAGCCTGTGGCCCCAGCAGCTCTCCAGGACAAATGGAGTGGACCCCATACTATAATTGAGCAGAAATGTGAGGTCACCTACTTGGTGGACCTTGGCACTCATAGGATCCCCCACAGGGTGCTCCATGTGAACAGGCTCGAACCTTTTGTAGACAGGGCTGACATGGGCTTGCTCATGGCAACTGATGAAGGACAGGAAGAAGAGAGTGACCCTCTCCCTGATCTCCTCTCTCAGAACCCTGATGATGGGTCAGTGGACGGTGTAGCTTTGGCAGGCAGCCTCACTGACCAACAGCAGATTGATTGCAGGAAGGTCCTCAATTAATATAGGCACATGTTCTCTCTGACTCCTTGTCAAACCAACTGGTGTACCCATGAAGTGGACACAGCTGAGAGTCTACCTGTTAAAAATAAGATTTACAGGCAGCCTGACCATGTCAGAGATTGCATCAGGACTGAGGTCCAAAAGATGCTAGAGTTGGGAGTTATTGAGCCCACAGATAGCCCTTGGAGTAGTCCAGTGGTCTTGGTACCAAAACCTCACACCCAGGGTAGTAAAAGAGAGATGAGGTTTTGTGTTGACTACAGAGGACTCAATGCAGTCACTAGGACTGATGCTCATCCAATTCCTAGGGCAGATGAGCTTATTGATACTTTGGCCTCAGCCAAGTTCTTGAGCACATTTGACCGCAAATGTAAATGTCCAGTATTTGTAAAGCACGAACAATTACCTGAGTGTGTCAAGTCGCTGGGGGCCGTCAGGAAGATTAAGCGAGCTATTGCCCAGAGTCACATGGTGTGGGGCTGATCTGCCGCTGGCGCCGGGGATCGAACCGTGAGCCCCCGGGTTCCGGAGTCAGCCGTCCTGGCCGCTTCACCACACCTCTTCCCTGGCTATTGGCAAATCAGACTAGCTGAGGATGCCAAACCAAAAACAGCACTTTCAACCCCTAGTGGGCATTATCAATTTATTGTAACGCCCTTTGGTTTGAAGAATGCATCTGCCACATTCCAAAGGCTGGTGAATAAAGTCCTTACAGGCCTGGAAGCCTATAGTGCAGTATATCTTGATGATATAGCTGTCTTTAGCTCCACCTGGGAGGATCACCTGGTCCACCTGAAGAATGTTTTGGAGGCTCTGCAGAAAGCAAGCCTCATTATCAAGGCTACTAAGTGCCAGATAGGGCAGAGCAAGGTTGTATACCTAGGCCACCTTGTGGGTGGAGGCCAGGTTTAACCATTACAGAGCAAAATCCAGACCATAATGGACTGGGTTGCTCCAACTACCCAGACTCAGGTCAGAGCTTTCTTGGGCCTGACTGGGTACTACAGAAGATTTGTTAAAGGATATGGGTCTATAGTGCCTCCCTTGAATGATCTTACATCAAAAAGAATGCCCAAGAAGGTTCAGTGGACAGTTAGCTGTCAGACGGCATTTGATGATCTCAAGCAGGTCATGTGCACTGCTCCCATTCTGCAGTGTCCTGACTACTCGAAGCAATTTATTGTCCAAACAGATGCATCTGAGTTGGGGGTAGGGGCTGTGTTGTCACAAATTAATGCAGAGGGTCCGGATCAACCAGTAGCTTTTATCAGCAGAAGGTTGACCCCCAGAGAGAAACGTTGGTCAGCAATAGAGAGGGAAGCCCTTGCTGTGGTCTGGGCCCTGAAGAAGCTGAGGCCATACCTGTTTTGCACTCACTTCAGTGTTCCTACAGACCATAAGCCCCTCCGATGGCTAAAACAGATGAAGGGTGAAAACCCCAAACTTTTGAGGTGGTCCATTTCCCTACAGGGGATGGACTATACAGTGGAACATAGACCTGGGAGTAACCATGCCAATGCAGATGGACTGTCCAGATATTTCCGCTTAGAAAATGAAGACTCAACTGGGCAAGGTTAGTCTCATCTCCTTACGTTTGGGGGGGGGGGTTGTGTAGGAAAGTAGGATTTGCTTTTTATGGTTACCCCCACTTTTTGCTAAATGTGATACTGTTTTTGACTAGTCTGACTGGGCTCCTGCTAATCAGGACCCCAGTCTATCTGCTTTCTCCCTAAACTGTTATGTTATGTACTTAGGTACACTCCAGATTGAATACTGGGGTACTCTTGTCAGTCCCTAGTATATGGTACCCATGTACCCAGGGCATAGGTACCCCAGAGGCCTCCCATGGGCTGAAGCATGTATTATGCCAACCATGAGAGGCCATGAAAAATGGAACTACAGGCCTGCCATTGCAGCCTGTGTAAGTTGGTGCGTGCACCACTTACTTAAAATATAGGTTTACTATATCTAAGGGTCACTGCACTTAAAACCTATAAGTCACCCCTCTAGCAGGCCTTTACAATCCTGAGGGCAGGGTGCTTGGTTCTAAGTGAGAGGGTGCCACTGCATGAGCAGAACACCCCTGCAGCCTACGGAGTCCATTCTCCTGGGTTGTCAGTGAAGCAGCCATTTACGACATATAGAGTGGCATTATGCGACTGCGTGATGACCAACTCTAAAACGGCTGAAACAAACCCTATCGTGTTTGGTGTCAAACATGTTGGAATCATAAACCACACCGGTAACCGGTGTGGGCGGTATGATTCCACCCCTCAGAAGCGAGCTTCGTTGGGTCCCTGGTGTTCCCGGTTCCAGCCTTCTAGTCCGGGGCAGCACAAAATGGTTGCTGCCGACCAGAGACACATTTCTGCCCTCCTGCCTCTGAGCCAAGCTTGATCAGGGGAAGGCAGAACAATAGGCATCCTGTCACAGGTAGGTGTGGCCACCTCCCAGACAGGATTTAGTGTATTAGGTCTGGTTGGGTGTGCTTGCCAGCGACCGAAAGTATGCACAAGGGGCAAATTTGGTGTCCCTGTGCATAGTCCAGTTCAAACCAGTCCTGCGAGCCATTGGCTTCTGCTCTGGCGCGAAACTGGAGAAAGGACATGGGAGTACCCTCCCCACTGTCCAGACCCTCCCCTGGGAGGGTCCCCTGAATCTGTCCAACCCTCTCCCGTGGGTACAAAAGAGCTTACCTGGCTGTAGGACCTTAGATTCGATGTGGACTAGATTCTGAACCAGAAACCACTGAACTTCGACCGTCTGGACACTTTGGACTTTGCTGGACTTCGTTTGGGCCCAACTTTATCTCCCTCTCAGTCTGAAGCATCGTCTGTGCCCGTGCACCATTCAGGATCCGTGCAGGACCTGTGGAGCATCAAGGACAACTGAAAATATCTCCCTTGGAGTGAAGTGGTCACTCCCCTGCATTCGCAGGCACCGCAACACTGCTGTCCAGTCTGCTGACCCTGAGCTCCTATGGACTCCGAAGGCTTCAGCAACACAGGAGGTGGGTTTCTATGTCCCTCGAGGTCCGAGCTGCCCTCTCACCAAGTTTGAAGTCAGAATCCCTTGTGGGGGCTGCAATACCGCACCCCTGTGCACTGTGTACATTTGCAAGTGCATATGTTTGTTGGCGTTTCCCGAACAAGTGCATTAGGCTCCGAGTAGCCCCAACCTCTGGCACCATTTCCTACCAAGAACTCCGGCCTTCTCACACCAAGTGCTCCTTGGGCTGTTGTAAGATGAAATCGCTCGAGGTCCTCTCGCGACTCCTGTGCCTCCGGCCTGTGGGTCCATTTGAGGGTCAACTCTGCTTTTCCTGGGCTCCCCTGGTTGCTCCAGGCTTGCTCGTCCGAAACGTACACATCCTTGACCTTCTGCGTGGTTTGCCGTTGCCAAGGCTTGTTGGTGCTCCCGCCGGACACCGACCCCTCAGCACTCGACATCCTTCGTGGGACAGCTCGTATTCGGCTCCTGGTCATCCTCGACTTCTCCTGGTCCCCGTACCTGCAGAGTCAAGAACTCCATCAACGCACATGAAGCACCCGACATCGGTGGGCATGCGTCTACCGAGCCCCTGGTCACTCCTGAGTGACCCAGACTCTGTCCCCTCTGCTTTCAGGTACTCTTCGACAAGAATCCACCTTTGGATTCTGTTAGAAATGGGATCTCTGGTTGGCTAAGGCTTGCGCCAAAGCCAGGCAGAGACCACCACTCTAGTCAGGGCGAGGGAGTTACACGCCAAAGATAACCTCTGCTCACCCCCTTGGTAGCTTGGCACGAGCAATCAGGCTTATCCCGGAGGCAATGTGTAAAGCGTTTGCGCACGCACACAGCAACAACATACCAGGCACACCACAAAAAGGAACTCCACACAAGGTTATATATAAAAATAGCCTTTGTATTATCATAAAACACATTAGAATAGTACTCACATAATATACATCGTGCCACCTGGCACTAGGTCATATTTACAAGGGATTATTTACACCTGACAGGGCCAACTGGACCACTGTCAGAACCAGCAGAAAGCGAACTTAGTATATGTAACACTTAGAATAAATGTAGCACATATCATAAACGTACAACCAGTAATCACTGGTAACCACTGTACTCAGCATCATCCTGTAACATAAACCACATTATGCACAGTATCACATTAGGCGCAAAATACATTATACGCCAACCTCACCAGCATAAACCATAAGATGCCAAACAACCTCATAATCATAAAACAGATTTAGAGGTATAACACAGGGTGTGTAAAACATACTACATGAATTACATTTCCTAGCACCAAAATCACATTAGGGCATACCTCACAGTAGAAACCTTAGCAGAGGCATAAATCACATTAGGGCCTGGCGCCCTACAATCCCAATAGTCCCCCTGGCCAACCGGCCATCTCAAAAAGGGCCCAAATGCCCTATGTCCCAAGAGTCAGGGCGCTGCCTAGGCAGCAGGAGTCAAGGGTGCGCAATTGCGCAAGCCTAAACGTGGCAGCTGCCCACTACTTGCTGGGCAGCTGTGAAACTGAGCACGGGCACCAGCGTGCCCCCTGAGCCCCTCTCTGGGACTCGCAATTTAAAATGAACCTGTCCCCCAAGGTTGCAGCTGCCTGCGCTCTCGCAGGGCAGCTTGCAAAATGTGCAAATAAAAGTCTGGCACTCCTCGTGCCCCCACTGGGGCTTCTTAACAAAACCTGCCCCCACGTTGCAGCTGCCTGCGCTCTCGCAGGGCAGCTGGAAATGGCACGGGCACCACTGTGCCTTGTGAGCCCCACTGGGCCTCCACCACAACGAATATGCCCACGTTGCAGCTGCCCACTGTCAGGCGGGGCAGCTGTGGCAAGGAAACCGGCACTGGCACTAACGTGCCGCTGGGGAGCTCCCCTCTGGGACTCCTCCTGGTGCACTCGATTGGCACCTAACCGTGCTCAAGAGACTTCAGCCCCACTCACCGGGGCTTTGTGCAGACTCCTCCGGTCTTCTTTCCGGCGGGGCAGGCACCGACAACGTGCCTCGTCTCTCTCCCGCCCCGGGCCCCTCCTCACCTGGTCGGGCGGTCTCTCTCTCTCCCTTGGCACCGGAGCGCGGGGTAGTCTCCCGTCGGCTTCCGGTTTCTTCCTTAGGCACCGGAGCGCGGGGTAGGCTCCCGACGCCTTCCGGCTTCTTCCTGGTGTTCCCCGCGGCCGCAGGCAGAGTTCCTTCCCCCTTCCGGCCGGCAACGAGGTCCCGCCCACAACCAGGCGGCTTGCCTGGCTTCCAGGTCGCGTTGGCAGCGGCCCGGCAACGTTCCCGCAACTCCTGGGCTGCGGCGGTGAATTCCTTTTTGATCTCGGCAATGCGGGGTGGGCTCCTGCCTACCAAATCAATTCCAGTGCGGCCAGAACGCGGGGTGGGCTCCCGCTAAGGAAGTATAAATGCGAGGTGGGCTCCCGCTTTTTAAATAAAGACAATTGCGGGGTGGGCACCCGCCACAAAAAGCAGCAAAATGCGGAGGAATCCCCAGGCAGCAGCCCAGCGCTGCAAATTAAAAATAGAAGCGCTCTCGAGGCGCTAGGAGCCACAGCTCCAGCAGCAAAGTTTTTAGGGGCACAAAGCTCCAGCAGTGGCCCCAAAAAAAGGCCAACAATAAAGAGTCCTTGGTGCTGGGGGTAAAAACACAAGGTCCAAATGGAGCAAAAGGTCCCAGAATTCCTGGAGGCATCAGGGGGGGCAATGTAGGGCCCAGGGGCCAGCACACAGGGCCCTCCAGCAGGGAGGCAGCCCCCATGGCGGTCCCTCCAGGGCCCCACCAGCAGCAAGCCCCCCTCCATCAGGAACACTGCACAGGACTGAACATTTTTATGGGGTCACAGCCCCTACATTTATACACAAAATCCCCTTTGTCTAACGGTGCAGGGTTTAGGGATACCAGTTAGAACTGGTTTGGGGGAGCTTTGGAGCACTTTGTTTTGCTCAGCTCCTCTCTCCTTTCACAGGACAGGCTAGGGACATCAGACGCACCACAGGGGGTGGAGCCAGCATTGTGGAGGGAAGGCACAGCCCTATTCAGGTCCCAGGTGCAACTCCTCCCTCCCATCTAGATGCAGATCTCCCTATTCAGCCCTGCGCTGACTCACCCTGCCCCTCCTGGAGCCACACACACCTCCCAGCCCCTGTCACTCACAAGCCAGACATGCAATTCACATCAGGCATGCAGACACAGAGCACACATAAATGCCAACTTCTAAAAGTGGCACTTCTCCACTAGTCACAATAAATCTGCGCACACCATTGCGCAGCATTTATTCTCACGAGTTCGCACATACTAAACTCGCCCCTGCACTCCTCTCACACCAGGAATTACCATGGACACACATATCCCCCATGCATTCCTATGGGAGGGCAGGACAATCTCACCACATGCACTCAGCGCGCACGCACTTTACACTGGACCACAGTGCTAAAGTGCCCAGAGACTTAAAACTACTACCATACAAGGCAAAAAGTTTAGGGGTGAACCTGCCAAAAAGGGCCAAGTCCAACACAACCGCCCTTCCAGCCAAAACGCAGGGCAGACCAATCACCACCGTGATGGGTTTCCCTGCTTGGGGCGATAGAACACGGACGCGGGCCCGCACTGCAGGGACACCCTATGGTTCTACGCCACTTGGCACCCATGGAATCCATCTAAGAGAAAAAAAACTCATGACCAACTAGGCTATCCCACCGGTACTCCTTAGTTGTCCACGGCCAGGACCAGGCCCTAGGCCACCCAGATGCCACTGGTCCTTGCCAATACAGAGTGGGGGGCAGTAACCCCTGGCATACAATAGCCATTCTCCACTCTCCCTCAGTGTAGTTCCAAACTACCACTGATCCTTCAACCTAGGGTCCGCACCCTCAGGCTGACCAGAGGTCACGGGCGAAGCGTCTCCTCACCCTACCTCTACTTCTGACGTTTCGCGCTCTCCCAGGAGAAGCACCTACCAGAACACAACTCTCCCACCAGTTCAGGACCTCTCTCCATCACTGGTCTACCACCTGGGAAATAAATTCACCGGCTGCACCGGGGTCAGAGGCGAGGACTCCCTCCCTCTGCACCCCTTCCAGAGTCCGATACCCTCCCAACTGGAGTGGTACCCCCTAGAAGGCAAAACCGGCCAGGACACTGATTACAGTCGCCCTACCGTCCAGATCAGGAAACGCCTGCTACTGGCTCCCCAACCCAGGGACGTACCCTTTGGTCAGATGCCTGGCGAACCAGGACTTCCGGGGGGAGCACGCATGCCCCCCCCATCCTGAAGAGCAGGGTCCCTTCACTTAAGATAGGCCCCACCTGCCCTCAAGGTAGTACTACCATACTCAGCCAGGGACCCTAAAGATCCCGGCCAGGCCTGTACCACCCCCCAGAGGGTAACACATCTAATGTGTTTTGTGACAGTCTGCCAGGCACAAACCCAGGGCAGAAGTGGTGTCCCCATGGCCCCTTCTGGACCCACTGGTTTTCCCACTGGGGAACCTCTCCCCCTCTCACCCCTCAATCAGGACTTCTGCACCCTCCACTTAGGAGCGGCGCTGCCTAACACTAGGATCACTGGAGCTCTGATTACAGACACTCCAGGTCCTCTAGACACTGGGAGATCCTCCTCAAATGGCCTACAAGTACAGCCTAGGCCCCCAACCTGGTGTTCCCTGAAGAAACCATCCAGGCCCTGGGACTGGGTTTCGGGCACACTCACTCCTTCTCCTCTGAGACAGGACGTGAGCCCCTACACCCCTCCCGCTACACTGGGACCTAGCTGGGCTACACTGAACCTCTTCCACCACACAGGACCGGAAGATACCCGAGCCACTCTTATTGGACTCACTCCCCCATGCAAGCACCTTATTTCAGAGAACTCACACCCAAGTATTCAGCAAGCTCCTTATTTCAGAGAACTCACACCCAAGTATTCAGCAAGCTCCTTATTTGAGAGAACTCACACCCAAGTATTCAGCAAGCTCCGTATTTCAGAGAACTCACACCCAAATATTCAGCAAGCTCCTTATTTCAGAGAACTCACACTCACTCGTCCAGTGCAACACACCATTCATCCACACACCCCCCCAGACCGGTGAGACAGTATCTACTGCCCCTGAATCTCAACCTGCACCCCTCTTACTGAGCACCAGGTACCATACTCTGGGAACGGGACGGGGAATTCATGCACTGGACACACTTCTGCTGCCACCACTGGATCCCACCCTTACTGGGGAATCCAGAAAACTCACACTGCACTTAGGGGATAATCTACCCTCCCGAGCTAGTGACTCCATACCAATTAAGTCCCCACTGTAGGCCAACCCAAGAACTAGCAGACAGCACAGGGGCAGTCCCTCCCTCAGCTGCAGGCCAACCCAAGAACCAGCACAATGGCTCAAGGGCAGTCCCTCCTCCAGCTTTAGGCCAACCCAATAGCAGTCTGCACAAGGGCAGTCACTCCTCCAGATTCTCTGGTTTCTGTCCTTGGCAGGACACTCAACTCATAGTGCAACAAGAACACACATTTCAAAGAAATGACTCTTAAAACAAACTCAGAAACAATAATCCCTTTCCATGTGACTATCTAAAATGCAGAGTTTTGTAATGCAGCCAGTTGTCGCTGTGGTACTGCGCAAACGCAAGTCCTATCCCCACCGCTGACAACCAATGTTAGAAATGGGATCTCTGGTTGGCTAAGGCTTGCGCCAAAGCCAGGCAGAGACCACCACTCTAGTCAGGGCGAGGGAGTTACACGCCAAAGATAACCCCTGCTCACCCCTTGGTAGCTTGGCACGAGCAGTCAGGCTTATCCCGGAGGCAATGTGTAAGGCGTTTGCGCACGCACACAGCAACAACATACCAGGCACACCACAAAAAGGAACTCCACACAAGGTTATATATAAAAATAGCCTTTGTATTATCATAAAACACATTAGAATAGTACTCACATAATATACATCGTGCCACCTGGCACTAGGTCATATTTACAAGGGATTATTTACACCTGACAGGGCCAACTGGACCACTGTCAGAACCAGCACAAAGCGAACTTAGTATATGTAACACTTAGAATAAATGTAGCACATATCATAAACGTACAACCAGTAATCACTGGTAACCACTGTACTCAGCATCATCCTGTAACATAAACCACATTATGCACAGTATCACATTAGGCGCAAAATACATTATACGCCAACCTCACCAGCATAAACCATAAGATGCCAAACAACCTCATAATCATAAAACAGATTTAGAGGTATAACACAGGGTGCGTAAAACATACTACATGAATTACATTTCCTAGCACCAAAATCACATTAGGGCATACCTCACAGTAGAAACCTTAGCAGAGGCATAAATCACATTAGGGCCTGGCGCCCTACAATCCCAACAGTCCCCCTGGCCAACCGGCCATCTCAAAAAGGGCCCAAATGCCCTATGTCCCAAGAGTCAGGGCGCTGCCTAGGCAGCAGGAGTCAAGGGTGCGCAATTGCGCAAGCCTAAACGTGGCAGCTGCCCACTACTTGCTGGGCAGCTGTGAAACTGAGCACGGGCACCAGCGTGCCCCCTGAGCCCCTCTCTGGGACTCGCAATTTAAAATGAACCTGTCCCCCAAGGTTGCAGCTGCCTGCGCTCTCGCAGGGCAGCTGGCAAAATGTGCAAATAAAAGTCTGGCACTCCTCGTGCCTCTCGGGCCCCCACTGGGGCTTCTTAACAAAACCTGCCCCCACGTTGCAGCTGCCTGCGCTCTCGCAGGGCAGCTGGAAATGGCACGGGCACCACTGTGCCTTGTGAGCCCCACTGGGACTCCACCACAACGAATATGCCCACGTTGCAGCTGCCCACTGTCAGGCTGGGCAGCTGTGGCAAGGAAACCGGCACTGGCACTAACGTGCCGCTGGGGAGCTCCCCTCTGGGACTCCTCCTGGTGCACTCGATCGGCACCTAACCGTGCTCAAGAGACTTCAGCCCCACTCACCGGGGCTTTGTGCAGACTCCTCCGGTCTTCTTTCCGGCGGGGCAGGCACCGACAACGTGCCTCGTCTCTCTCCCGCCCCCGGGCCCCTCCTCACCTGGTCGGGCGGTCTCTCTCTCTCCCTTGGCACCGGAGCGCGGGGTAGGCTCCCGTCGGCTTCCGGTTTCTTCCTTAGGCACCGGAGCGCGGGGTAGGCTCCCGTCGGCCTCCGGCTTCTTCCTGGTGTTCCCCGCGGCCGCAGGCAGAGTTCCTTCCCCCTTCCGGCCGGCAATGAGGTCCCGCCCACAACCAGGCGGCTTGCCTGGCTTCCGGGTCGCGTTGGCAGCGGCCCGGCAACGTTCCCGCAACTCCTGGGCTGCGGCAGTGAATTCCTTTTCGATCTCGGCAATGCGGGGTGGGCTCCCGCCTACCAAATCAATTCAAGTGCGGTCAGAACGCGGGGTGGGCTCCCGCTAAGGAAGTATAAATGCGGGGTGGGCTCCCGCTTTTTAAATAAAGACAATTGCGGGGTGGGCACCCGCCACAAAAAGCAGCAAAATGCGGAGGAATCCCCAGGCAGCAGCCCAGCGCTGCAAATTAATAATAGAAGCGCTCTCGAGGCGCTAGGAGCCACAGCTCCAGCAGCAACATTTTTAGGGGCACAAAGCTCCAGCAGTGGCCCCAAAAAAAGGCCAACAATAAAGAGTCCTTGGTGCTGGGGGTAAAAACACAAGGTCCAAATGGAGCAAAAGGTCCCAGAACTCCTGGAGGCATCAGGGGGGGCAATGTAGGGCCCAGGGGCCAGCACACAGGGCCCTCCAGCAGGGAGGCATCCCCCATGGCGGTCCCTCCTGGGCCCCACCAGCAGCCAGCCCCCCTCCGTCAGGAACACTGCACAGGACTGAACATTTTTATGGGGTCACACCCCCTACATTTATAAACAAAATCCCCTTTGTCTAAAGGTGCAGGGTTTAGGGATACCAGTTAGAACTGGTTTGGGGGAGCTTTGGAGCACTTTGTTTTGCTCAGCTCCTCTCTCCTTTCACAGGACAGGCTAGGGACATCAGACGCACCACAGGGGGTGGAGCCAGCATTGTGGAGGGAAGGCACAGCCCTATTCAGGTCCCAGGTGCAACTCCTCCCTCCCATCTAGATGCAGATCTCCCTATTCAGCCCTGCGCTGACTCACCCTGCCCCTTCTGGAGCCACACACACCTCCCAGCCCCTGTCCCTCACAAGCCAGACATGCAATTCACATCAGGCAGGCAGACACAGAGCACACATAAATGCCAACTTCTAAAAGTGGCACTTCTCCACTAGTCACAATAAATCTGCGCACACCATTGCGCAGCATTTATTCTCACGAGTTCGCACATACTAAACTCGCCCCTGCACTCCTCTCACACCAGGAATTACCATGGACACACATATCCCCCATGCATTCCTATGGGAGGGCAGGACAATCTCACCACACGCACTCAGCGCGCACGCACTTTACACTGGACCACAGTGCTAAAGTGCCCAGAGACTTAAAACTACTACCATACAAGACAAAAAGTTTAGGGGTGAACCTGCCAAAAAGGGCCAAGTCCAACAGATTCCAACAGACACTGTTCTTCCTTCTAGCAGCGGCTCTTCTTCGAAGTCCTCCATTGGGTTCGACAGCGGTTTCCGACGCCACTTCAGACCTATGCATCCGGCTTCCCTGGGATAGGTAACTTGGGTACCTTGGTATCCACTGGTGCGGTGGCTCTCCAACCTCCTAACTTCCACGGGGTTTCTTCGAAGTCCACTGGGAAGGGTCCTTAAACTCTAAAACTTCAACCGCGACTCTCCCACAGAATTGTACGGAGCATGCGGTTGTGTTCCCACACTGCACCCGTCCTCCGTGGGGTCCCTACTTACTCACCTTGGGTGGTTCCTTGGGGTCCCAGTGATTCTACGTCCTCTTGACACTGTCTTGACTCGAGTCGTGGATCTTATACCACTTTCTTAGTATATGGTTTGGTCGCCCCCTGGGGCCCAATGTGTATTAGTGCTATTTACTGTCATTTCTGTGCTTAAGTATTGTGTGCTTTGTGATTATCTCCGTGTAGGAGATACTGTGTCGTACTAGATAGTGTTATATTAATAAATACATATTTTTATAACTATTGTGTGGTTCTCCTTTCATTTAACCAATACTATAAGGTTGCATTCTGGTAAAACAAGCTGCCTAACATTCCTTCAAGACTAAGCCTGAAGGCTGCTCTCCACAGCTACCACTTGGATAGCTTTCTAAGGTTATCTTTGACCTCTTAAATCACCATAAGGGTTGTTTGGACTGGTGCAAGGTGCCCACTTTAATTAGTGTACAGAAAGGGAGTGGTCCCAGTCTAACAGTTCGAAAAAATACGTAATTAAATGCCAGCCGGCATTAGTTCAAATTACACAACAATAAAGTAAAGCGTTCAATATTATTTAATCATATTGAGCATCAGAATAAATCTCCAGAAAGTAGCAAAAGATAATCAGTGCCCAGTTAAAAAAATATAAAACCATGAGTTGGCCAGGGCTAGGAGTTTGTCTTTAAAATAGCCCTGCGTGTGCACCACATGAAGAATAAGAAACGTGAAACAGAGAACACAATGGGTATGTGGGTGTCATGTTTCAATAGCCTATAAACCTCACTACAATGTCTGGATCCCAAGTTTCTGCACAGCTGAAGAAGCCGTCGGATCCTCGCCCTCTTGTATCCTTGGCAGAAAAATATCACATGATATTCTGTCTCCTCTGAGTTGTTACAGGCTGGGCAACCCAAAACAGGTGATTCCGCCCACTTGCTGGTAAACGCATGCAACGGGAGCACCCCTTGTCTGAACTGCAGACATAACTTCTTAGCCAGGAGCGGCTGGATGTCGTCCAGAGCAGGTTCTAGTCTGTATTGATCTTTTACCTTTAGAAACTCTAGGGTAAGTCGGCCAACTAAGGGGCTCCCCTGTATCTGTGCTCGTTTGTGCTCCCTATAACTCCCCATCAAGTACTTCCTAGAAGTTGAGGGGCAGGTTTCTTCTGCATTGGTCCACAAGATGACCCTCCCCATGGCAACACAGGTGTTCCTAATGTGTGTCAACCATGGTAATTTGCCCGCAACCTGTAGACTCAACACTTCACTCAGCTCGTCCCTATATGCGACCAATTCCGGGGTGCTCCACAGACATCGCCAAAATAAGAGGGATTTAAGAGCGGCTTCATCTGCAATTGGTCTGATCCCCAGGTCCATTCTAAGAGGTGTAAGTGGGGAGGTAGGGGGAAGACCCAGTAGTTGCCTAGCATAGGAATTCTCAATGCTCGATAGAGAGCCCAGGGGGCGATGGCCCCAAATTTTGGCACTGTAAAGGGCAGCACCCCTGGCTTGTGCATTATAAATTTCCACTGCCGGGCCTGTGCATTCACTCTAGACAGTCACAAGAGTGGTTGAGGCATGTCCTGCCTTTCCTGGGTGAGTCATAGCCAGGCTGAATACACCTTTCTGCATTTAGAGTGGTGGGAGGAGTTTTTACTAGCACCTGAATAGGCTGTGTCTCCTCTGCATAATGCTGTCTCCACCCCCTTTGGACAAGCTAGACCAAGAAGGACAGAACTGGTTTGTACAAAACTCAGTAACTCTGAAAGAAAGACTACAATGAGAAATTGGGGTACAAGTATTGGACCTAAAACCCCAGAACTTTAGATCACTTCTGGAAACAAGAGGACCCTGCCAAGTAGAAGAGATGCCCTATCTGGTGTTTGAGGGGTGGGTTGGCCTGCAGTTGCTGCATCTGTCTGAGAGAAGAGGAAATGGACTGACTCTTTTTATCCCGCTGTTTTCCAGCTTAAGAAGACCTCTAAGGGCTTGTGTATGCATGCCTCCTGTTGCGGATGACTCAGGGTCAACAAAGTGTTCCCCATGCTCAGCTTGAAGATTTACCAGGTCGGCTCTTCCCCCTCCCACTGCAGCACCCGAAGCACTGAGAAAGTGTGTGCCCTGATATCGGGAGCGGAGTCACTGCACCATCGTGTGCTATGTGGGAAGTGGAGCCATGGCACCAGCGTGTGCCGTATGGGAAGCACCTTGTCGGCGTGGGCTGTGCCCGATCTAAGAAAACTCCAAGTGGGCTTTCCCCGCGTTGCCGAATAACCGCCACAAGTGTGGTCTGCACCTGGGCCGAGAAGGAAGAATCCTAAAGCGAGGAGCCTCCCATGTTGCCTGGCTACAACCTCTGGAATGCGACCTCTCTCTGATGTCCCGGGGCAAAGAGCAAACAACCACTCCTCGCTGTGAGGCACCCCCGCCCCCCTGCATCCCTGTGGTCCGGGAAGCCCCAGAGGTCCCGCAGCACCAAGGAAGGTGAAACGACTTCGGCAGCGGCCATGCCCAGCCTGAGTACCAGCGCCCATGTGCCCAGTGCCCCACTATCTCCGTGTGAAGATTTAGGTGCGGGAGCGGGTGGGGATCCTTCCTATGTGAAAGACGCAGGAGCCTTGCCTCTGCTCACGACGCCCGAGCCAGTTGCACCGGACCGACGTGTTCCAGCACACTAACGCACCGATGGAGGAGAGAATACTCGTGCCTCCTGCCTCTTTGCCAGAGGAGGCGCCCCTTTAATAATTTGTTGGTCCCGCCGTGAATGGCAAGGTGGGCTGCATTAGTGTTCCCCTCCTCTTGTGACATACCTTTGGGGGCATCTGTTCTCTTGGCCTCAGCTAGCCGGGCGGGAAGAAACCCTCGACGGAGGTCCCACTCGCCATTTCCCCTCAAACTACTGTACTCACTGTTGTAGACGGACAGGTGGCCAGATAGCCTACATGTCTGAGAACAGCGATTACCGGATTCCATGCAGGCTTCTGCGCCTGACACAGTGTGCCAATTACCATATACTACAAAATAGCAGCACAGGCACGCTGTTCCCTAGGTTTTCACTGGGGTTATGGTGCTGTGAATATAGTGATTCAAGTGTTTTTCTTTTCCAGACCTAATTGCTGCATTTCATGCCCTGATATTGGAATGAATGTCATTTTGATCCTTGTAAAGACTGGATAGCGAGTATCATTTTCAGTATCTGTCTGTTATGTACATTGGTGTTGTTTTGCAACCTATAAGTATTTACTTTAGTGCACTAACTGCGATGATTATGACAATTGCCTAGTGGCAAAGTGATTTATGTGATTGTGATCTTTGTGTTTATATACAGTATAAGAGATATTTTTATGTATCCTGGTGTGGAGACTCTTTTGTGGTGTATTTATTGTGTCACTGGTGTGTGTGTGTGTGTGGCTCAAACGCTTTACACATTGCCTCGGGGATAAACCTGACTGCTCTACCAAGCTACCAAGGGGGTGAGCAGGGGTTATCTTGGGTGTGTAACTCCCTTACCCTGACTAGAGTGGTGAGTTCTGCCTGCTTTAGGTGCATACTCTAGCCAACCAGAAACTCCATAGCTAACAGAAATCTATTGTTTTTTGGTCTTGGTTAGACAGCGCATGCGCTGCTCGACTATACAGCACATGCGCTGTCTCAAAGAGACGTGTTGTGTTGTATCTGTGGTCTTATAGGCCGCTCATCTCCTACCATCAGTAAACTTCAGCGTCACTTTCATTTTCTTTGATGCCATTCGTCATGGCATGCGAGCGTCATGCCCTCTTCCTGTGTTTGGCACTACCATTGCGCATGGACTAAGTACATGTCTCCTTACATTTCTCCTGGTTTGTGCAACAATATTTTCTTTGTTTCCAAGCACTCCTTAGGAGTACTTGTGTTTTCAGGCTGTCTCCCGTACCACAAAAATGCATGTGCGTGTATATAAACGGATGCATTTCTTAAAGAGTTGTTAAAACACAAACAGCACTTGTTTATTTAATTTGCACGATCTGATGTTACTGGAGCGCTCGCTTTGTCTTGCCAGAGCATGAACACTTTAAGTGCTCACCAGTTACATTCCACAATGACACATTCATTTTTGTTGCTGATCCTGCTTCAATTAAGGTACTTTTTTTTACCCCTTCATTGTTGCTTCCTCCTGCCTCTTTCGTCGTTGCTTGCCCATCTCCACATCCTCTCCTGCTTCCCTGCTTGACCCGTACCCCCACTACCTTCCTTGTTGCTGCTGCATTTTTTTTTTTTTATACGATCCAATGTTATTGGAGCGCTTGTTCCGTCCTCCGTCTTGCCACAGTCTCCCTTATACATACACACATACCATACCACTAAAATGCATGCACGTGTACATAGACTAATGCATTTCTTAAAAAGTTGTTAAAACATGAACAGCAATTGTTGTAGTTTTTTTTTGCACGATCCGATGCTATCGGAGTAGTCGCTCCATCCTCCGTCTTGCCATATAGTATTCAGCGCTTTAAGTGCTCACCAGTTACATTCTACATTGACACATTCATTTTTGTCGGAGATCCTGGTTGAATTAAGGTATTTTTTCCCCTTTCGTTGTTGTTTCCTCCTGCCCTCTCCCGACGTTACTTGCCCATCTCACCATCCCCTTCTGCTTCCCTGCTTGACGAATCCCCCCACTACCTCCCTCGTCGCTGCTGCTTTTATTAATTTTATTTTTATGCACTATCCAATGGTATTGGAGCGCTTGTTCCATCCTCCATGTTGCCATAATGCTAACACAAGATGATGGTATTGGAGTACTTTAAGTGCTCACCAGTTACATTACACAATGACACATTAATTGTCGTACGCAGGGGGTAGCATAAGTGATTTGCCCAGAATCACAAACTGTTCAGCTGACCCCGAGATTTGAATCTGGCTCCCCAGTTCCACATTCGGCAGCTCTGGCCAATACGCTACATCATTGCTTCACTTCAAAGCTCCCCAGCTGTTTCTCACTATCACTTCTACATTTGTTCAGCAAGACCTGGTCAACTGCGAACAAGCATTTGCTAAGCCAGTAGATCTCGGCAATGTCCGAGCTATTGGCCTTGGCAATGTGAATGTCTTTTAGCCAAGTTGTCTTGCAGCACATCTGCTGTTAAGCTGAAAGTCACTGAAAAAAGTGCTATGATGCGGCCAGTGCAGGATCGCTTTTTTGTGTTACGAGGGGCAGGACAATAAACTCAACATGGGTGGCAAAGAGACTCAGCGTTGGCTCAACATCCTGTGATTCTGGATTTTCAGTGACTTTTAGCCATGATGAACAGCAGATGTGCTGCTAGACAACATGGCAAAAAACACATTCACATTGACAAGGCCAATAACTCGGGCATTGCCAGACCTATTGGCTTTGACAATGCTTGTTTCATTTTACTGTAAACTCTGCAGTTGTCATGAGTCAACATTAGGAATTAAAATACAAATTTGAACTCAGAACACTCCTCTCTAAACAACTCTTCAGGAACTCAAATAAATCTGAGAAGAAATAAGCCTTCTCTTCTAAAACAATCTTTGTTACAAATGCCCCAAGTAGTACGCTTTTCTTTACACAGCTTTGCTCCTAAGCTGTCTAGCGATTTGATGTTCAGAATGTTTATTTCTGAAACGCGGTCCTATTGAAACCAATGCAGGCCTGTTCATTTCTCTGGAGTTCTATCCTTTGTAGATCCAGATCAATATAAACATTAAAATACAAAATGCAAATTACAATTTTAAATGTAATATTATTATTTTCAGTGCACACCTTTGCACATGTCACTGTGCTGTTTCTGTATGTGTCAGTTTTTGCATGGTTTGCTCAGGTGTGTGACTGTGTAGGAGTATTTTGATGTGTTGCTGTATTTGTGTACCTTGTGCATGTGTCAGAACATTTAAATTCTCCCTGAGTTTCGTTATGGAGATGTGTGCATGTATGTATGTTGGTACTGAAGTGTCCCCTGCATGGTAAACAGGCATGTACCCCTGCCCTGAGTGCCTAAATGCATGTCAAACTGGTGTCCTGACCTTGTTTGGCTAATCTAGCATGGGCACGGTGGCCTAGGCCTATCTCTGACATTGCAGTGTTGAAGACCAAGAGTGTTCATGTAGTAGGCAGTTGCCTCTGGCTTTGCCCTAGATACATCATGTAAAGCGATTGTGGCAGCATACCATGTTTTGTGAATTTATAATGTGAGCATGGAGATACTGTGGTCTACTGACCAGTCATATAAAGTTCCTCTTTATATGACTGGTCAGTAGACCACAGCACCTTGTGCTGACAATCCGTGTGTATGTCAGTGCTTGTGTGAGTGTAGTGTGTGTGTAGCACATGTATGGTGGTAGGACTCTGTGTTTTGTAAGTCTGAGTTCTGGGGTCAGTGGGTTCCATTTTGAATGCCCCTGGTTTAGCATGATGGAGAATAAGGATAGCTTGCTCAGAAAGTGGAAGCATATTGCTTATATTCCTGTGGCAAAAGGGTGGAGACCCAGAAACTGAAGTGAGGAGGGTGCAGAAAGGGCTACTTTTAGAAATTCACTGAGGAGGTGAGGAGGCATCCAGTCAGGGTCTGTCCTTTTGTTTGTCTCTGATTACTGCTCCAGGAAGGTAATGGCAGCCAGTCTAACCGCGGTCCGTCCAAATGGGCTGAGGGGCCATGCCCCTTCACCTTTTGGCCACTATAAAGAATGTCTGTAAGGCTGAACAGAGGTCACCTGACAGACATTCATTATTTTTAGGTCAGGCAGTCAGGAGCTAGACATGCGCTAAATGCATAGACTCCTGGCTGCCCGAGCTGAACTTTGCTGGGCTGAAGAAGTCACAGCTCCTGTGGGCGTGACATCTTCAGCCTGGCAAAGAACTTCAAGGCCCTCCCCTTGTGAAGAGGGGGAGTGTCACTGATTGCCTCGGACCTGGGCACTTCAGTTCTAAGACCTGAAGTGCCCAAGGCTGTGTGCCAATAACTGAGTCCTCGACACATAGTGGGGTGGGGTCCTCAGTCTCACTGACCCCATCCCACTCTGTTACGAGTTTTCCGGGGCAGAGCTGCGCAGGTAAGTATGAGTTTATTTTTAATGTTTGTGTGCATGCATGCATGAATATTTGGGAGTGAGTGTCGTCAATGGATGTGTGTGCATGTGTGAATGCATGAGTGTGAGACTAGTGTTTATGTGTGCGTTTGTGCCCCTACTGTCCCCTCCCTGCCAGGCCCTAACCTTCTCTTTTCTTACATGTAAGGCACCCCTCAGGTAGGCCCAAGGTACCACCATGGGCAGGGTGCAGTGTATGTTAAAGGTAGGACATGTACTGGTGTGTTTTACATGTCCTGATAGTGAAATACTGTGTATTTCGTTTTTTCACTATTGATTGGCTGGCTGTCCTATAGGCTACCATGGGAGATGCACTGTAAAATCTTACAATTGTAACTTTCTTTTGGGACAAGATAGAGAAATGGAGTTTAGGCTTTCTGAAATCAGAATTTAATAACACATCTTTTAGTAAAGGTGGTTTTTAAATTTTGTGTTTGAAAATGCCACTTTTAGAAAGTAGCCATTTTCTTGTTCATCCATTCTGTGCGCCTCTGCCTGTTTGTGTATTCACTGCCTGGTTTTGGAGTGACAGGAGCTGGGGATGTGCATTCCCTCTAGACAGTCCCAAGGAGGAGGGGGGTTGAGGTGTGTCCTGCCTTTCATGGGTGACTCATAGTTGGGCTGAATAGACCTGTTCTGCATTTAGTGTAGTGGGAGGAGTTTCACTAGCACCTGAATAGGCTGGGTCTCCTCGACACAATGCTGTCTCCACCTCCTGTAGGGAAGCTGGGCTAGAGAGGACAGAACTGGTTTGGACTGGGCTCAGAGACCCTTGCGACAAAGAGAAGAGAGAGAAAATGGGGTATAAGTATTGGACCTTAAACCCCAGAGAATTAGATCATTTCTGTACTCAAGAGGAACCTCTACCAAGGAGAAGAGCTGGAGAACTGTAAGGAGGAGTACTGCCACTTTGCTGTGTTGCTTAACTGGGTTGGCCTGCAGTTGCTGCTTCTGCCAAAGAAAGGACAAAGACTGTAACTTTGCTGTGAACCTGCTTGAAGATGAATCTCCAAGGGCTTGTGTGTGCTTGCCTCCTGTTCTGAAGTCTCAGTGCCACAAAGACTTCACCTGCAACCCACTGACCAGCACTTGGACTCCTCTGTGGGCTCCTGTATTAAAAATGGCACCAATTCCAGTTCCTGGGCCCTGAGAATTGTGTGGTTTGTGCTGCAAAGCACGAAGAACAACTCAGATGCCGTCAGCAACACCTCCAGTGATGCCGCGACCTGCACCGAGGCCAGGGGCACTGCTCGTAAAGTGTACAACACACTGCCCCGCCTGCACCGCAGCTCTGACGCCTGCAGTTATTGGCCTTCCCGATGCCAGCACTCGCACCATCGCCGTCACCGCCAGTGCCAACAAAACGATATCGCGGAGCCGATAACCAATGGGGGTGACTTCACAAACTCTTCGACGTTGAATCTCCTCACTGGAACTGACACCTCATCACCAACGCTGCCTACCCTCCCTGTCCTAGACTCGATGCCTCACCCCCTCACAGACTCTATGCCTCGCATCCCACGTTGCAGAAAGGAGCCGGATTCACCTCGGTCTTCGACGCCTCACCTCCACTACGCCATGCATCACCTTTTGACTTTGTTTCCAAGGTACTGTTGTTGAGGGGGTCTGTGTGACTCCATGCCTTAACCCACGCACCTCGCGGTTGGCGCCGTACTTTGGATTTGTGCCTGTCGCAACCTTATAATAGCCCCAGGTGGAGCTATTTGTTTGTACAGCTCTATTTTTTAAGTAACCATTTTAAAAGTGATATCTTGATACATGTATGTTGGATTTTTGTCATTTTGGTCTAGATAAAGATACTTTATTTTTCTAAACTGGTGTGGTGTCCATTTGTGGTGTTTTCACTGTGTTACTGTATGTCTGTGTACAAATACTTTACACATTGCCTTAGGGATAAGCCTGTCTGCTCATGCCAAGCTACCAAGGGTGTGAGCAGGGGTTATCTAAAGTGTGTAATCCCCTTACCCTGACTAGAAGGAAGAGTCCGTACTTGGACAAGGGTGCATGCCTCTGCCAACTAGAGACCCCCATTTCTAACAGTGCTCCCTACTGTTTGTTAATTTAAAATTAAAGGTTTTGAGTGTTCCCTACTGTTATCATGGTTCCTTCTGCATTTGTGGAGGACTTCCTGCAGTGGGAATGAGAGGTATGCTTGCGCTGATGTTCTAGATACACTGAGTGTCTGGGGGGTTTTGAGGTTTGTTCTGTGTGTACGGATTCTGTCGGGGTAGCCCTGATAACGGTTTATTCCGTTCGTGATATCCTTTTTGGGGACAATGGACGACCTTGTAGTTTCTACTGAGACAGTAATGGCACTCTGATAGTTTGAGGCCACCCTCCTTTTGGCTCTCAGGTGTGAGCACATTGTTGGATTCCCATGAGGTCCTGAGACTGAGTTCTTTCCCAATCAGGCACCACCTGTATGTTCATGGTTGCCCTGACCCTTTTATGGGTGCTCTCGTCAGTTTCTTGGTCACTCCAGCGGAACCACAGAGTGGTGAATGTAGGAGGTGGCCTGTCCACTCCAGGCCCAGGGATTTCTGCCATGCGGCCGTCAGGGACAATTCCGTGTGCGGGTGTCTTGATGGTTCGGGCATGTCGCCTTCCCTGCGGCAGTCCTTTGTCTTGGCCCTGTATCAGGTAAAAACGGAGGGGGCTCCCAGTTTGGGAAACGCACTCCTTAGCCCGGTACTGCTTTGCCTGGGCCACCTCTTCCTTTAAAGAGGCACCAGGCGGGTGGCAGAGGCTGAACCGGAAAGCCCTGAGCCAGCCTCCCTCCTAGCCTTGGGGTGTGATCGTCCTGTGCGTGTCGTGATCCGGGGTCCCCGGTTCACTGCGTTCCCTATTTGCTACTGCTTTGGCTGTTTCTACCAAGTGCTGGTGTGCATGGCTGGTCCACTGTCGTGCTAATTTGTACAAGTTTAGGAGGTCTCCCAAATAACCCTGGACTGCTCTCACGAGGAGGGCTCGACGGTCTGGGATTGTCCTGATTAATATTCTTGAGGTGTGGGTGGATGGTATTTGTTTGTGCTCAAGGGGGGAAACTTCAGGGAAGGAGCAGGTTATATTCCCATCCTCAGTGAACTGGATGGAGATCCTCAGTTTGGAAAATAGGTCCCGATCTAGTATATTGATTGTGGAGGATGGATAGTAAAACTGTTCCCTGATCTTCCCCCTTTTTCTACCTTGTGGGGTTCACTGAGAGGGACTTTGGCCATGCATCCCGAGATCCCCTGTACCGTGGCGGTGGTCTTTGATATAGGGGCTGCTCCTTCCCTTAGGCATGACATAGCTGCCCCTATATTCACCAGGATGTGGTACGGTGATTTGCTTATGAGCATTGTGACCATGGGGCCGTCCTCAAGGCTGTCTGGACTGCCAGGGGATTGAGAATGTTCTTACGCACCTGGGTGGTTTTTGGTGACCACTTCCTATCTGCCCCCTGGGTTGGCAGGCCCTCTTCTAGACTTTTGCTTTTACTGTTGGACTCAGAGGCGCTGGAGCCTCCTCATCATTCTGCTAGTTTTGTGGTCGTTTAGGGTGCGTGTTGGGGCCACCCCTTGGACGGCCTACATTCTTAATAGGGTCATTTGCATGTTTCTCTCTTGGCCCTTATGTCTGGTTTGAATGAAAGTTTTGGTGAATTCTGTTAAGTTGGTATTAAATGTTCCCCTCTCAGGCCAGGTGAATGTGTGTGTCCTGGTATGGGCATGCCACTCGTGGCAGTGTCTCTCTAGTCTCCAAGCCTGGTTGGGGAACTTTGTTTCATGTGGTCTAATGGAGTCTCCATGACGGAGTGGGAAGCTTGTTTGTTTTAAGGGTATGCTAAATTTTGGCTAATTCGAGATTGTTTAAAATTAGTTACCAATTCTACTCTTATTTGGGGGAACTGTGTACACGGGGGTAGTACCAAAACTGAATTTACTGGTTATGAGCTCATAAATAACCTAATGCATCAACAAAAAATTGGTAAACATTAAAATAGAAACAATAATGCAATGAAGCAATAACAACCCATTACAAAAGTGTAATTGTTAGTTCAGGGCAGTGTGGATTGTTTCACAACAGAAAACTAGCAATCATGAACTTCTAATGTGGAAAAAAGGTTATTATCACCTAAAAGCATAGACTTATTAACGAGGCATAACATTTAAACATCCGACATGATTTTGCAAAATTCAACAGCACAACAATATTAATAATTGTAAAAGATACTAAAAAGGTTGACATAAAAAAATATTTTGTCTAAAAAACTGAGCCCTCTTCTAGTGCCTAAAGCACATGGAGAGGGGATGCTCTGCACAGTACGTGAAGCCAGGTGAGCATGATAGTCTGTCATTATCGGCTCGGCGTACTATAAAAGCAACAATTTGATCAGAGAAAAAGGAATAACCTGATACTATTGGCCCTCTGCGGTCAGAAACAAGCTATACCTGATTCACCCAGGTATGATTTCTTTCCCTAACTTCCGAATTACACCCTATATTACACCCAGGGATTGTGAGTATCACTGCCTAATGCCCAGTGATCCAAGCGGATAGAAAAAAGGGAAGACCTCTCACTTCTAACACGTGTTATCAGTGTTGGAATAGACAACCTAAAAACTTTTGTAACAAAAAAAATCAAGTTTGCGATGATGGCTCTATATCACGCCCAGAGCATATATGAACCGACATGCCACCACACCCAGCGGTCAAAGCTATCCCTTGCTGACACCCGGGGACTAGGCAAACCCTGTTTGAAGCCCAAAGCCAGGCTCACCCGTGCTGACACCCGGGGACGAGGCAGATTATGTTCCAAGCCCAAAGCCAGGCTATCCCTTGCTAACACCCAGGGACCACGCCCAAGGTCAGGTTGCTACCCTTTCCTTCTTCTAGCATGCTGACTAGAAGAACAAACAAAAGTGATCTACGTGCTTGTCCTAGTTTGCAATACGCCACAAGATGGGACTGTGAGACTAAGGATAAGATGTAGTCTCTTACCCTATGACGGCTGTCTCCAACTGGACCTCCGTTCCGTGGATTCAGTAGAACTTCTAATCAATTATGGCGTCTGCTCACCGATCTTTTTTGCCCAGATGAATCCGTTCGGGCTGAGGTCCTTCCTTCGACAGCAGTCAGGCTCGATGAACCAATCTTTCCTGTCTGACTCGCCAAAACATTGCTCGGATACGAATTTACCTTAAATAAATGAAAAGACAAGAGGCGTTTGGCAAAACAGGAACAATTTGATTTAATTAGATGCTGCGGCCGGGAGACACTGGACAGAATGTGTCTGCTCAAAATCTCTTGATGTACAAAGTTTTGGCCATCAATTTGTACAGTTCATGAGGTACAATAAAATGTTCTCTAGATCCCAAAAGAGCATCTCAGTCGTACATCGTAGGACACAGGTGGCTCTCGACCTCAGGGAGAGCTTAATGTGGGCCAGTGTGTGTGTCCAGACGTCTGGTGTAAGGAGAGCGTGATCACTACCTGTGGTGTGCATCTCGTATCCTGATTGGTTGAGTATACCTATCTACATGTGTTATCTTGCTAGTGGTATTTCTGGGGAACACGAGCCTTTGGCCAAATGGGTTTTACTGGGGCCAATTAACACAGACTTGTTTGTGGTGCAACTATCTATCTGTGGAATCAATCAGGGTTTTCCCTGGGTATGTGTTTGTCTTTGGTTTATGGAGGACCCCACCTGTGACCTGTTACTTGCTAGGCATGGGCATGTGTCGCAGGAACTGCCTGACCACACATCTCTGACTTGGGGTTGTTGGAAAGGTCACCTTGGGTGAATCCAACAGCAAAGATGTGCGTTCATCGGAACTCCTAAAAAAATATGGCAGCCATTGGTATCATTTTTTATTGACATTACCATCATCTTGGACATTGATATAATTCGTACTGGTTTTACCGAGGTTATGTTTGCTCTGGTCTGAACGTACATTAACATTGGTCTTATTCACAACATTATCATATGAGCATGGACTATTACATACATTGGTATCATTGTTGCTGATGTTGGTGCTGCTGTGCGGGCACAAGTAATGGTATACATTGAAATTGCACTGACGGGCATAATGGTTGTACAAGCTATGGCATATGTTCACATTGCATTTACTGATCAGGGTCTGCTTTCCAGAGGGCATCCTCTCTGTAATCTGTTCCACACCCAGGACAGACAGCGTATGGCCCTTTCCTTACAGCCTCTTAGAAAGAGATGAAGGACAGGCTTCTCTTGATATTTGTAACCTGCAAGCCTTTTATCTGCCTGATTTCATGATTTTGCTTCTATCTGCCGTCACACTCAGATGGTGGGGTTCAGTTGTGATTTATTTTCCATTTCCAGCACCGGTCCTCTCGATAAAAATCACAGAAAAATGAAAATGAATATTCTGATAAAGTAATACAGGAACATATGCAAACTTAAAATGAAGTGTTAGCAAACAAAACAGGGTGCAGAGCAATGAAGGCAAGCCAACGCCTAGTCATCCCAATTACCTGCATTGTGAGAAAAGATGTAGAAAATACTTTCTACCCCCTTCACCCCCCTCCATTCCTAAACACCGGACCAACAATTCAGCCTCCGCGTGAAGCCCGTTTTATTCATGGTATAATGAGTAATTTACTAGTCGTTATTGAAAAATCCACTGGAGGGAGCCATCCACCAAGCATTGAAAAAGCATAGCTTGCGATTTTCCGAATGATTCCACATCACACCTCTCAGACAGTTAAAACATTGGGCACTATTTCTGTTAAAAAATGTCTGCCTGAAAATGACAAGGAACATTTTTATTTTACCTATAGGCAAAGTTGGTAGACATGGTGTCTTTGAATGCACTTAAAACACATATCTACGCATTGCCTCGCTAAAAATATTCCAAGGGAGATTAATAAAAGGGTAGCTGGTGAAGAGAGTACAGATTTGTCACAGGCTGTTCTCTAAATGCCACACAGGCCTTTATTGAAGAGATGGCTGGCTTACGTTAAAGTTTTTTTTCTTCCTCATGAAGAAAAATCATTAAACACGAGAATCACCTCTGTTAAGTTCATGAAAATGAAACATGCCTGGGAACTAATACTCCGGAGTCACAGGTGCTCACAAATGGGAATAATGAATGTTCACATCAGGCTGGCTTTAGCATTGGGGGCGCCCAGTGCAAAAATCTTTGTTGGCGCCCAGTGGCGGCTGGTGACTTTTCAAAGTAGTGGGGCGTAAAAGTGGGGGTGAGTTCAACTGAATACTCTTAACCTTAGAAATGCCAACGAACAGATGTTATTTTCAGCAATTTTAAAAATGCGGCATTAGGCGCTACTCAAATAACAGACAATTGTTATTAATAGGGACCATTTTCTACCAATACCTCACAAAGATGTACACACTTGAAATGTGTAGAAGTTGGCAGATGTCTGAACATGTTTCTAAAATGATGTCCCTTTCCGTTTAAAAAAAGTCACCTTAAAACTCAGAGTGAAGGCAAACAGACAGTCAAGTGAAGGGAGGAGGTGCAATTTATGCTTCATTTATTTACTGACACTTCCTCTAATGGAAATACAAGGCTACACTACAAATCCTGTAGTGAACTTAAATACATACTTTTTAGACATAAACCTCTTATGAGATCGAAGGTTCAGCATTTCCTACTTTCCCTTACTTTTTTAACTTTCCGAGCACATACCTTTGCAGTGTCTTCACAGAATGCATGGTCCAAAATGTAGCTGTGTGCCTTACCCATCAAACTCCAACACTGTCACAGCTGTGGTCTGAAATTACCAGACACTGCCGCGGATGCAGCATATTTGTTTCCCGTTTGTTAGTTCGTGCCACACTATTCAATATATCACATTTGTCTCTTTATACGTGCCCCCTCAAACCGCTGACCCCTAGAGTCCAGCAGTGATTTCTGCGGTTGCCACGAGGCGCTTCTACAAACCTTTGGCCAGTCTGCGGGCATTCAAAGCCTCACATTTGTGCTCTGTACCATACCTGCGTGGCACTTTCGAATGGAATAAATCCTGGCTCCTGGCACAGTATGGCGTGTGTTCCTGCACTAAACACATGCCCCCCACTGCTCAAGGTCCATGTGGCACTGGGAGAGCGAACCTTTCCTGCAGGGAGTGCCAGGCCATAGATAGGCAAGGGGTGGGTGTCTCCAGGAAACAGGATCTCACAGAAAAGCTCTGTCTGCTGACTAAGCACTATTAGCCAACTTGCCATCATCCCCTTTTCTTTTGCTACTGGGCACATGAAGGGGGTATTTGGTGCCTGTTTATTAACATTTTGAGCGACACAGACTTTTGGAGTTTGTTTTCACCTTTAAATCACTAGGCGTGGGCCGGTTGAGATTACGTTGTCAAACAAACCGTGGACAAGAAAACCTGGATTTTGTGCGTCACAATAACATCTCTAAGGAGTGGTGTCCCTTGCACTTTTGACAGAATTACGCATTGTTTGTTATTGCAGACACATATCCAATAATTCCTTTCACAATTATAGCTGCATTGCTATGCTAACAAGTTCTATTCACTGCGGTACAAAACTGAAACACAGGCACAAAAAGTGCTCTATTAAAAAGGTGCTTATTTCTGTACACTCGCCCCTAAACCGTAACTGAGGAACCTGAATCCTCTCTAGGACTGTAACCCCTCCCCCCCCCCCCCGAGCAGACACCACCCCTGGGTGCTCCTGTCCCCGATGAGGTCACACAGAGCGCCAACCACCTTCTAGGCGCTATTCCTGCAGAGTCTGCCTCAGAGCGCTTCTCATGTGCTGTATCACTACTGACTAATGAATGCAAGGCAAAAAATCTAAATAACCGCCAGTGCTATGTACCTCAATTTTAAATATTCAGCCTAAATAACTAACTATATCTTAAGGCCCCTTACATTTTATCTGCAGGTGGCATATGCCCCAGCTATAATATCGGCCACACTAGCGGCGCTCCGGGCTTGACCCCAAGCATTTGTATATCTGTGAGGAGGCCAGTCTAAGTGGACATTTACGGGCACCTCACTAAATTCTGTCTTTGTTTTGTGTTGTTGTTTTTGCCATTGTTTTGTGTTGCACCACAATGCAGTATCCCCGACACAACAGTTTGTGCATTAGTTTGTTTTGTATAGAAATTCAGCAGAAAAACAGACTGTTCAGTGTAATCACTGTGAAGTTATAAATGGACTTGCACTCTCGGTTAGTGGCATATGCGGTGAAATTAATTTTTAAAACTTTCACGTCAATTACTCTTGTCCTTTAGTTATGCAAGGGGACAAAGGAGCAGAGACTTAGGGACATGAGTGATATCAAACAGATGAGGTAACGATAAATAGAAACACAGGCTTGGGACCAAATGACACTGTGGCCTCCCCTTTTCTCACCGTCAGACTGATGGAAAGTGCGCTGTCATGATAATAAAGGCAGGATCGCTGACACTCAGCCACGGCCGGTATACTCGCGGGAGGGGGGGAGCGCGGGTTAGGAATAAATTAATTAAAAGAAATTAATTAAAAGTTACATACCTTTACCGCCGAGTCCGCTCCTGGTCGGTCCGGAGTAATGGCGCAGCCGGGTCCCGCGTTCTTGATCCTGGTGGAGGAACAGGAAGCAGCCAGCAGGCAGCCTCCCGCCCCTACCCTAGGCTAAGCCACCAATCACACAATTGGCGAGGCGCATCAGGAGAGCGCCCCAGCCGGGCCATTTTCTCTATGTAGGCTGCATCATGCAGCCTACATAGAGAAAAAGGGGGAGTGCGCATGACTGGATTGGTCGGCCCTGGGGCCCACCATACAGTCAGTACCCACAACAGTGGGCAAAGCCACTCCCCCCCTGCCCGCGAGCAGGACCGCCCACCCGCCCGCCCCCAAACAGGCACTCCAGGGACTTCTGCTTTCTCGCAGTGCGAGAAGCAGAAACATAAAATGGTAGTTTTACCATTTTATGTTTCTGCCTTCTTGCACTCCGAGAAAGCAGTGGGGCGACGCCCCCACGCCCCTATGGAGGAGCCGCCACTGTTGGCGCCCCCCAGGCTCCAGTAACATCCTACTCCGCAGGTTCCCTCACTACCACCCTCTAACAGTGCCCCCCATCTCTCCTTATCCCTTCTCTCACATTTACTTGATATATTTTATAGCGCCTCTCATACCAAGGCAGGATGTCAAAGCGCTTACACACACACACACGCGCACACACACACACACACACACACACACACACACTCCTCGCTCTCTGAATGTATGTGTAAATCAATGTGTAGGAAATGTTACATAAGACAATGAGGTCCACAAGGTCTAGGAGGCACATGTCATCCTTGCAGGTACGCAAAGTATGTTAAGAACACTTAATCCTAAAAAACGAAGAGGCAGATTTGCTATTTTTTTATGCAGCGCAGTGCAGTAACCAAAATTGCTGAGCTGTATTGTGTGAAAAGGAGAGAGCAACGTTTTTACTCAAATATGGCGCTGCTGCTCTTTTCCCTGGCACTGGCTTACCTTAGGCTGACTTGCATCAACACACACACCCTTGGACCAAAGTGCAAGTGTGGGTACGTGATGTCAAACATAGGTTTTGTACTGGAAGAATACCCTGTAGTTTTGTACTGGAATTGTACCTTTCCATAACAAAATTCTGTGCCTTTAAAAGGTTTAACAATTTACCACATTGTATGCGTGCTGAACAGTTACGCCTTCTTTGAAAAGGTGTCATTTTTAACTCCAATCTCTTTCTACCACTGATAGTAAATAAAGATTAACATCAAAATCCATGGGTGGGTACATGTGAATGTCTATGTACCAACTATGGTACGTCCCCTTGACACAAAGTAGCACAACTAGAGCATAGTGCCACTTCATGTTACTTTAGGGCTACTTCCCAACACAATTCAGGATTTGCACTGAAAGTAAATCTCAAAAGGACGCTCTGCCCCAGGTTGTTGTGATTCAAATCTAGTGCAAGGTGTTATTAAAACTGTTCCACAAATTCAGGATATAAAACGTAACACAGTGGTTGGGGTCGTCTATACTAATAAAAAAGTATTACTACCAAAAGGATTTCTTTTTAGCAACCTTACAATGTTGAAAGATTGAGAAAAGCAAAGGGGTTCTAAACCAAGCCTTGCAGTTTGCATGCAGCATGTTGATGGCGATTCATAGCTCATTGTGCCATATTAGAAGAATGGTAACTGTGCAATTAACAGAGTGATCTCCTCCAAACGCAGTAACCCACTGAGCTATCTACAAAAATACAAGTCTATGATATGCATGCTGCACATTGTGCTTTGCAGCAGGGACATTAACCCTCTATGCTACTTTAGTATGAGTTACAACTATCACTAAACAAATCACAGATCTCTTCATCAAGTGCATTAATCACCAAAGTTAGCATGCTGTTTTTACTATGTCCTAAAAGCTGCAGTGCACACAATCATCTCTGCAGGCTACTCGTATGTCTCCTCAGCCTGTCATTCAAAAGGCGCCCCGTCGAGCTTGGCCCCGATGCGATGTAGTCCAATCCCAGTATTCCGACCTCTGCAATAATACAGAACACTGTGTTTTTCCCTGAGCAGATTTCACCAGGTAATGACTAAAACAGAAACAGTTTCCCTACAGAATAATCAGAATTACAATGGCCAAATGTTAACCAAGCTCCTGAATATTGAAATATTGATATGCAATGTGTGCCAGCTTTCAAGCTGTATGAATTTTAAGAATTTCGGGCCAGATATACAAAGCCAATTTGCAATAGCAAAAACCTTTAATTTTCAAAATCATAGGGTTTGCAACGGCAAAATGACTTTTTTGGTATGTATTAAACCCATTTTGTGAGTGAAAAGCAGAATGGTTTTATCGACCCCTACAGATTCACACTTAGGAATGTGTGAAAGGGGCTTTCTTTCCTAATTGCGATTCAGTATGATATGTATCAATGGTTTACAACCACTGCCTGCTCCAACCATGGTTTTGCAAACTGGAAACATTTGTTTCTAAAAACAGTCCCAACTCCTTCAAAGAGCTTGTGCTGCTTTAAATGTTGTTTCCTGTTTGGGAATGCAAACACAGGGTTGGTGGTCTGTTGCTCCTTGCAGGCCACTATCTCGGTATTTGTAGCCAAGTACAAGGAGTCACAAATAGTGACGCACTTTATTAATGTTCATTGGGTAGGCTGGTCTGTGGGGCCTAGTAGCTGGCGATGTTTCGATGCAAGCTATTAGCACAAAGGTTGTATCATAAAATGAAAGACTGGTTGCAAAACAGTGGTGCCCAATTTGCAGCTATTCCTTCAAACCAGTCTTTTAGTACATCTAGTCCTTCGTTTGCCACACTTTTTCATCCTACTATTCAGTGCTGGTTTGCTGAATCAGGTACAATATTTCAAAATGGAGCTGTCATATTCTACAGTGTTGTTTATTCCTTATATGGAGCCTCTGTGGAAGAAAATGCAAAGGCTACACAGTTAATCACACACAACTATGGGGAAACAGGGTAAACTCCTACATCGAGCTCCTCTACAATCATCCACACACAAAAGAGAAATAGGAGTATACAGACACACACTAATGTACTTGGTGGCACTTGCTTTGTATTTTAAAACTGCCTTCACTCACAAATTGTGGCATGCTTCATCATAGGGCTTGCTAACAACACCCCGCGCTGACCAACGCCTGGGGTGGAGCAAAAGGGAGAGGGAAGACAATACAAACATAAAATTGTAGGGTTCCAAAATAGAAATATTGATGCAGAACATTGAGTCTAAAACTGTCTCAGGAATATCCGCCTTTACATTTTATTCCTGGATTTCCCAGTCAGGATTAAAATAAATATAGGATGGTGGTGTGGGGGATTTTTTAGTAACCCATCACCCCTCCTATCTGCATATTTGTCAACATGTTTCAACCGAATAAATGTAGCCCATATACCGGTCTTTAGGGCTTTCGTCAGGACCTAAGATCTCTTAAATTCCCCTTCTCTCCTACCTTACTTTAGTAGGTTGAGGATAGGCCCAGTCTGGTCTGGGGCTGCTTAACACACTGCGGTAGGCGCTGTAGATGAAAATATAGCAGTCATAACCATAGTTTCATGCTGAGAGGTCTTGCTGTCTGTGATGTACAGCAAGATAACATGCATATGTTCTATCCTATCACACTCATGCCACACTTTCATTGTTTCCAAACGTGGTAACCACTAGGGTCTGATTAACATATCAACCAGGTAACATGACTTCAGGTTCTTCTGTAAACCTGTGTATTACCGTTCTGCTGTTCGCTATTCTGTTTCAATCAATTAGTTAATTTATAGCTCAAAAAAGGCCCACATCAATCACCACCCCATGATCAGTGTAAATGTAGTTAAGAGAAAGGTGGGACACCCGGAACATCAATGTCTTAAGTAAGTCTTACCGAGTTTCACAGTAGTTGAAGCTCAAAAAGTGCAGGAGAGATGGCGGCTCCCTGTAGTCAAACACTAGTTACATTGGGGAATAATTTACATGATTTAAGCTTTGTTAGGCGGCAATCCCGCCCGTACATATATCTATTTATTCTCTTGGCCATGTTTAAGAGTGCTAGCACACTGAGTCCCATATGTTTTAGTATTCTCTAGTTGCCATTAGGTTCCGTCGTATATATATACATATTTATTCTCCTGGTCAGGTATGGGAGCGCTGGTACACTGAGGCCCGTGCATTTGTGTTCTCACTAGTCTCCAGTAGGTCACCCCCTCTCTACCCTCTCCATCATTAAGGGATGCACCCTGCACTTCTCTCCGCGCGCCATGTAGGTGCTGGTCGCTAGTCTCGGCGTTCCTACTTGACGCGTTCTTCCCCGTGATCGGGAGTTGCGGTCACATGATCGGGACATTTACAGGGCTAGCGCATGACATCTTTCCTATCCCGTCTTTATTCTTCCACCATCTTGAATGCATAGGACATGAAGTATTGCAATAATATGCTCACCAACATTCTACTAATTTGTAAACGTGATAGTTGGATAAAATTTGTATTAAGATTGCGGTTTTTAATTCACCAATCTCAGGGCAATGCATCAATTGTAATTTTTTTGTGTTAAAGGAGAACATGTTCATGCTCTCACCATTAGTGTGTGTTGGTTCAATCTTGGGTAGTGCGAAAGCAAGAAAAGGTCTTTCTAGACACCAATCTTGCCTGCAGTGTATGGATAGTATTCACCTCCCATCAGATAATTATAGGCACAGTCTGCAGTACTAGACTTCTGTAGGACTTGGCCTTTTTGGCTAAAGTTCCCTAAACTTTTTGCTTTCCCCCTAGACCATTTTCCTGACATAGAGTTGCCAATTTAGATGGTTTGGGTACTTTGCCACTGCTGTAAAGTACAGTGGTAATTGGTTGGCCATGATTGGTATGTTTGCCTTACTAGTAAAAGTCCCTAGTGATGTGCACTGTGTGTGCAAGGGCTAGTAATGCAAAGGCGCGCAGAGAAGGGAACTCAGGCCTTCAGTGTAGGGCCTGCGCGCAGTTTGCTAAGTTAGCATGTTGTCCTGACAAGTGCAACCACTTGTCAGGCCTTATTTTCCCTTTTGCGTACACTATGGGCACCCCTGTAGTAGGTCCCGGGTAACCCCTGGGCAGGGTGCAGTGTAGGTAAAAGGCAGGACATATACTGGGGTGTGTGCTATGTACTGACAGTAAAAACAACACTCCATTTCGTTTTCACGGGTGAAAGGCCATTCTGCCCATAGGACAGAATGGGGTAGGCTGGGTATGGTGTTTTGTTAGCCTAGTTTCCTATAAGTTTATAATGGAGAGGTGAAGTTTAGTATGCATGAACTCACAGTGTCATAACACATCTTTCTATGAAAGTGGTTTTGTCACTGTGTGTTTAGAAACCACTCTTTTAGAAAGTGGCTGAGGTTTGTGCTTTAAGCATTTCTGTGTGTCTCTGCTGAATGTGGATTGACTGTCTGGATCTGAGATGGGAGGGGGTGAGATGGCACCTGGCTGACCTGCATCTGGAGAGTATGCGAGGAGAGGCCCCGGGAGGTGAAGAGGCCTGGGTTGCAGCTATAAAACAATTGACCCATCTCCTGCTGAGTGATTAAGGGTCCAGACCCCCAGTATCAAAGGGAGAAAGGTGACACTGGGAGGGAGACACCCAGAACTGATTTAGGCAGGGGTCAGGGACCCCTGAGCACAACGAACTTCAAAGACATGAAGGGGTATAACTAAGAGAACTGAAACCCCTAGAATTTGGTGTAATTTTGAATGGCGAAATGGACAGGTCGAGTCTGCAAAGGCTTTGACCTCTTTCGTGGTTAAGAAGAACCTCTGCCAAGGAAGAAGTTGCTGAAGAGACTGCTGGATAGGACTGACCCTTGCTTCGTGATCTGGGACTGGCCTGCAGTTTGTAGCTTTTACTAAGGAAGAGACTGAAGGGACATTGCAGTGGGTGGTGTCCCCCCCTTCTTGAACAGGACTGTGCTTTGTGCTGTGTCCTGAACCCCAAGGGCCCGAGGTGAGCTGGCTCCCTGTTTGGAAACACAGGAACATAAAAGTTTCTGGAGAAGTCCCAAGCAACGCGGTGTGCGCGTGCTTTTGCAGCTTGAGACCCTCGGAAGTTGTGCCTTGTGATCGTGGGCATGCAGGAGTAAACTGAGTCTCGGACACGCAGGGTGCGTGTCGAGGTGCAAGCCGAGGCGTTGGTGAGGAGCGCCTGGTCGTTGTGTGCACCGGGAGATGAGGTGAGACTAGGACGCGCAGGGTGCATGTCGTGGTGCAAGCCGAGGGGTTGGTGAGGAGCGCCTGGTCGTTGTGTGCACCGGGAAAAGAAGTGAGTCTCGGACGCGCAGGGTGCGTGTCATGGTGCAAGCCAAGGCGTTGGTGAAGAGCGCCTGGTCGTTGGGTGCACCGAGAGAAGAGGTGAGACTCGGATGCGCAGGGTGCGTGTCGTGGTGCAAGCCGAGGCGTTGGTGAAGAGCGCCTGGTCGTTGTGTGCACCGGGAGAAGAGGTGAGACTCGGATGCCCAGGGTGCGTGTCGAGGTGCAAGCCGAGGAGTGGTGACGATCGCCTGGTCATCATGTGCACCAGAGAAGAGGCGAGTCTCGGACGCGCAGAGTGCGTGTCACGGTGCAACCAGAGGCACTGGTGAGGAGTGCCTGGGTAGCGTGTGCACCGTAATCGAAGTAAGTCTCCACAAGTGCTGAGGGCGGGTCTCGGTGTCCACTGAGACCGCCAGAAGGAGGGCCAGGTCATTGGGCCCTCGGAGTGCAACAGTAGCAGCCCGGACCGGCAGTCCTAGAGGAGCGGAGTCACCGGCCCGAGCTCGCCGTGTCCATTGACGGAGTTCTGGATCAAGGCCCAAGTCGCTGAAGGAGGGGAGGAGAGTGGGGTCGCGCCCCCCCAGGTAACGTGGACCACCACCTCGGGTGGGGTGCGGGCTCGGAGGGACACTTTCTCGGCCTCTCGCTCCTGGCAGCTGCGTGAGCCTGTTGCTTCGGCTTGGATTGAGGCCCGTACTGGCCCAAGGAGGGGCAGTACTGGGGTCGGAGTGAGAAGCGGTACTTTTGTGTCATCATTGATCCATGTCGGGGCAACTGTTAACGGAGCACCTAGACTGTCGTATTACACTTTGCTTTATTGCTGCTAACGAGCTATCGAACTGTCGTATGACGCCTGACTCTATTTGTGCCTGACGAACTACATGCAGGGTGCGCTACGCACTGCGTTATTTTCCCTTGCAGAGTACATGATTGTAAGCGTGGCGCATTGCATTATTTCTTCATTGCACAACACCTGATTATAACGTGGCGAATTGCATTATTTCTTCAGTGCACAGTACATGATTGTAGCGTGATGCATTGCTTTGTTTCTTCCTTGTATAGGGCATGCTGGTGGTGATACGCATTGCATTATTCCTCCTATTGCAAAGTACATGACTGTGGCGCTACGTATGGCATTGTTTCTCTGTTGCACAGTTCAGGAGTATATCGGTACTCATTGCAGTATTTTGTTTCTTTTGCAACGTGTGTGATTCTAGAAATACGACCTACCTAACCTTTTGGAAACGGTTAGAAGTCAGCTTAACTGTTGGGTAGAAGTGGTGGTTGGGATTAGAACCTACCAATCCACCGGAAGAAATACTACCCATTATTATATGTTGGTTTTGTATCGTGTGGTCATATCGTATATCTTCCTGTATAAAGATTATACTTGTTTTATAAAAACTCGTGTGGAGTCTATTTGTGGTGACATCATTGGGTTGCTGTGAGTGTGGTTGCACATACTGTACACTCGTGCCTTGGAGATAAGCCTGGCTGCTCGTGCCAAGCTACTAAGGGGGTGAGCAGGGCTATCTCAGACGGTGTCCTTACTTAGCCTAATGTTGAAACGAGGGGTCTGGATCTCGCACCTGGCAACAGCGGTGTGGGACGGGGACTCCCGCCTCCAGCATTTGGTGGCGGCGGTTAGGGATAAGGACCCCCACTTCCAACATTTGGTGGCAGCGGTGGGATTCGATCCTAATGTAAATTAAACGTGTATGTGCAAAATCACTCACAGTAATTGGTGTTCATCATAAATTGATCGCAGACCACGACGCAACCACATATTGTGTTTTTGGAATTGTTGGTTCTATTGTTGAGTAACCTTTAAACCACACATCATGTCTGAGGGAGAGAGCCAGATAGCCGGTGAGGCTGAGGCTGCAGAATTAGAGTTTAACATTGAGGCACTGTTTTCCTACAAGGTTGATCAGTTGAGGAAATTCTGCAGAGCTTTGAGATGTCCCATGAAGGGTAGCGCCAAGAAGGAGGAGCTGCAAATTGTCCTTGAGGGCCTGGTGGGATGCCAAAGAGGCTCAGGAGATGGGGGATGTTGAGGTGGATGAGGATGACCCAGGGAATGGATTTGGTCCACAGGATTTGCCAGTGGAGAGACCAGCCGCAGGGGCTGGTAGTAGCCATTCAGGGAGGAGTTTTTCACCAGAGGAGTTGGAGGAAAACCAAAGGGTCAGACTGCATGAGTTGGAGGTGTTAAAACTTAAAACTCAAGCAGAGGAGAGCACGAACGCTCTCTCGTTGGAAGAGAAACGGATTCTCTTCGCTCATGAGTTAAGCATGAGGGAACTGGACATTAAGGGTAAACAAACAGAGTCCAGTGTGATTGGTGGCAGCGCACAGCCAGTGCCAAGTGTGGGTGATTACAAGAGTGCACTGGAGGATTGGATAGTGGTTAGCATGGTAAATGATTTGGCGGGGTTGACCAATTTGGCCCCAGGGGAGCCTAGGCTCAGAAATTATTTTCCAGGATTGCGCCACCCCGGGTTAAGGTGTGGGCTCCTTGGTTCCTGGGAGTCTGCATGAGAACCGGACCCCTGGTCATGGGTCCAGGGGCCTGAAAAGGCCCCAGAGAGGGAAGGAGGGCCAAGTGGCGCAAGGAGATCCCAGAGTAGTGAGGAGGGGTTGCCGGCTAGCCTCTTGTCTCAAAAGAGGGGGAGGAAGAGTAAGCAGCACCCCCAGGGATCAGCAGCACCACCCAGGAAACTGGGGGGGGCGTAGGAGAGCCCCCGGGTGGAGGTCTAGTGCCTACTTGCCAGAGGTGTGAGGAAGAACACCTAGCGTCAGGAGGGCGTGGGGAGTCCGTAGCCAGAGCTCCTGCCATCCTGAAGTTTGTGGGTGCTATTCCTAAGTGGCAGGCCCAGAAAAATAAATGGAAGGTTAAAAGAGGGCTGTGTTCCCCAGTGGGAACACCGGTGGGACAGTGTCCAGCCAGGGGGGCTGGGTCCCCTAGAAGTGACCAGAGTGAACCCACTTTTAACCTGGAGGGCAGGATGACTGGAGGTAGTATCCTGACCAATGGGCCTTCCCAGGGTACCACTCCAGGGTGGGGTTGGCATGGGTCCAGCACCCCTGGAGGGGTTCCCTGGCCGGGAGGGATCCATGGAACAGCATTGTTGGCTCAGGGGGTAGTGATCAGGAAGAACCCCTGGGGTCAGGAAGGGGAGGAACAGGAGGGTGTCCCTGTGGTAGAGGGCCTGCGTCCTGGTTCTATCGGCTCGAAGCAGGGAAGTCCATCAAGGTAATGATTGGTCTACCCTGGCTTTTGGCTGGGAGGGGTTGTGTAGGACTTTGTCTTTTTGGCTAAAGTTCCCTAAACTTTTGCTTTCCCCTAGACCGTTTTCCTGACATAGAGTTGCCAATTTAGATGGTTTGGGTACTTTGCCACTGCTGATCAGTGTCAAAGTACAAGGGTTCCTATGTAAAGTACAATGGTAATTGGTTGGCCATGATTGGTATGTTTGCTTTACTAGTAAATGTCCCTAGTGATGTGCACTGTGTGTGCAAGGGCTAGTAATGCAAAGGCACGCAGAGAAGGGAACTCAGGCCTTCAGTGTAGGGCCTGCGCGCAGTTTGCTAAGTTAGCATGTTGTCCTGACAAGTGCAACCACTTGTCAGGCCTTACTTTCCCTTTTGCGTACACTGTGGGCACACCTGTGGTAGGTCCCGGGTAACCTCTGGGCAGGGTGCAGTGTAGGTAAAAGGCAGGTCATATACTGAGGTGTGTGCTATGTCCTGACAGTGAAAAAACACTCCATTTCGTTTTCACTGGTGAAAGGCCATTCTGCCCATAGGACAGAATGGGGGAGGCTGGGTATGGTGTTTTGTTAGCCTAGTTTCCTATACGTTTATAATGGAGAGGTGAAGTTTAGTATGTATGAATTCACAGTGTCATAACATATCTTTCTATGAAAGTGGTTTTGTCACTGTGTGTTCAGAAACCACTCTTTTAGAAAGTGGCTGAGTTTTGTGCTGTAAGCATTTCTGTGTGTCTCTGCTGAATGTGGATTGACTGTCTGGATCTGAGATGGGAGGGGGTGAGATGGCACCTGGCTGACCTGCATCTGGATAGTATGCGAGGAGAGGCCCCGGGAGGTGAAGAGGCCTGGGTTGCAGCAATAAAACAATTGACCCATCTCCTGCTGAGTGATTAAGGGTCCAGACCCCCAGTATCAAAGGGAGAAAGGTGACACTGGGAGGGAGACACCCAGAACTGATTTAGGCAGGGGTCAGGGACCCCTGAGCACAACGAACTTCAAAGACATGAAGGGGTATAACTAAGAGAACTGAAACCCCTAGAATTTGGTGTAATTTTGAATGGCGAAATGGACAGGTCGAGTCTGCAAAGGCTTTGACCTCTTTCATGGTCAAGAAGAACCTCTGCCAAGGAAGAAGTTGCTGAAGAGACTGCTGGATAGGACTGACCCTTGCTTCGTGATCTGGGGCTGGCCTGCAGTTTGTAGCTTTTACTAAGGAAGAGACTGAAGGGACATTGCAGTGGGTGGTGTCCCCCCCTTCTTGAACAGGACTGTGCTTTGTGCTGTGTCCTGAACCCCAACGGCCCGAGGTGAGCTGGCTCCCTGTTTGGAAACACAGGAACATAAAAGTTTCCGGAGAAGTCCCAAGCAACGAGGTGTGCGCGTGCTTTTGCAGCTTGAGACCCTCAGAAGTTGTGCCTTGTGATCGTGGGCACGCAAGAGTAAACTGAGTCTCGGATGCGCAGGGTGCGTGTCGAGGTGCAAGCCGAGGCGTTGGTGAGGAGCGCCTGGTCGTTGTGTGCACCGGGAGACGAGGTGAGACTCGGACGCGCAAGGTGCGTGTCGTGGTGCAAGCCGAGGCGTTGGTGAGGAGCGCCTGGTCGTTGCGTGCACCGGGAAAAGAAGTGAGTCTCGGACGCGCAGGGTGCGTGTCGTGGTGCAAGCCAAGGCGTTGGTGAAGAGCGCCTGGTCGTTGTGTGCACCGAGAGAAGAGGTGAGACTTGGACGCGCAGGGTGCATGTCGTGGTGCAAGCCGAGGCGTTGGTGAAGAGCGCCTGGTCGTTATGTGCACCGGTAGAAGAGGTGAGACTCGGACGCGCAGGGTGCGTGTCGAGGTGCAAGCCGAGGAGTGGTGACGATCGCCTGGTCATCATGTGCACCAGAGAAGAGGCGAGTCTCGGACGCGCAGAGTGCGTGTCACGGTGCAACCAGAGGCACTGTTGAGGAGTGCCTGGGTAGCGTGTGCACCGAAATCGAAGTAAGTCTCCACAAGTGCTGAGGGCGGGTCTCGGTGTCCACTGAGACCGCCAGAAGGAGGGCCAGGTCATTGGGCCCTCGGAGTGCAACAGAAGCGGCCCAGACCGGCAGTCCCGGAGGAGCGGAGTCGCCGGCCCGAGCTCGCCGTGCCCATTGATGGAGTACTGGATCAAGGCCCAAGTCGCTGAAGGAGGGGAGGAGAGTGGGGTCACGCCCCCCAGGTAACGTGGATCACCACCTGGGGTGGGGTGCGGGCTCGGAGGGACACTTTCTCGGCCTCTTGCTCCTGGCAGCTGCGTGAGCCTGTTGCTTCGGCTCGGATCGAGGCCCGTTCTGGCCCAAGGAGGGGCAGTACTGGGGCCAGAGTGAGAAGCGGTACTTTTGTGTCATCATTGATCCATGTCGGGGGCAACTGTTAACGGAGCACCTAGACTGTCGTATTACACCTTGCATTATTGCTGCTAACGAACTATCGAACTGTCGTATGACGCCTGACTCTATTTGTGCCTGACGAACTAGATGCTGCGTGCGCTACGCACTGCGTTATTTTCCCTTGCAGAGTACATGATTGTAAGTGTGGTGCATTGCATTATTTCTTCATCGCACAGTACCTGATTATAACGTGGCGCATTGCATTATTTCTTCAGGCACAGTACATGATTGTAGCGTGACGCATTACTTTGTTTCTTCCTTGTACAGGGCATGCTGGTGGTGATACGCATTGCATTATTCCTTCTATTGCAAAGTACATGACTGTGGCGCTACGTATGGCATTGTTTCTCTATTGGACAGTTCAGGAGTATATTGTTACGCATTGCAGTATTTCGTTTCTTTTGCAACGTGTGTGATTCTAGCAATACGACCTACCTAACCTTTTGGAAACGGTTAGAAGTCAGCTTAACTTTTGGTTTGAAGCAGTGGTTGGGATTAGAACCTACCAATCCACCGGAAGAAATACTACCCATTATTATATGTTGGTTTTGTATCATGTGGTCATATCGTATATTTTCTTGTATAAAGATTATACTCGTTTTATAAAAACTCTTGTGGAGTCTATTTGTGGTGACATCATTGGGTTGCTGTGAGTGTGGTTGCACATACTGTACACTCGTGCCTTGGAGATAAGCCTGGCTGCTCGTGCCAAGCTACTAAGGGGGTGAGCAGGGCTATCTCAGACGGTGTCCTTACTTAGCCTAACGTTGAAACGAGGGGTCCGGATCTCGCACCTGCCAACAGCGGTGTGGGACGGGGACTCCCGCCTCCAGCATATGGTGGCGGCGGTGAGGGATAAGGACCCCCACTTCCAACAACTTTATTGTAATAACATGGTGCAGTCTGGCTGTTGTAGTTTTTTAGATTCAAAAGGGCACTCATACCAGAACAATGTCAGTGATCAGTGTGGACAGGAATGTTAGTATTCACAATCTATTGAGTAAATTTCACGGGATCTCATTGTTCAAGCCATTCTTGTTGCTCTGGATCCTATATATCCATTTCTGTTCCCTGAGCAGCAGAATCCTTTTGGTGTCTCATGCTGTGTTCTGGATATTTGGTTTATCCAGCACTGTCCAATGGATGTGGTCTACCATGTGTTTTTTTACTAGGTAATGTGTAGTAAATTTCGTCATGGCTTTCTGATATCTGATGTTACTCCTATGTTCCATGATCCATATCTTTACTTTACGTGTTGTCAACCCTATGTATTAGCAATCCACAGGGACATCTACTCAGGTAAATTACATTTTCCGAGTTGCAGTTTGTATGCTTCTTCTGCACCCATGGATATATCAGACCTACGTCAATACTCTTAGTGTCCTTGGTAAGGTTGCAGACGTCACAAGCACCACATCTGGTGTGGCCTGTTACTGGTGGGAGGTCCCAGAATCTCTGAGGTTGCCCTAGTGTCTCATGACGGGGCCTAGTGTGTACTAGCAGAACCCTCATATTGGCACTTCTCTTGAAAAACAATAATGGTTTGTCAAGATTACGGCCATTGGAGTTAAAAATGTGCAAAAATGTGTAAAAATTTTATATTATTTGATGCAGTGTTAAACGCAGTAACACAGATTGTATTTGTCACTCCTGGTTTGCCTGTGCTTTCCAAAAGAGCTTCCCTATTACAATTGGATGCTTTCTTCTGAGCTTTCTTTATCACCCTATCTGGATAGTCTCTCTTTCGGAGTTTGTCAGATAGTTCGATTGACTCCTTTCTAAAGTTTCTTATGTCTGAGCAGTTCCTCCGTAACTGGAGAAACTGGCCCACTGGGAGATTCTCCCTAAAAGATTTGGGGTGAAAGCTATTGAATGATAGGAGGCTATTCCTGTCCATAGGTTTATGAAAAACCTGAGTAGTCAGCTTTCTTTCCCTGGGTTCGATCACCAAATCTAAAAACGGTAGTTTAGTTTGTGCGATAGTAGATGTAAAGTGTAGTAAGGGGTTACAACTATTCAGCCAGTGTAGGAAATCATTGATCGATTGTTCATCTCCTTTCCAAATCAGCAGAACATCATCTATGAACCGGCACCAGAATTTTATGTGGTCCACCGAGGGGCTGTCATGGGTGAAGATGTATTGCTGTTCAAAGGCTGCCACATACAGTCTGGCCAAACTGGGGGTAAAAGTACTCCCCATGGAACTGTGAAACTACTGTGAAACTCGGTAAGACTTACTTAAGACATTGATGTTCCGGGTGTCCCACCTTTCCATTAACATCATTTACACTAATCACGGGGTGGTGATTGATGTGGGTTTCTCTTTTTAGCTATAAATGAACGAATAGAATGAAACCGAATAGCGCACAGCAGAACAGTAATACTCGGGTTTACAGAAGAACCTGTAGTCATGTTACCTGGGTGACATGTTAATAAGACCCCTAGTGGTGATCACGTTTGGAAACAGTGAAAGAGTGGCATGAGTGTGATAAGATAGAACATATACATGTTATTTTGTTGTACAACATGGACAGCCAGACCTCTCAGCATGAAACTATGATTATGACTGCTATATTTTCATCTACAGGTACTACAGGTACTACCACAGTGTGTTAAGCAGCTCCAGAGCAGATTGGGTCTATCCTCAACCTACTAAGGTAGGAGAGAAGGGATCTTAGGTCCTGCCGAAAGCCGTAAAGACCCGTATATGGGCTACATTTAATCGGCTAAAACATGTTGACAAATATGCAGATAGGAGGGGTGAGGAGCTACTAAAAATCCCCGACACCACCATCTTATATTTATTTTAACCCTGACTGGGAAATCCAGGAATAAAATGTAGAGGCGGATATTCCTGAGCCAGTTTTAAACTGTTCTGCACCATTATTTCTATTTTGGATCCCTACAATTTTATGCTTGTATTGTCTTCCCCCTCCCTTTTGCTCCACCCCAGACATTGGTCAGCGCGGGGTGTTGCTAGCAAGCTCTGTGATAAAGCATGCCACAATCTGTGGGTGAGGGCAATGTTAAAATATAAAGCACGTGCCACCAAGTACATTAGCGTATATCTGTATACTCCCACTGCTCTTTTGTGTGTTAGGCTACACTGTTAGCAGTCCTCCTAGTTTCTACAGTTCTCCTAGAAGAAATGTAACCTCATTCTATACATGGCTCTTGCATCTACGCATAAATGCATAATTATCAAGTCAGCCCACACTACAAAGATCTTTGACTTCACACTCTGCTAAATATAAGTTTCACCAAACATATTCAAAAGCTTTGCCAAAGTGTTGCAGCTCGCAAGTCACTGATGTACCAGTTTAAACATTTTGTCCCTCATTACATGTGACCTGGTACCGGATGCAATAATTATCGCAAATGATAAAATCCGAAAATGAATGAGGTCTTCAGAATGTATCGAGTGTGATAATGATCACCTATGATAACTTTTTGGAGAATAACATGCAGAGGTTGATGATAATCTCGCCCAAATCTGAAAGTTCTGGTAATTACTGCCCCTTTTTCAGAAGTTAAATTCTGCCAAGTTGGACCTGCCAACATGTGACTCTGGATAGGGTTTCGTAGATGGCTGGGAATGTAATGGGCCACTCTTAATAGGAGCCTTAGTATATAAATGATTTTACTGATGACAGCGCTAGTTACTAAGACGTTTCCTTCACCATTCAGTGTGGAGATGTATGTATGTGAAGTGTAAATGCACAGTGAAGAGAATTCTTGCGCAGGTCACACAGATTTGCAGAATACTGCGCAGCTACAATTTGAGAGGCGCAGGAGTAAACACAACATTGTTTCTCTTCTTTGGAAGGAAGGATGACGGATTCGGGTGCATTAATTCGAGTTTGGTAAAAGTAGCAATGTCTGCAATGATCTGATTGGTGTGTTTGCACAGGGGAATGATTGTTGAGGTTCTCAATTTAGGTCCTCAGGTTTTCTGGATAACCACAGCTTTATGTTTTGCTTTCTATATCAGTTAACTCCACTCTCAAGATTACCAGACCTCTACGTTTTTGACGTGTTAACTAGCAAAGTCTTTTACACAACCATGAAATGTTCCTAGCCAGCCTTGACACAGCAGACATGCCCACCATACACTCTGCCTCACAAAAGCTCTAAGAAGAGAGGCAGCTCTCACCTATCTGTGTATGCATAAGAAAAGTATCTCAGCATCTGGTCCCATGTATGCAGAAGGCAAAGCTTTTTAATTTCTGCTCCAGTACACCTGCAGAGTACTCCGAGGCTGCTGGGGTAGCACTTTCCTGATGTCAGTGCTCTAGAAGAATGTTCTTTTACCGCCATTTGCTTGAGTTTACTAATATATCCTTACACAGAGTGCACACCAAGTATGTGCCATGATCCCCAGTGATATGTGCTAACAGTCCCTCTTCCACAGTTACAGCTTCCTTGTGCTCACTCCCCCCTACAATGACCATTCCCTACACTATCTGAACGCCTTGACAGCAACCACTGCATTAAAGGCTCCCCAGCCCCGTATGCAAGAACACCCTTGAACTGACAGCCTTTGTTCGCAGATAAGTCTCCTGCACAGATACAACCTTTATGAAGACAGCCTGCCTTTTAGTAAAGTCCTCCTACAGTGACAGCCCCAACTCCATACTCACATCCCTATTGCTCCTCCAGGATTGGCAGGCACCCAAGGCTGTGTTCTCTATGTTGAAGGATGAATGAACCATACATAACTCATTCATTCTGCCTGAGCGCTCACACACAAATTTATTTAGCCATGTATGGGTTCTTCAACCATGCACCATTCGTATTCATCCAACTAGTAATTTGTTCTTAAATCCACCCATTCACCTGTATACACCATCAAACAGAAACCAACAATCATTGAATAAGCACTTACACTTAAAAACTTATTAAAACAGGTCCTACCAAATGGCTTTATCAATGCTTTTGTTTTTTGGGAGTTTACATGAACACCAGTTGCGTTACAGGCGGACACATTCATTTTGTTAGGCACGTGGAGATTTAGGGGCCGATTCCGATCTCGGTCGGAGGCGCACCCAACACCATTCGGTCGGGAAAAAGCCATGCGAAAGCCTGTTTCCCGACCGATCCGTACAGCACACCGAACGAGTAAGTACGATGCGCACAACAGCAAAGAATCCGGCCGAGCCGTACTCACCCAAACCAGGTCCTGTTCCCCGACCGAGGCGAATCCGGAAACGCTGAAACGAGTCGCACGGAAGGGAAAATGCAGCTCCGTCCGGGCGAACGAGTACGATGCGCTTTCCGTACGCGCCGAACCCGTCGCTACGCACGGCACGTCAAAGCATCCGGGAGAGGCGCACATAAGCTCCGATTCGCGTCACAACACGATCCACGGCTCCGAGACGAACACGCCAGCGACGAGGACGACGCGAAGCGACGAGGACGAGGCGAAGCGACGAGGATGACGCGAAGCAACGAGAAGGACGAACGACACGAACCAACCATGAATCCCTTCGTCCCGATCATACCAATATTCTACATTTACTACCGGAACAGGCACGGACGCGTACGGCGCAGAAGGTAAGCCAGACACCAACCACAAAACACATACAACACGTACACGACACATCACACACACACAGAGGGATGCAGAATATACTTACACCAGCAACAGCAGCACCATAGGGGCGGGATGCCCATCACCAATGCCACATATGCACACAGGGGCCTGAATGCGCACCACCACCCCTACCCAGGGGGCTGGATGCCTACCACTACTACCACCCTCACCCAGGGGGCTGGATGCCTACCACCACCCTTAGCCAGGGGGCAGGATGCCTACCACTACTACCACCCTTACCCAGGGTGGGCAGGATGCCTACCACTACTACCACCCTTACCCAGGGGGGTAGGATGCCTACCACTACTACCACCCTTACCCAGGGGGCAGGATGCCTACCACTACTACCACCCTTAGCCAGGGGGCTGGATGCCTACCACTACTACCACCCTTACCCAGGGGGGGCAGGATGCCTACCACTACTACCACCCTTAGCCAGGGGGGGCAGGATGCCTACCACTACTACCACCCTTAGCCAGGGGGGGCTGTACTACCACCCTCACCCAGGGGGGGCTGGATGCCTACCACCACCCTTAGCCAGGGGGGGCAGGATGCCTACCACTACTACCACACTTAGCCAGGGGGGGCTGGATGCCTACCACTACGACCACCCTTACCCAGGGGGGGCAGGATGCCTACCACTACTACCACCCTTACCCAGGGGGGGCAGGATGCCTACCACTACTACCACCCTTACCCAGGGGGGGCAGGATGCCTACCCCCACCCTTACCCAGGGGGGGCAGGATGCCTACCACTACTACCACCCTTAGCCAGGGGGGGCTGGATGCCTACCACCACTACCACCCTCACCCAGGGGGGGCAGGATGCCTACCACTACTACCACCCTCACCCAGGGGGGCTGGATGCCTACCACCACCCTTAGCCAGGGGGCTGAATGCCTACCACCACTACCACCCTCACCCAGGGGGCAGGATGCCTACCACTACTACCACCCTTAGCCAGGGGGGCTGGATGCCTACCACTACTACCACCCTCACCCAGGGGGGCTGGATGCCTACCACCACCCTTAGCCAGGGGGGCTGGATGCCTACCACTACTACCACCCTCACCCAGGGGGGCTGGATGCCTACCACTACTACCACCCTTAGCCAGGGGGCTGGATGCCTACCACTACTACCACCCTTAGCCAGGGGGCTGGATGCCTACCACTACTACCACCCTCACCCAGGGGGGCTGGATGCTCTACCACCACCCTTAGCCAGGGGGGCTGGATGCCTACCACTACTACCACCCTCACCCAGGGGGGCTGGATGCCTACCACTACTACCACCCTTAGCCAGGGGGCTGGATGCCTACCACTACTACCACCCTCACCCAGGGGGGCTGGATGCCTACCACTACTACCACCCTTAGCCAGGGGGGCTGGATGCCTACCACTACTACCACCCTCACCCAGGGGGGCTGGATGCCTACCACTACTACCACCCTTAGCCAGGGGGCTGGATGCCTACCACTACTACCACCCCCACTCATAGGATGGACAATGCATGACACAACCAGCACACCACAACCTAGGGAATGCAAGAAGAAGACATCCCCCAACACCATGACAAGCGTGTGTAGACTGTGTCAAATGCCTACAACACCGAACATGACTTTGAACATACAATGTGACCCCCTAGCACATGTGCCACACATATATGTGTGTGGCACCCACAATGCAAGCAGGCCATGACCATTGTGGCAATGGGGTCCAAACCCCCATCATCACAGTGACCAAAATGTAAGTGTGGGGTCCATAGCTGAAGCACACTTTGAACATTGTGGCAATGGGGTCCAAACCCCCATCATCACAGTGACCAAAAGGTAAGTGTGGGGTCCATAGCTGAAGCACACTTTGAGCATTGTGGCAATGGGTTCCAAACCCCATCATCACAGTGACCAAAATGTAAGTGTGGGGTCCATAGCTGAAGCACACTTTGAACAATGTGGCAATGGGGTCCAAACCCCATCATCACAGTGACCAAAAGGTAAGTGTGGGGTCCATAGCTGAAGCACACTTTGAGCATTGTGGCAATGGGTTCCAAACCCCCATCATCACAGTGACCAAAATGTAAGTGTGGGGTCCATAGCTGAAGCACACTTTGAACAATGTGGCAATGGGGTCCAAACCCCCATCATCACAGTGACCAAAAGGTAAGTGTGGGGTCCATAGCTGAAGCACATTTTGAACATTGTGGCAATGGGGTCCAAACCCCCATCATCACAGTGACCAAAATGTAAGTGTGGGGTCCATAGCTGAAGCACATTTCGAACATTGTGGCAATGGGGTCCAAACCCCCATCATCACAGTGACCAAAATATAAGTGTGGGGTCCATAGCTGAAGCACATTTCGAACATTGTGGCAATGGGGTCCAAACCCCCATCATCACAGTGACCAAAAGGTAAGTGTTGACAAAGAAAGAGGTGCAACTGCCAAACTGCATGGATGATTCCTGGTCACAGAACAACAAACACATCAGTGGCAAAGTAGTGTATGTGTCCCATTGCAACATAAATTGGGGGAGCCAAATCCTGCAGTGCAAATAAGACATACCTTTGGCCATGTGCAGACAAACAACACCCATGGGGGCTGACACCGTCAACAATCATCAATGACACAATGACAGAAGTGACCATCAGAATGCAGACCCACATATTTGCACCAATGGGCACACACATGCAGATACCCTGTGGAGACTGCAGATGTGAGGTGAACAGATACCATACCATGGCAGCAATGGGACACACAAACCATGATCATTGTGCTGACCGATGACCTAGGAGTCCCAGGGACAGCAGGGGAAACCCACCAAACTACATACAGCCAATGGCACACCCAAGATATGCCAATGCAGTGGTGCAGATGCACAAACACAAACAGGCAGACCCACACTGCACATCATACACAACAGGTGAGGGGGGGGGGGTGCCAGTGTCCCCAGGCAACCACACAACACATGAGGAGACCTGAATACCAATCATACAGATGTGCATACAGTGCCACACAAAGGTAACTCATGGATCCAAATCCCCTATGTGGGCAAGCAGGCATTGTCAGATGAGAGGGAGCACAAATCACACATGTCACACAGGCACGTAGGGACAGCAACTGACACAGCAAGACACAGACACACCACAGCACCACCCCCAGGGCCCCCACAATGTGGTGACCCTGGGCTGCATTACAATCCCACTGTGATGACAAAGCTAAATGTGGTTCACACTGTGAACCACAGTCATGTGTACTGAGCAACTAACTACCATCACACCTACACAAGCACAAATCAAACAGCATGGCCAGTAAGCCAAGGCCAACATGGAGGCAGGGGCCTAGCCGGGCAACAACTCTCATCTGCACACACTCAACACCACACCCTCGACCTCCAACAATGTGCAGCAGTGAAGCACACATGCACTGGTGACATTGCACATGCACCCATGACTATTCCAGGGTGGTGGGTGGGAACCAAGGTGCAGAAACACATCACACATGACACTCAACAAGACTCCTGAATGTCTGACACACTGCACACTACGCTGTACATGGACATGACGGCAATACCACACCAACCAATGGGATCCCAGCCACAGTCACACACCAATGAAGAAACCAAGGTCACCCACAAAGAACACACATAGACAACAACCAACATTGCAGCCCGGACCCTGAGGAGTGCCAGCAGTCACACACACAACGTGTCACAATCACTGAAAGATAACACAAACTAGAAATCACATGACAGGGGCAAACAACAAGTGCCAAGGGGAAACCTGACTGTGACCCATCTGCGTCTGCACACAAACTCAGCCCTGACAGCAAACACACCTATGGGTGACACCCTGATGACCAGTAATGTGCCATGCACCCACATCACAGAGAACCCAGGGAGAAGACTTTGGGGGAACATAGCTCAACTCAGCTAGCATCACAAACAGGTACAACACTAGGGATCACAGCATGCACAGCTAAACGGAAGTGAACACACAGACATGCACATACAACACACACCTTGGGCGCAGGCAATGTCACAGGAGTACACACTGCCATGAGGGGACTCCACTCCTGTGTGAGGAAAGCTGTGCCATATGTTGCCTCAGTAGGGCCCCATCATGTCAGCTGAGCACTTGGTCTCACAATCAACAATTAGCACCAAATGAGGGCTCCCGTCACATCAGCCTGGTCATGGAAGTGCCAACGGAATCATCAGCACAGATCCTACACACTTGTATAGCAATGTTGCACTGACAACACAGATGAGTCCTTCCCCATTGATGCCCAAACCTGCATGTCCACTGGCGATGGCCACACGGTCAGGGAAGTAGACGAATTGAACAATGGCAGGCACAACAGATGTGCAGGGGTGGAAGCCACAGATGTGAAATTGCCAATCTAAGTAGGAAATCCCATTGCCAAATACTGAACACATGACACCCTCAGATGCTGCTATGGATGACATGGATACACCACAGGATAGGACACATTCCCCTGGACCACTTGGGTTCCTGCACAGTAACACTTCATTATCATGAGACCAAATATCACCATCACTGCAGCAAGGGCATGGTTAGCATCATCAACATCATGTACATCAGAAGCAAAAGCACTAGAGAACAGAAAGTTGCTTTATTCAGCATATGTGGCATTAAAAGTAGAAGTCCGGTAGAACATAAACAAAGGCCAATGGCCAGTCCATCAACAAAGTCACAAGTGGGTGACAGTGGCAGATGCCACCCTACACATGCCTGCACAAAACCAGGGACAATCCACTAGGAGGGGCAACCGGGGGTAGGCCAGGCACCGCAGGGACAGGATCAGGGCTCACCAGGAGGAAGCAGGGAAGGGGTGGTGGGTGCTGGAGAGCCACTGACAACTGCAGTGGAGGTGTCTGACATGGTGTGTGCCGGCACAACTGGGGGGCATGGCTCAGATGTTGTGGGTGCCGGCACGACTGCAGTGGACCCTGCAGATGGAGTGGACAGGTCCGCCACTGCAGTGCCCAAGTCAGACAGGGTGGTAGTGGACTCCACTGCAGTGCCTACCACCAGGGGAGGAGAATGGGGAACAGGCAAGGTGGGCTGGACAGAGGGGGAGGACACCTCACCACATCAGTGGCACAGACAAGCGCAGCGGGGGTGTGGTGCCGGGAGAGCAAGTGGCAGGGGAGAAGGCCGGAGCCTCTTGGGGATGGTATATCTGTGGGTGGGGGAACCTGGGGCAGGGTGTGGTCGGGGCACCTGTGGAGTGGGGGCCTGAGGGATGGAGGAAGGAGACCTGGTGCTTGAGCTGCAGGGCGGCGGCGGGGTCTTGCTCTTACCACTCCGGGGGACTTGCGGGTGGGGGCCTCAGTCTGTCTGCGCCCTGGGGAGGGTGTCCGGGGCGAGGGGCACTCTGCTCCGTGTGGGGGCTTCCTCTTCACCCTGGATGCTGGAGCAGCTGGATCGGAGGGGAAGAGGCCGAGGTCACTGAGGAAGAGGCGCTGGGTCTTTGGGGTTGCAGGTGAGGCAAGGGAGGGTGCTTTGGAGGGAGAGGCAACTGAGGACTGCGCAGTGCCCGTGGATGCGTGTGTGTGTACCAGGGCCCCATCCCCTGTGAGTCTGGTTTCAGTCCCCTGACTGTGCGTGCGTGTGCGTTTTGTTTGTGGCGTGTGTGTCTGTGTGCTGGACGTGTGTGTGCTGGTGTGTGCCTGTGCCGGTGTGTGTGTGCTTGGGACGGGTAAGGTGCTGGGGAGTGTGGATGGAGCAGAGGCAGGAGGGGTGAGGGACTGTCTGAGGAGGGACACTGCTGCCGTCAGGGAGGAGTCCATGGACCTATTGCCCCTCTGTAGGTCAGACATGCCCGAGGAGATGCCCTCCATGAACGACACCAGCTGAGTCAACAGTGCGGTGTGCGCATGGAGGACACTCAGCATGGCTGTCTGCCCTACATGGAGCTGGCGAAGGAGGTACACAGACTCCTCACTCAGGGCAGCAGGGGACACAGGGGCAGGGGGTGCGGTGCCTGGCCCAAAGGAGACACGCTCCCGAACATGGGAGCCTCCACAGACCTGGGGAATGGGAGCCGATGGGAGGGCGGTGGTGGTGCTGGTGGTGGCGGGGACAGCAACACTAGCTGGGGTGTGGTGGCTGCTGACACCCGCCTCCACAAGGGAGTCATCCTCCGAGTTGCTCTGGTCCTCAGCTGAGGTGGATGGTGCTGAGGACTCCTCGGTGTGGCTCCCCTCGCCCTCCGTGCCACTGGGTCCCTCCGACCACTCCTCGGCTGCTGACCCAGTCTGGCTCTCTGGCTCCTCCTGGTCCGTGGAGCTGTCCCCTTCCGTGGCCGTGGATGTATCTGCAAACAATGGGGAAACAGACAGACATCAGTCACCTGCACCAAACGCACACACCACTGTGAGCACAGCACATTACAGAGCAAGCCCTGGCATCATTAGTTGTACATTGCTAAAAGTGCCCTAACTGAACAGGAGAAGCCAATTGTCAGTCTGATGCCAAGCATGGCACTCACATCCCATAAGGCCTTGCACCCATCTGTCTGGTGTCTGTTGGATTGCAACACCCCAGTGTGGACACATGCACCAAGTACACAGTAGTTGGACAGTGCAGAGGACACGGTGTGGCATGTGGACATGCACACATCACAGCTCTTGCCACTGAGTCAGTACAGGTTTCCGGATGAAAGGGATGCCCAGAGTCAAATAGGAAATGCATGTGATGCATACCAGCGACAGACACCATGATGCACCCATGTCCTGATAGCCATCGCCACAATGGTGTGCATGTAGCACATGTCACTCCCCTGCAGGACCACCAATAAGTTGACACATGCCATGGCAGAGGCATGACTGCTAAGTCATACATCACTGTCTCAGTGATGTATGACTTGGCAGCCAGACAACAACACTCTGCACTGTGTCACAATAGTAGGTCATGGGGAATGCAAGTCCTGGAGCTGCACAAGTGCACATGTACATCCCCCACACAACACATCATCTTAACCCTCATCTGTCCAGGTCATACCTATTGGACATATGGGAGACCTGTGACACTACCCTCTGAACCTGAGCCCCTCACAATTTGCTGTGAATGGGGAACAGCTGCCTGAACTTCACATTCGCATACCCCAGTCTGCACGGGCAGCTGATCAAACACCTATGTGACACACAAGTATCGTCTCCTATGGTCACATCTCCAGGGGCATGCTGAGCCCCTACCAAGAAACACCCCAGCAGTCCTGGCAACTAATCCACAGCACACTGACACAGAGGCAGACACCTGAGGGGTCAAATCACTGTGCACAATGTGTCAGCTGATACACGGGAGTGGGAGTACAGAGTGCATTGCATGGCCTGGAGTAGGCATGACTGTCCTGCTCCACATGAATGAGGGATGTGCCCTGGACAGTGGATAGCTGGCTATGTATGTGTGACACACGTAATCTGCACACTCCTGGGGCCCAAACATTGTTCCCACCCGCTGCATGGGCGTGTGCCACATACCCCAGGCACATGTGGTGGCTCAGCTCAGCAAGTGGACCGCATATCAAAGCAACACGCAGATCACATGTCCGAACACAGGCGTTGTGTGAACAATGGACCCACCCATGATGCCCACAACAGAGTTAGGGAAACAGATGCTGTCCCCCACCTTTAGTGAAGCAAACTGCAAGGACACAGTCCCAAGTGACACAATTCCCTGAATGTAAGGGCCAAACCTGGGTATCAGATGAGCAGTGGGCAGTGCACAATAGAGGGACATGGCTCCTGGACAACATGACTGCTGCACTGTGGCAGTTGAACCAGGCCAGAGGAGGGCACAAAGCATGTAATACAGAGTTCACAGTGCAGTCTTTGACTCACCCCTCCTTGCTGCTGTCTGGCCTTCAGCTGACCATCCAGGTCTGGAAACACCACCGCCAGGATCTGGAGCATGTGGGGGTCAGGGTCCGTGTTCCGCCCCTCCTGCGAGGAGGCGACAGCTTCAGCTGGACCCGTGCAATCCTCCGGGTCCAGCCCCGAAGGTCCTGCCACCTCTTCTGGCAGTTGCGGATCCGGCGCTTGTAGACCCCCACGGACCGGACGGCCCGGACGATGTCCTTCCAGATCTCCTGCTTCCGATGGGCATTAACCTGTCAGGATGACAAAGTGAAAAGGCCATTACTACACATGCAACATATCCGTGCATGACACAGTTGTATATACATGTCTCAATCACAGGGGCACATGATGTACACAGGCAGTGCAAAGCTGCCCATGGACAGTTTGCCAGATGTCACTACATGGTATCATTGCATGGGAAGTAAAACCTTGTTCAAATGCACTGTCACTGCACCATACCTGTCCAGTGCATGTCACTACACACTATGGGGGTGACAACTACTCAGTGAGCCTGCTAGCCAGTGGCGTGCAGACTTCCAGCCTTGCTAGTCAGACAAAATGCACATTCAGAAAGGCAGTGCACAGAACACTCACCTGCTCCCCTGGTGTCCCATACAGCTTGCTGTACTGTGGAAGTAGGCTGTCCAGCAGGGCCTGGTTCTCTTCAAGGCTGAAGGCTGGGGCTCTCTCCACAGTACGTGCCATTGCAGGGTCCAGAGGGGCAGAGACAGCAGCAGTGCAGTGGCAGATGTCGTCCTGGAGCATGTAGTGCAGGCAAGTGAGCTCTCAGGGGAACAGCCAGCAATATATATGTGCTGGAGAGGCAGATACTGTCCCTTGTGTCCAAAGTGATAGGTCCAAGTCGTTTGCATCTTCTGAATCTGGCCAATCCATGGAATAGCAGCACCAAAACACGCCCACAGCATCCTTCAAATCTTCAACTTCATGACATACATGATTTTGCAACATTGTTGTGGGTGACCAACTGATTTTCCAGCAACCGACTCATTCGAAATTCGAAACGCGTCCGTTGCCAGGCAAGCCCATTGTCAATGGAGTGCGCACCGATCGGTCCATTGCGGTACAACGCGTACAGGGGTACAACGCGTACCCGCACACATTGAATGCAATGGGCCGGCCGGGGCACCGATCGGTCCATTGCAGTACAACGCGTACAGGGGTACAACGCGTACCCGCACACATTGAATGCAATGGGCCGGCCGGGGCACCGATCGGTCCATTGCAGTACAACGCGTACAGGGGTACAACGCGTACCCGCACACATTGAATGCAATGGGCCGGCTGGGGGCACCGATCGGTCCATTGCAGTACAACGCGTACAGGGGTACAACGCGTACCCGCACACATTGAATGCAATGGGCCGGCCGGGGCACCTATCGGTCCATTGCTGATCAACGCGTACAGGGGTACAACGCGTACCCGCACACATTGGATGCAATGGGCCGGCCGGGAGCACCGATCGGTCCATTGCAGTACAACGCGTACAGGGGTACAACGCGTACCCGACACATTGAATGCAATGGGCCGGCCGGGGCACCGATCGGTCCATTGCAGTACAACGCGTACAGGGGTACAACGCGTACCCGCGACACATTGAATGCAATGGGCCGGCCGGGGCACCGATCGGTCCATTGCTGATCAACGCGTACAGGGGTACAACGCGTACCCGCACACATTGAATGCAATGGGCCGGCCGGGGCACCGATCGGTCCATTGCAGTACAACGCGTACAGGGTACAACGCGTACCCGCGCACATTGAATGCAATGGGCCGGCCGGGGCACCGATCTGTCCATTGCAGTACAACGCGTAAAGGGGTACAACGCGTACCCGCACACATTGAATGCAATGGGCCAGCCGGGGCACCGATCGGTCCATTGCAGTACAACGCGTACAGGGGTACAACGCGTACCGCACACATTGAATGCAATGGGCCGGCCGGGGCACCGATCGGTCCATTGCTGATCAACGCGTACAGGGGTACAACGCGTACCCGCACACATTGAATGCAATGGGTCGGCCAGGGGCACCGATCGGTCCATTGCAGTACAACGCGTACAGGGGTATAACGCGTATCCGCGCACATTGAATGCAATGGGCCGGCCGGGGCACCGATCGGTCCATTGCAGTACAACGCTGCGTACAGGGGTACAACGCTGCACCGCACACATTGAATGCAATGGGCCGGCCGGGGCACCGATCGGTCCATTGCTGATCAACGCGTACAGGGGTACAACGCGTGCACCGCACACATTGAATGCAATGGGCCGGCCGGGGCACCGATCGGTCCATTGCAGTTCAACGCGTACAGGGGTACAACGCGTACAGGGGTACAACGTGTACCCGCACACATTGAATGCAATGGGCCGGCCGGGGGCACCGATCGGTCCATTGCAGTTCAACGCGTACAGGGGTACAACGCGTACCCGCACACATTGAATGCAATGGGCCGGCCGGAGGCACCGATCGGTCCATTGCAGTACAACGCGTACAGGGGTAAAACGCGTACAGGGGTACAACGCGTGCCCGCACACATTGAATGCAATGGGTCGGCCAGGGGCACCGATCGGTCCATTGCAGTTCAACGCGCACAGGGTACAACGCGTACCCGCACACATTGAATGCAATGGGCCGGCCGGGGCACCGATCGGTCCATTGCAGTACAACGCATCATTGTACATGTGACTGGCATATGTCAGCATGCCTGTCTCAGATGGACATATGCCAGCCACAGATAGCTCCCAGGGAGTGAGGGGCACACCTACATCACGTCAGCCTGTCCAAACTTTATCATAAGGCATGTAAGGCTGCATTTCCTATTGTGTGTATGTTGGTGTACATGTTGTCCTGTGGGTGTCACCTGTGGGCAGCCACCCCCAGGCTGTGCACGTGTTCATGGGGACAGGATCCTGGGTGTTACGTGTACATGACCACTGTGATGTGCAACTGTTCATATCTGTGCATGTGCCATGGTCACATTTCACGGTGGTGTATGTGTATGTCATGTCACATACCCCGTGAGTCCCATGTGGGACGGTATGTTTGAGCCAGGGTGTCCCAGTGGCACAATAGTGATGGTCCTCCACAGTCTTTGTGCATGTAGTGTTTACAATGTCTCTGATTTCATGTGCACAATGGGAGACAGTCTCCACATCCAGGTTGTGTGTGCATGGACTTTGATGTTGTGCGTGTGTGTGTCACAGACGTCCATGTCTGTCCTGCCGTGGCAAGTGGGGCCACTACCTGTGGGGGTCATGGTTGTTTTGCTGTGGTGTATACATGATACTCCATGTAATGCCAGTGTCCATGTGGCAATACAGGGTCCCTGGGAATGTACCTGTCGTTGAGCTGTGGTGCCTGGGGCACATCTGTCCTCACATGTCACTGTGGGGGGTTATTGTGACACGGCAGCAGGAGATGGGAACTGTGACACGGCCTCATGATATCCAATGGGCCAACCTGGGACTAACTGATGCCACCTGTTGGACCGTGTTGACAGATGTTGGCCATGCATGTACCATACATGTCCTTCCGGAACTGCACACTTCATGTAGTTGTGCCTCATAATGATGTATGTTGGGATCTTGAGTGTATTCAATGCCGCATATGTGGGGTGACTGACAATCTTGCTTACTTCTCCTCTGCACTGCAGGGCTCCTGCTGTCCATCGACCATTCCCAGACCTGGCAACGATGGTGGAACGGGACAGCATCCGACGGTACCGCTTCACCAGGCAGCTGATTGAGGATTTGGCAGTGCAGTTGTCCCCACATTTGCAGCCTGGCCGGCCGTATCCTACAGCGCTGACCCCAAGGTGAAGGTGATGGCAGCCCTACACTTCTTTGCCACCGGTACCTTCCAACATACTGTGGCGACTGCTGGTGGGATGTCACAGACCATGTTGAGCCGTGTGCTCCGCGATGTTTTGGCGGCAATGTTGCTATTCCTGAACCGGTACATCTATTTCCCTAGACTGCGACGACTCACTGACGTGAAGAGTGACTTTTATGCCCTGGGGAGGATGCCGCATGTCATTGGCTCCATTGATGGGACACATGTGGCTTTGGTACCACCACAGGCCCAGGAGCAGGCCTACAGGAACCGCAAGCACTACCACTCGGTCAATGCACTGGTGGTGTGTCTTGCAGACATGACCATCACACACGTGTGTGCCCGTTTCCCTGGTTCAGCACACAATGCCTTTGTGATGAGGAGTAGTCGCATCCCCAGGATGATGGCACAGATGCAGAACCAGCGTGCCTGGCTTGTCGGTGTGTACTGACTTTGTGCCATTGTGTGTGATCTGATCTGTAGTATTCCGCCCACTTTTCCAAGTCAGCTAATGTGCACTTGTCTGTCCGTAGGTGACTCAGGATACCCCAACATGCCGTGGTTGCTGACACCCCTCAGGAACCCTGTGACACCAGCCCAGATGCGCTACAATGAGGCACATGGTCGGACCAGGAGAGTGATTGAGCGGACATTTGGTCTCCTGAAGAGCCGCTTCCGCTGCCTGGACAAGACCGGAGGGTCCCTCCCATATGCCCCTGCGAAAGTGTGCAAGATTATCATCGTCTGCTGCATGCTCCACAACCTGGCAGTGCGGAAGGAGTTGCCTCTCATCCAGGATGACAATGACCAACATCCGCCACCTGTGGAGGATCCTGGCCTGGACCACGATGCCAGTGACGATGATGATGATGATGGTGATGTCCGCACACAGCTCATCACCAACTTCTTTAGCTGAATGTGAGTATCCTGAGGTGTCATGTCAATGATGTGAGTTGGCATGATGTGTGGGTGGTGCTCTGGTGCTGTTGGAGTGTGTCCATGGGCTACTTGACTGGATGTGTGTTGCGATGTGTGCTAACAGGTGGGCTGTACTCCCCAACAGTGTTGACATGCTAACTTGGTTCTGGGTGGGTATCTTGTAACATGTATTGTGCATGAGTTTTGCTGTTCTGTCCTGTACTCCATTGCTTTTGACTGTGTGTCATTTCTGTCCTTCACAGGGTACTTTCAGATTCGTTTGGTCAACTGTGTCCACCGACGACGTGATTGCACTTCCAGGCTGCTAGCTGTTGTGTCCCTACAGGTGATGTGCGCCACACCCATGGACTTCCTTCCGTCTACAGTTGTTGACTGTGTGCCCGCTGCCAGGTGGGATTACCTTGCATCTGTAGTGGTTACGACATGTTGCAACTGTGTAATAAACCTGTGCTTCACTTTGTGATGTGCGTTGTCTGTGGTCACACATTTGAGTGCCATTTGCTTACTGCACCTGTGGGCTACTTGACTACAACTGGGAATGGGTGTGGTGTCTGTGCATTGCACCGTCTTCCCTGGCAACATCAGTGTAGGCAATGAGTCAGATGGCCTAGGTGTGTATGTGTTGTGTAGCCCTGGTGGTGTGTCTCCCTCATATGTGTCACGTTGCCTTTACTCACATGCCTGTGTTGTCCTTGCTGTTGCAGTTCGCATACACAGTGTAATTTTGCAGTTCATCATCCCCATAACAGCACCCACGTTGGAATCACGACAGAGGCAAGTATGGTGTATTAGTGTGTTTAGTGTGATACATTTGTGTTAATAGTGCATAGGATGGGTAGTGCTGTACATAAATCTTGCAATCCGAAGTTCCTAGGTGAATTGAAAGTCCTGGTAGACAGGATCCCCAGTATCGGGGCCACAGTTGTCTGACACATTGGTCCAACTTGTACTCCCCATGCAATGTGTGGGAGTAGTGTTGCCGTCAACAGGGTGAACAGTCTGTGCACAAAGGCGAACATCCAGAACAGGTTCAGGCTTCCTGGGAGTTGCGCTTGGCCATCGGCCTCTCACTTTCCCTCCTCGGACGACCCCTCTTCTTGGGGGCCCCTCAAGTACAGGCTGCTGCGGTGCAGGGGACTCTCCGCCAGAGTCATCCTCCCTCCCTGTGGCAGTTGCAGTTTGTTCGGCACCAGATGTTGTTGGCACACAGGGAGGTGTGGACTGGTTGCTGTTCATCTGGCGGAGGCATTGTAAAATGTCCCTGTGCACCGCCGTCATCTCATGCAGTGCATCCCACTTGGACTCCACGCGGGACATGTGTGAGTCTACGCGGGACATGTGTGACTCCACGTGGGACATGTGGGAGTCCAAGCGGGCATGATGGGCAGCCTGCTGCTGTTTCATGTCTCTGAGGAGCCCCACTACCTGGCTGAGGTCTCCGGTGCTGGACTGGTACGCATCAGCTATGCGTACCAGTTGTGGGTCATCATGCACACCAGCAACGTCTGCAAGCAGCGACCTCTGTCTCCCACCCTCCCACCACCCCTGCTGACATGTGCAGTGTGTGCAGTGGCACGCACAGATAACCCTGGTCCACCTTGGGGGTTGGTGGTGGTGGTGGTGTCCATGGCCCCAGGTTGGTCCAGGGTCCCTGTGCTGGTGTTGCTCCTTGTTCTGTCCATGTCGGCAGGGATGGTATTTGTGGTGACAGTCGTTGGAGGGGTGGGTGCAGGGGGTGCAGCTGGTGGTCCTGCTGGTGCTGCAGCTGGTGGTCCTGCTGGTGCTGCATGTTGACTTGCACCGGATGTGCCAGGTTGGTCTTCATCGTCCGAGGAGGACAGAGGCTGTACGACGCCAGTGAGCTCCGCATCCTCTTGAGCCTGGGACTGGGACTCCTCAGCGTCTGCTGCTGTGTCCCCATCATCACCTGTTTTTGGGAGACACAAACAATGTATGTTATGTTTCTGCAGGCATCAATGGTTGACACACATGACAGTTGTGACTGTGCCTCTGGGTGCGGGCCTGTACATTGCATTGTCCTAAGTCGTCACAGTCAGGGGTTGACATTGGTGTGGCACATTGTCCTGCATTATTTGGGCATTTCTATGTATTTTTTGGGGTGTGAACATGGTCTGCATTGGTTGTGTTTGGTTGACAGCCGGCCCTCCTTCCCACCCACCCAGCCAGTCAGTTATCCCACCATGGAACGTGCTTGCGTTGCAGGGAGTGGAAGTTGTGATGGGACAGTTGTGGGGGTGAACAATATCAGTGGCTACGACTCCCATCATGCTATTGCCTCCACCCCCCTTCCCAGCATGCCCATGCTTCCTTCCTTTTGACTCTGCTTCCCTGTGGGGTGGGCTGGCTGTGCTGACAGGATGGCTGGGAGTGTTGTCCTGGCAGTTGTTTGGCTAAAAGTCCCAAGAGTGGCCCTGTGCTTCAGACAACATAACCCAGGGTGGTGGTTCTTTGTGGGATCTTGTGTTAGGATGGGGGGCATTGCATTCTACCAGGTGGGTTCTGTGGAGTTTGTGTTGGGGTGTGTGTGAGGGGAGGTCCTTGTGACTATGGTCAGTGCTGCAAGTCCTCCTTCCCACCCAGCTAGCCAGATATCCCACCATGGAACGTGCTTGCATTGCAGGGAGTGGAAGTTGTCTCTCAGGATGGCAGTCAGTGGTGTACTGCTGTTTGTTGGTGCACAGTTGGCAGCAGGGCCTTGTGCTCCCCACAGCAGTAGCCAGTGTCAGCCATCTTGTGAGTCCTTCTCCACTCCCTGTGATGTGAGCATGGTTCAGGGTGGTGTTGATGGGACAGTTGTGGGGGTGAGCTATGTCTGTGACTACGACTCCCATCATGCTATTGCCTCCACCCCACTTCCCAGCATTCCCATACTTACTTGCTTTTGTGGGGAGTTCAGTGTGTGTGGGTGTGAGAGCAATGGCAAGATGGCTGACAGTGGTGTCCTGCTGTTGGTTGGTGTGCAGTACCCAGCATGCCCTTGTGCTCCCCACGAAACAGCAACAGTGTCAGACATCTTTGATGGCCCTTTCCACTCTCTGTGGGATGTGCATGCGTGAGTGTGAGCTTGCTGGGCCATGTGGTGGGGGATGTAGAGCTGTGACTACGACTCCCATCATGCTATTGCCTCCTCCCCCTTCCCAGCATGCCCATGCTTCCTTCCTTTGACTCTGCTTCCCTGTGGGGTGGGCTGGCTGTGCTGACAGGATGGCTGGGAGTGTTGTCCTGGCAGTTGTTTGGCTAGAAGTCCCAAGAGTGGCCCTGTGCTTCACACAACATAACCCAGGGTGGTGGTTCTTTGTGGGATCTTGTGTTAGGATGGGGGGCATTGCATTCTACCAGGTGGGTTCTGTGGAGTTTGTGTTGGGGTGTGTGTGAGGGGAGGTGCTTGTGACTATGGTCAGTGCTGCAAGTCCTCCTTCCCACCCAGCTAGCCAGATATCCCACCATGGAACGTGCTTGCATTGCAGGGAGTGGAAGTTGTCTCTCAGGATGTCAGTCAGTGGTGTCCTGCTGTTTGTTGGTGCACAGTTGGCAGCAGGGCCTTGTGCTCCCCACAGCAGTAGCCAGTGTCAGCCATCTTGTGAGTCCTTCTCCACTCCCTGTGATGTGAGCATGGTTCATGGTGGTGTTGATGGGACAGTTGTGGGGGTGAGCTATGTCTGTGACTACGACTCCCATCATGCTATTGCCTCCACCCCACTTCCCAGCATTCCCATACTTACTTGCTTTTGTGGGGAGTTCAGTGTGTGTGGGTGTGAGATCAATGGCAAGATGGCTGACAGTGGTGTCCTGCTGTTGGTTGGTGTGCAGTACCCAGCATGCCCTTGTGCTCCCCACGACACAGCAACAGTGTCAGACATCTTTGATGGCCCTTTCCACTCTCTGTGGGATGTGCATGCGTGAGTGTGAGCTTGCTGGGCCATGTGGTGGGGGATGTAGAGCTGTGACTACGACTCCCATCATGCTATTGCCTCCTCCCCCCTTCCCAGCATGCCCATGCTTCCTTCCTTTTGACTCTGCTTCCCTGTGGGGTGGGCTGGCTGTGCTGACAGGATGGCTGGGAGTGTTGTTGTAACATCCAATAAAATTATGATGACTCTTTGGTTGCTGTGATCCAGTTGTAGATTTATTGTTGATTTGAAGTCATAGGATAAATAGACACAGCATATAATAAAGATAGCAGAATCAAGTAAAGTTCCAATAGAGGCCCCACCGGGAGCAGCTGCCCTGCTGCTCAGCCTCCAAGATAACTGACAGTACACTTAAACATACACAGATAGAACTAAGGATGACATCATAGAGACAGGCTGAGCAGCAGAGTACAAGAGACTAAGAAAGGACAAGAAAGAGAGAAGAGCAGGGAGAAGCAGGATACAACACACCTTCCCCCTTTAAACGAAAAGTTGAAGAAGATAAAACAGAGAGCAGAAGAGTAGATAATGAAACAACATAAAACGAACAATAATAAACACCCTCTTCAGAATGGTGGAGAGAAGGGTTGAGGGCGAGGGTACCAAGATTGTACCAACACCATGAGCTAACAAGAATAAAAGTGGTTATGGTAAACCATGAAAAATGGAACTGAACACCTCAATGAAGATTTGAGCAATAAAGGTTCAGTACCGACAATCATAAATAAAATCTGAACACCTCTAACAAATAGAGCACATAAAGTGGTTCATCTGAAATGACAATAAACTGAGCCCTTGCGGCTCCTCACAGCAAGTATTTGAACTCCTTTTCTCTGAACACCTCTAACAAATAGAGCACATAAAGTGGTTCATCTGAAATGACAATAAACTGAGCCCTTGCGGCTCCTCACAGCAAGTATTTGAACGCCTCTAACAAATAGAGCACAATAAAGTGGTTCATTTAAATTGAAAATAAACTGAGCCCCTGCGGCTCCTCACAGCAAGTATTTGAACCCCTCTAACAAATAGAGCACAATAAAGTGGTTCATATAAATTGACAATAAACTGAGCCCTTGCGGCTCCTCACAGCATGTATTTGAACCCCTCTAACAAATAGAGCACATAAAGTGGTTCATTTAGAATGACAATAAAACTGAGCCCTTACGGCCCATCACCAATAAGCATAACTAGAACGGAGCACCTCAATAGATATTGAGCAAATAAATGGCTCCAACAAATGTAGCAGAATTAAAATCCCTACAACTAACCACCAGAATAAATATAATTAAGCACCTCAATGGAAATTGAGCATGAAAATGGCTCTGCACCAGTACACATTAACAAAATCAAATACCTCAAAAATACATCACCAGAGAATACAATTGGAAATGAACTCCTCAAATAAAGTGAGCATCAAATGGTTCATTTCAGTACAAGTAAACATAGAAAGAATCGAGCGTCACAATTGCTCATTAGCTGTAATAATAAATGGCATTAAACGCCTCAAACAAATAGAGCCACAAAAAATTAGAAATTGTAGCACTAGTAAGGGAGAGAAATCAGCAAAAAAAAAAACACCACACACAACATGTACGGAAACAGGGTGCTGGTATGCACAGACTGCACACAGTTTGTAATAATGCACACAGTCTTCAACAAAAGCAACGAGTATCTGGTAACCACAGGATGCACTCCGCTTGTTCAAACTTCCATGCAGCAAAGGAAAACAACAGCGTGGTTGGCAAAGTGCAATCAACACAGTACACGACAACTTGCCAAGTTCTGAGCAACCCATGGATGCCACAAAGAAAGTACCTCAATCTGCATTCACAATGTCTGCATCAAATGAACTTTTCGTTTCCTTGTTCTGATGCAGAGGTGCTAGATGGCCACTAGATGGCAATGATGTATTACTTGTATATTTTCCACAAAAAACTGAACATCTGAAAAACGCTGATGTTGTCAAAGAAAAGTAAAAATGCCTTCAATCCGCCCCAAAAGAACTACGAAGAAAATCGGAACATCAGTCAGAGAAATCCAGGGATTTTTTTCTTCACAGACAGTCACCAAAAGCAAAGAAATTGGCAGCACGGAAGACGTCATGTTGATTCCTTGCACGTAAACACAGCAATGCAGGTCGGGCACAAGAAGGCAAGAACACTTTTGAATAGAAAGGCTGTGCTGCAACAAATGACGCAGGCGGAAATAGGCAGGAACAGTACAAGGTGAACTGACTTTAGATAGGACGAAACGCCAACCCTAAAATGGCGGTACGCAGTGCACGCTGCACTGGGTGGCTCTCGGCACGTAGGTGCTGGATGATCCATTGTGATGTGCATTTCAGCAGCGAAGCTTCTGTGGACGTCAGACAAAACCAGGTAAGTCTTATGCGCATTTTCCAGCTCGCGCACAGTTTTTAAATGGCAGCATAACAGTTAAACTGTCCGCAATGGCATCGGGAAAAGGAGCAGTCCCTGAAAACACAGATTTATGCTTTAACTTTCACTCGAAAGCAGCACATTCACAGTCACTTCAAACCAGGACCCGATCCTTGACCCCGACTAAAGTATGAAATCAAAAACTTCACCACATGTATATGGGCTGACATCCTCGTGGCAAGAGCTCCAACGATGCAGACTCTCCGGCTCCCCTCAGGTGCAATAGCCAACTGTTCACAGCACACCAACACAGGATTATTTCTCAGATCTGATGACAGCACTTCCCACTCAGAATAAACGATCTCACTCTGTCATTTAAAAGTTGGTACTAGGCAATTAAAAGCATCAAACACTTCAGCAGACTGCAAAGACTCAAAACTTGTAATATTGAATCCCCAATCTTCAAATGAGTAATCTGTTTGTAATCATCCGATGCGAAGGCAGATTTTTGACATGTTCCAAGCAACATACAAACGCTCAACTTACTTCTGTAGGCTGTCTGATGTTATAGACACCGGTGGGGCATTGAAAGCGTTGAGCAATGGGTTTAATTTAGTTCCTCTTTAATTTCTTAAGTAATTCCTTCTCTTTACGCGTGGTTTCTTTTCTCCAATCGTCGCCAGTGTAACATCCAATAAAATTATGATGACTCTTTGGTTGCTGTGATCCAGTTGTAGATTTATTGTTGATTTGAAGTCATAGGATAAATAGACACAGCATATAATAAAGATAGCAGAATCAAGTAAAGTTCCAATAGAGGCCCCACCGGGAGCAGCTGCCCTGCTGCTCAGCCTCCAAGATAACTGACAGTACACTTAAACATACACAGATAGAACTAAGGATGACATCATAGAGACAGGCTGAGCAGCAGAGTACAAGAGACTAAGAAAGGACAAGAAAGAGAGAAGAGCAGGGAGAAGCAGGATACAACAGTTGTCCTGGCAGTTGTTTGGCTAGAAGTCCCAAGAGTGGCCCTGTGCTTCACACAACATAACCCAGGGTGGTGGTTCTTTGTGGGATCTTGTGTTAGGATGGGGGGCATTGCATTCTACCAGGTGGGTTCTGTGGAGTTTGTGTTGGGGTGTGTGTGAGGGGAGGTGCTTGTGACTATGGTCAGTGCTGCAAGTCCTCCTTCCCACCCAGCTAGCCAGATATCCCACCATGGAACGTGCTTGCATTGCAGGGAGTGGAAGTTGTCTCTCAGGATGTCAGTCAGTGGTGTCCTGCTGTTTGTTGGTGCACAGTTGGCAGCAGGGCCTTGTGCTCCCCACAGCAGTAGCCAGTGTCAGCCATCTTGTGAGTCCTTCTCCACTCCCTGTGATGTGAGCATGGTTCAGGGTGGTGTTGATGGGACAGTTGTGGGGGTGAGCTATGTCTGTGACTACGACTCCCATCATGCTATTGCCTCCACCCCACTTCCCAGCATTCCCATACTTACTTGCTTTTGTGGGGAGTTCAGTGTGTGTGGGTGTGAGAGCAATGGCAAGATGGCTGACAGTGGTGTCCTGCTGTTGGTTGGTGTGCAGTACCCAGCATGCCCTTGTGCTCCCCACGACACAGCAACAGTGTCAGACATCTTTGATGGCCCTTTCCACTCTCTGTGGGATGTGCATGCGTGAGTGTGAGCTTGCTGGGCCATGTGGTGGGGGATGTAGAGCTGTGACTACGACTCCCATCATGCTATTGCCTCCACCCCCCTACCTGAGCATGCCCATGCTTCCTTCCTTTTGACTCTGCTTCCCTGTGGGGTGGGCTGGCTGTGCTGACAGGATGGCTGGGAGTGTTGTCCTGGCAGTTGTTTGGCTAAAAGTCCCAAGAGTGGCCCTGTGCTTCACACAACATAACCCAGGGTGGTGGTTCTTTGTGGGATCTTGTGTTAGGATGGGGGCATTGCATTCTACCAGGTGGGTTCTGTGGAGTTTGTGTTGGGGTGTGTGTGAGGGGAGGTGCTTGTGACTATGGTCAGTGCTGCAAGTCCTCCTTCCCACCCAGCTAGCCAGATATCCCACCATGGAACGTGCTTGCATTGCAGGGAGTGGAAGTTGTCTCTCAGGATGTCAGTCAGTGGTGTCCTGCTGTTTGTTGGTGCACAGTTGCCAGCAGGGCCTTGTGCTCACCACAGCAGTTGCCAGTGTCAGCCATCTTGTGAGTCCTTCTCCACTCCCTGTGATGTGCGCATGGTTCATGGTGGTGTTGATGGGACAGTTGTGGGGGGCAATATGTGTGACTGCGACTCCCATGATGCTATTGGCTACACTGACTTGGCCAGCATACACAGAATTCCTTCCTTTGAGTGGTCTTCACTGTGTGTTGGTGTTGTTGTGGTGGCTACATGTCTGGATGTGTTTGTTAGTTCTATTTGTGCCACTGCCTAGCTGTAGTTGTAGTTGTGTTTGTACATGTGTTGGCACAGTTGGATGTGACTTTTTTGATGGCATGTGTTGTGTTTATCTGACTGACATACACATTTTGGGATGATTCTGTTCTGGTTGCTGTGTAATTGCTATGAGTGCATGGTTTGACTCTCCCCTTGACAGTGATGTGTGTGTTTTGTGGCAGTATATTGTGTACATTTGTTGTGTACTCACCAGGCTCTGGGATGTCCTCTAGTCCATATACGCTCACTGGCGGAAGGATGGCCCGCACCTTCTCCTCCCAGGGCCTGAGGTATATTGGCTTGGCAGGAGGGCCACTGCCGGTGTATTGGCTGTTGATGTAGTCTTTCTTCATCAGGTCCCGTACCCTCCTGCGCACGTCATACCACCTGTTCTGGATGTCGCTCTTTGTGCGCCGACATGGTGATTGTGCATTCACCCTGTTGATGATCCTCTCCCACATCTTGGTTTTCTGGGAGATGGGTGTCTGTTGGACCAGTGCGCCAAACAGCTGTGGCTCTACCCTGAGGATCTCGTCTCACCATGACTTCCAATTCACAATCTAGGAACTTGGGATTCTTCTTGGGGGCATGGTGATGGGTGGTGATGGTGAGTGATGTGTGTGTTGGTGTGCAGGTGAGGGTGTGTGAGTGTGTGTTTTGCTGGGTGTATGTGAGGTAGGTATTTGTTGGTGTGCTGATGGTGTGTGGCTTGTGTGAGGGATGAGCTGTGGGTGTGTGGTTGCTTTCTCTTGGGTGCTGGCAGTGGAATGGCATTTGCAAAGGCTCATGGTTGTGATTTGTGTCCTTTATATGGGTGGAGTTGTGGGTGTGTCTTTGTTCTCTGTCCCCACCCCCCAGTATTTATTGGCTTGGTAATTGCTTGTTTGGCCTTTTTTTGGGTAATTTTTCCTTTGTACTGTCTGTGAATGTTGGAAACGTTCTTGTGACCGAGTCGGACCCTGCATTTGTCTCGTACGGTCTTCTCCGTTTCGTTCACGCTGTGTTTGTGCAGTTTTCTATGCTGCATACGCGTCGGTCGCGGTGTTTTGTGTTGCTTCGGCTCGGTTTTGTATGCGTGTCGGTCGTGCGGCTTGTCCTCCGTCCGACTCGCTCGTGGATTTCGCGCCTTGCATCGTACTTTGCGGTTTGGAGTTCGCGTGTACGTTTCGGTCGGATTTGTTCCGGGTGCGTGTCGGTCGGTTGGATTCGCGTGTTTTTCCGGCCGGATTGCTGTTTTCCGTGCGGCTCGGTCGGTCGACTTGGGTTCGGTACGTGTCGGTCGGATTTTTCACGCCTTGCATCGTACTTGGCTTGTCGGGCGCCACAGGTACGTGTCGGTCGGTATTATTTCCGGATCCGAGTCGGTTGGTGCTTTTTCCGTCCCGAATCGGAATCGACCCCTAAGTGATTTGCCCAGAATCACAGGATGTTCAGTGTCCCTGCTGAGACTTGAACACAGTTCCCCAGCTTCGAGGTCAACCGCTCTAGCCGTTAGGCCATTCTTGTTTCTTAAGTAATTTATAAGATTCATGTGGACTGGTAGCTATGAAGATTTGACTCAATTCTCCCCAATTGATCAGGTTTATCCAGGAAGGGCAGTACAACCTCTCCGCCACCAGGAGTGAAATGAGCTGGAAATTGTGCAGATTGACCTGATGGACCCTGAGATACAGTCTGGTCCCCCAGTGAAACCAGTCCAAGAAGCACTTCCCTGCCAAAGGAGATATTCCTTCGGGGAGGGCCAACCCCTTGAGGTGGGCGCAGCAACCTTCATTTATCTTTTAAGAAAATTGTGCAATTTGTCCTGACGGGCCTCCAACATAGAGCCTGATACCCCAGGGGAACCATACCAAGAACAAAGCACAAAGCACTCCCATGCCAAAGAAGATATTCCTCCAGGAGGGACAACACTTCGAGGTTGGTGCATCAGCATTAATTTATCTTTAACGGGAAAGGGCATGCGTGAGGTCCACTCACTAGGCCCAGTTTTAAGCCTGGGAGCACAATCATACCAGGGGCGGCGCATCAACAGCGGATCCTGGGGACCTCATCCTCAGGGACCGCAATAAGTAGGTTGTGCCAGGCACGTTCCTTGTTCCAGTGCCTATGTCCGGGGAGGCAGAGTGCACCAGCCCATGACTTTCCTTGCTGTGCACCGTGGACAGGAGTAAAAAGAAAGTTTGCCTGCCAATGGACGGGAGCCAAAAAAAGGTGATGTGGTAACTCCCACCCATGCAGGAGCACAGAACAGGGTGACTGGCTCCTGTGTGCTGCACATGCTTGCAGTGCATGCAGTGAGCCCGGAGGAGCTTCGAGGGCCTTGGGGCTCCCCTCCCACCATCTCCTTGCTGCCCAATTAGGCATCAGCATCCAGAAATAAACAGCAAACATGGTGCGAGGCCACAGAATAAAAGCACTCTTGGCTAAACACTGCCAACATGATAGTCACAGCCCATTCAGCTGGGCCGGAGGAGCTCTTGGGAGAGGCTATTAAATTGCTTATTCTAGTTGTGGTGGCTCCAGGAAGGGGAGGGGCTGGCCACCACCAGCATATTTTAAGCATATTTGGGTGGCTGTAGGAAGTTCAGCAGCCCCCCTGGAATATTTTATGGAATCTAGCCCTAAATATAACCCAGGGGAGAGGTTTGTTGATTTTCTAAACTCACTTTGAGTCCATGCTTTTGTTCTTGGGATCTAGAGCACGTGGAGCCCTAGTGGGTGGTTCTACAGCTGAAATAGCAGAATAGTAAAAGAGGAAAAAATACTTGAGGCACATGTTTTTAATTTCAATGCTTTATTGGCAATGTGGATTGCTGACAAATCAAGGTTTTACAGAATAAGGAATGTTATTCACTGCTGGTACTAACCCCATTGACTTTAATGATTGGTAATATGGTTATAGGATTCAGAACGCACTTAGGAGCCGATTACGATGCCGTAGGAAATGGCTCCGACCCTCGGTCGGAGCCGTTCCTACGGCTTCGTAATCGACAGTTTGGATTCATCTCCGACCGACCCATTTGGATGGAGTCAGTCGGAAATGAATCCAAACTGGATTTCCGAATGGCTTCTGACGGGCTCGGAGAGCCCGTCTGCAATTCTTAAAGCCTCCTGTAATCCCAAGGGCGGCTCTTTCCGCTGGAGGGATTACAATGTCGGATTCCAACAGCCTTTCTGTGCTGGCCTTTCCGACACAGAAAGGCTGTTGGAAGTCGACTTTGGGGCCCCCAGCAGGGCCCCCATGGGTGCTTGGCCTCCGGATGGCGGCCGAGGGGGCACCTATGGAGCCCCCCTGTTGATCCCTGCACCCCGTGAGGTGCCTGCCATGGGGTGCAGAGTTGAACTGCACCTCTTCTCTTTACAATGAGAGCATGCATTTCAATCGGAATGCATGCTCCCATTTTAAAGAATAGGACTGCGACCGAACAGTGTTCGGTCGTATCCTAATTGCTGGGTTGGGTTCCCTGACAGGAGGTCGGTTGGTCCCACTACCCAATCGATGTCGGACGGACTGAGGTCCGTCAGACATCGAAATCGGGCCCTAAGGGTGTAACGTGATATGAGGGTGTCACCAAAGGTATTTCCATCTCCCTGATTCTACATATTTGTAATTTATTACATAGCCTTTAGAATTGTGTGTTTAATAAAAGTACTTTTCCTTTTTAAAGAAAAAGCACTGGCTGGATAATAATTTATTGAGCGTTGTTGTTTTGTACCAGTGGGCGGGGATAAGTAGCCCACACCACCTACCCTGAGTAGGCCTTGGGCTGCTCTGCTTCGCTACTCTGAGAGACTCAAGTGCTGCAATGGGGAACTTTGTTCCCATTAAAAAGGCAATTCCCAGTCCACTGTTTTCCCCTTATAGCCACTCTTGGTAACAGGAACAATTTTAAGCTGCTGCTATGGCCTCCTGAAACTACCCCTCTAGATTTACATTTCAGAATTGTAAAATAAATCACAAAGCTGCTAGTTGGAAGAATGTATAACTTTGCACATCGCTAGCTGATGCCAAATGACTGAATCAAAAGCCTTCATGAGGAAGTCATCAAAAAGAAACACAGAAATATGCCAAGCGCAAGTATGAATTTGACGGACGAGTGACAATCGACAAGGTTCTTGTCAAGCTCTGGTGTATTTAAAATGGGAGAGTTATCCTGTGTATGTGGACTTTTTTGATTACTTTTCTCTATGCAACTTGTATAAAATATTTTTTAAAGTGATTAAATTATAGTTTGTTTCTTCCAGAGCTTGCTGGGTTCTGCTAGACATATTTGAGGAATCTAGCTTAAATGGAGAGCTCAGTAGGGAATCTCTCTGTCAAAGCCATATGTAAAGAAAGTACTGGGTTATCCAAATTCCAGGTGAATTGTCTCCTAGCATCTCTTTTTAGAGTGATATATAGATTTGTATTTTTCCTTTTCTTGTCCCTGCTGATAGACATAAACTATTTATATAAGTCCCAATCTTTTGGAAATCAGTGTAACAATTTGGACTTACTTTAAGGCAAGCATTGATATAGCCAGCAGTTTTTACTTTTGCTGATGCAGTATCACTTGATACACTTCATCTGAACATAGATTAACATGGAAGACATATACATGCTATATATGCAGTCAAAGTAACATTCAAATATCCATGCATGCAAAGACCAACACACCAACAGCCACCCATGTGCATGTAGACAAAGAGACATCCACCCACGTACAAGGATTTAGAGGCACAATAAATAAACCATGTGACTTGCAATCAACCATACATTTAGACCTTAATGCATGTTAGTTGTTCACTTGTTTACTGCTTTATGCTGCTCTTAAGGCATTTGAAAAGCTAGATGTGACTGGAAAGTGGGAAGGACGAAACAATGGAGAGTCACTATGGAAGGAGACTTACAACTGCAATGATGCTATCTGAAATGGAGCAGTAGTTGGTAACTGACCATAGACACCTAAGGGCATATTCACAAGCCCCTTGAGCCGTCGGTGCGTCACTTTTCTTGACACAACGGGCGCAGTGTGGTGCTCCATATTTACAAGGTCATGTAAAGTCACCCTGCATGGCTCTTCGTGGTCTTGTAAACACAACCCCTTTTCACGCAGCACTTTGTGTGAAAGGGGCGTTCCATGGGTGTTGCTGTGGGTGTTCCCACGCAATACCCATGGATTCTGCCGTATTTCCAGATGTACAATGTTTTGTAAACCTGGGAATGCATCAGAATCCGTCGACTCCCCAGGTGAGGAATATGGAGGTGCAACAAGGAGAAATACTTAGGTGCATATTTACAAGCCCCTTGCGTCCCTTTTTTTGACGCACCAGCGGCGCAGTGTGGTGCTCCATATTAACAAGGCCTCGTAAAGCCACCCTTTGTGGCTTTTTGAGCCCTTGTAAATATGGCCCCGTTTCACGCAGTACTTTGCATGAAAGGGGCGTTCCATGGGTGTTGCTGTTGGTGTTCCCATGCACACCCATGGATTTTGCCGCAGATTTACAACGTTTCGCAAACCTGGAATGCGTCAGAATCCTACGCCTCCGCAGGGGAGACGTAAGGAGGCACAACGAGGAGAAATACTTATATTTCTCCTCGTTGTTTCCTCTTTCTATGCGTGCTGCATTCTGCAGCACACAGAAAGAGGAAAACACCTCTTGTGATTGTTTTTGTGCAGGAAAGTGTCTACGTGTGTAGATTCTATTGCAACCAGTCCATCTTCTTGTGGTATCTAAGTATACAGTGAGACATCGTGAAACATGACGAGTCTCTGGTTTATATTAGAGAACTCTAATCCTTCCACTTTGTTTATAAAATCCATGGTGTCTCTTAATTATGAAGGGACTTCTTCAAAAATGGTTTAAGAAACATATATACCTACTTGGCTATTGGTTCAAGCATAGAATCATATCCAGAAACCAAAAATCAGGTACCCACAAAGTTCATTATGGACTTAGCCAGATTTGCACTGAAAAAGAATTATTTTAAATTTGGCAAATACTTTTTCTTTCAGGTGAAGGGGACCGCCATGGGCTGTCCTTTTGCGCTGGACCTAGCCTTGCTGTGCATAGCTTAATTTGAAGTACATTACATTTTTCAGAATAATCCTTTTCAACATCAGATTTCCAAATGGGTACGATTTATCGATTATATTTTTTTCATTTGGACAAAACAAGATGAGACACTCCATCAATTTCATTGTTAGCTTAACGAAAGGACACCTGATATTAAGTTCAGTTTACATCAGGATTCCTTCAAGATGACATTTCTGGGTGTGGAAGTGATTGCAACAAATGGACAACTAAGGACCACATTACATTCCAAACCAACGGACAGAAATAAGGCTTTACATTATTCAAGTCATCACCCTCGTAGTCTCCATCACAATCTGCCATTTGGCCAATTTGTTAGGATTCGACGTAATTGTTCCAGTAAATCAGAATATTTTTTCCATGCTAACAATCTGATTGAAAAATTGAAAAATTGTGGATACCTCAAAAAATTGTTGGAACATTAGATGAAGAGAGCTTGGTGGACCCCGCGAGAGGAACTATTACACAAAAAGGATTGTCCAAAGTCAGAATGTCTAGTGTTCGTATCGACGTTTTGTACTAAAACTAATCATCTTAAAAGGATGTCAGTCAAAATTGGCATTTGATTTCTAAGCTCGACCAATCTTTCACAAAATTACTATTTGCATTAAGAAAGGAGCACAGTATAAGAAATAGTCCGTGCATCCATCCCGCCACCATCAGCAAAAAGCACTTTGAGACAAGTTTGGAATCTTGCACAATTGAAGGACATCACAAATATTCAACGTCCATTTGTTGCAAACAGACGATTGAGGGTGCTGAATTTACATGCAAAAATGTGGTTTGGCAACACAACATGTTCACGAATTGCAAAACCAAAAATGTCATGTATGTGGTGTTTGTCTGTGTGACAAATTATAGATTGAAAAAACAAATCAAGAAGTACGTCAACGGATAATCCAGCATAAATCAAGGATTCGAAAAAAGTGCTAGCTGCCCCATTGGTCAACCATTGGATCATTAAAAAACACTCAGAAAAGGATTTACGTTGGACTGTGTTGTCAGTAATTTGACCAGGTCCTCGTGGCGGAGATTTAGAAAGTTGATTGGTACAGAGAGAAACCCATCTAATTGCAAAGATTAATACGGCAATAGATGGCTTAAATGAAATGACGTAGCTTCAAAATTTATAACACCAAACAGCAATCCCAGAATGCCATGCATAAGCAATATTCATTACGGACTTTATGGCAGCACACAATTTCAAGAAAAGGCATTTCTAACCATTTGTTAGTGACTTTGTCAATAAAGTTTTATACAAAGTACAATGTGTAATAAAGATTAGCCTACATACACAATGGTTTTCAAGTAATAGAAACCATACTCCCCGCTTCCGATGAACTGGCCAATAAAAGGTATTGTTCTAAAGGTGTAGAACAACAAGCAATTTAGCTGAGTGGAACAGAGAAATCACAGAGGACGCTCACGGCGAAGAGAATTCAAAAAATGGTACGTTGGTAGTTGAATGTTAAGTGTTTTTTACATTGCACAGCAAGTAAGCGCAGCATCGCAGAGTATGGGTGCCATGCTTGAAAGATGAATAGACATTCTTCGATGGCGTTCGGAGGTCTGTTAAAGTGAATGGCCCACTTGGCTTAGACAATCGTGCATAAACAATTGAGTTTGTGTGTTTGTTTTAAGAGATGTTTCTTTCGACTATGTGTAGTCTTGACGGATTGGGATTTGGAAACAGTTTTACTGATAAAGATTGATTTTGAATTATTGCAGGTGTAAAGGGTTTTTTTGATTGGTTCTTTCTCCCCCAGTGGAAGTTTCTTTGGACGGAAACATCCCTTTGATAAAAGTGAGTTGTGTTGCAGTTGATGTTTAGTGTCTAGTGATTTTCAATGTAGCTCAACATATTTTGGTAACATTGACATTGTTGCAGGATGAACCCTAGCTGGTTAATGGGTTTAGGGTAACCTTGAGTAATATCTTGCTTTGCAGTGCAAGTTGGCATGTGAATGAGACAACGCAAGTGTTAATATGATGTGTGGTGAGAAGTATAGTGTGTACTTTGCTTATTGGTATGTGCAGATAAAGTCAATGAAACCGTTTTTTATTTATTATTATTTCACTGTGCTCAAATCTTCTAAGTCCTGAGGAGAACCCAAAAAGGGAAAGGGTTTGAAACGCATTGACAGCTGTTTTCACCAAACAAGTGCATTTCAAAACAATTACTACTGGAGCTTAGAGTTACTAGAATTTTCAGTTGTGTAGGAGTAGTCAATTCTCCCTTAGTTCTGTAGATGCACTCTTCGGTCATGACCCACTTAGTTTGGAGCTAAAAATTGAAGAAATATGTTAGGCTCCTTAAGGGAGTGTAAAAGGTCAGAACTTGGTCTTAAGAAAATCTTTGAACCATAATATATTTTTTGTGTTGCATTGTCTAGTTGTACACTTTTGTTGAATAGGTATTGTTTTGTATGGTTGATGCACATCCCCAAAAATTGTCTAATATGTTTTTTGATTATGTTTTTCTGTATATGTAAAAACCAGAAAGCATTTGTAATTTTGTCAATGAGTTTTTTTTTATTGCCTTTTTCATAAATTGATCAAATAAATGGTGATCATAATAATTAAGGTGTGTGATTACGAATTGAAGTGAAGGTGTGAAAGTGTGTCAGTACTGGCAGTTGTGAGTTTTGTTCAGTTCTAAATGAGTTTAGCCTTACTGATTATGGGCTCAACCCTGTATACTTTATACTTTTAGAAAGGTGGCATTTTCTGGCCTTAGCCATTTGGTGCCTGCAGCCTGTCTCTGGTTATAGGACTGGGTGTAGTTGGCAGTTGGGCTCTGTGTTTTCTGCCTAGAAATCCACACACATGGGAGTCATCACTGGCAGAACTGGAGGGAGGAGATGGGCCCAGCATCCCTTACACCTGAATTGGCTGTGTCCAGTCTCCAGACAAAGGGCTGCATACCCCCATAGTGAGTCTGGAGCCAGGGTCAGGAAGGCAGGACATCTGTGCACTTCAAAGGCATGCCTCTAGAAGTTTCTCCCCGCTTCAAAGGCACAACTGTGTATAAAAGAAAGACCTCAGACACGACCACTTCAGTACACTTCTGGACCTGTCGATACTCTGTCAGGAAGAAGGACTGTTGTGCTGCTACAAGGACTGCCACTCTGCTGTACTGCTGCTCTGAAGGAACTGCTGCCCTGCTGTGCTGACCTGCTGCTCTCTTGACTGGGTGAGAAGGACTAGACCGGCATCTGAAGCCTCAGGGGCATAACAGGCTTCCAACAACCTTGCATCTCCACCTGGATTCTGCCATCTGTGAGTCTTTCCTGCCAAGTGATGTGACCCCAGTCTTGCACCCTTGGATGTGGGGCTTAAGGAGCTCTGCCAACCTCTGTGGATCCAGCAGGACCAATGCATCTCCTCTGCTGCGCAGCGCAACCCCGAGCAGAACTGATGCATCTCTGCTGCTGTGTGGATTGAACCCATCACAAAGACTTGCATCATCGCCACAGCCCACATCGTCTTCGGAGCTGCCATTGCGTGACATATCCTTGGCCCAGGACCTCACATTTCTTGTTGGCAGCAGCCTTGACGATGACGTGGTACTCCGCATCACAGCCTCGTAGCTCTTTGGAACTGATGCATCATCCCGACTGCATGCCACATCCTCAATGCCGAACTTCACACCACACGCCCCGTCGATGGGATCCTCAATGACGATACAGGCCCTCGCACCGCAGCCTTGCCGCATCTCAGAACCGATGCTTCGCTTTGCAACGCTCCGCAATCCAGGACTTAAGGTACTTTGTTCAGCAGGCCTACCTGGGTCCCTGTAGCCGGCCCACACGCCATCACGGTCGGCCTGAACTGGTGACTTTATCCCGGTACGGTGAGACCAGACATCTATAATTGACGCTTTAAGCCTTTTGGTGCTATTTTCTCTAAAAACTTTAAAATTCAATATCTCTGGTTCTACTATGTGAATTTTTGTAGTTTTGGACTTGTTCTAGTTATTAAATTAAGCTATATTTTCCTAATATGGTGTGGGATATTTTTGTATGGTTTATTCACTGTTTTACTCTTTGAAGTATTGCACAAATACTTTACACCTGGCCTCAAAGTTAAGCCTGACTACTCTTTGCCACGCTACCAGGGGGTCGAGCACAGGTTAATGTGGGGTTTGGTTGTGCCTTACCCTGACTAGGATTGTGGTTTCTGCTTGACTAGGGCACACACCCCAATCAACCAGTAACTCAATTTCTAACACTTACTATTAGATTTGGGATGTTTTTGTTAACTCTCGGTTATTACAAAGCCCAAGATCTCATTAATTTTTGGTGATTTTTAAAGTATATACTTGAATGACCACATGGAAAATGTCCTACAACAGGTGGAAGGACCCAGCATGTGATTACGGTGTTAGTGGTGTCTCTTTTCTAATGACTTTCTATAATACTTTGGAAATAGGGGGATAATTGGTGGCTCACACAACCCTTTGATTCTTAAGACAGATGTTATTATCCAAGAGGGCTTCTCTGTGGTTGTTCCTGCAGTATTATTTAGCTGTGTTAATAACCTTGTTGGTATATTGTCTCTCTTGTAATCTGATGAATAGATGTTCATCCTGGGAATCAAATGTATTGACTTTACCACAGGTTCTACAGAGATTTAGAAACTGACTATATGGCAAGTTGTTGCATAATGCTGTGGGTTGGAAACTGTCATAACACAGACAACTGTTGTGGTCTGTTTGTAGAATATGTCTGTGATTAGTTTGTCATCTCTGCTCATGATCTTCAAATCTAGAAAATAGATTTGTGTATTAAAACAGGTACATGTAAACCTTAGGAATGGATCTTGCTCATTCATTCATTTAGTGAAGCTGTCATCTAAATTGGTTTTACCTTTCCAAATGATCAAAATATCATTAATAGATCATTGCCACAACATTATATAGATGTTTTATGCAGATTTATTACTGAAACGTTGTATTTGGCCTAAAAAGTCTGAACATACAGGCAAGCCAGGATGGGACCGATTGTGCTGCACATGGAAGTGCCCTTTAATTGATTGTGTTAAATCTCCTTAAATTGAAACAAAATATTCATGAGGGCCAATGTAGTACATTCCAAAACAAAGTGACAAAGTGAATGGGAGTAACATAGTCCCAACTTTCTGATCTGTGATGTTTGCAACCACTGTGAGGGTAGTGTCAGAGTGTGCTAGCGTATAGGGCCTCTCACTACTAGAGCAAACAATAAATCATATAAACTGTCAAATTGAAGATCTTTAAGAATATTCAGTACATCCTTTTTATCCTTGACAAACTTTGGCATTTTTGCAACCAGATTTTGTAAAAAAACAATAGGCACAAAAATTGGAAAGGGCTCAAGCAAGAATCAATGTCAGACACAATGAGACGGACTCATGGTGGTATTATAGGTTTATGAATCTTTGGGAGAACAAAGAAATAGGGAGTTTTAGGGTTCATCTTGACCAGAAAGTCTGTCTTAAGTTTCAGTATCCATCCCACGCTTGGTGCCTCAAACACCATTGATTATTAGGAAAACTATGGGGTGTTCTGAAATTATTTTGTAACTAGTGTAATCTGAGAGTACTCATTTCTGAAGTGGCTAGAATTACAATAGCCCTAAACTTAGTGGCTGTTTGGAAGACATTGAGAAACTTCAAGAGCAGGAAGCTTTTCATAATTTATCGTCTGACAAAAGTTGAGCTCTTCTAGATCTAACATATGATTCAGATATTACTATTAAGTCAGCTGAAAAGGTTGGCTCAATTGTAATTCTGTCCACTAAGGACTATAGAAATGAGTGTTTCATTTTATTCTCAGATTCCACCAGTTACAAAATCATTTCAGATTGTGAATTAGTAATTTGGGATGAGGTATCCTACTAACCTAATAATGCAAAATTTCTCAATGGTGTACAAAGACTTGGATTAATTAGACCTTTGCCCTGACAACTAATTTACTATCTTGAGGGTCAGGAAATGTTAAGTCTCTTACCAGATTTAGCAGTAAAATTGTGCTTTGAATTTTAATTGTCAATTTTCTCTTCATGTTGTTGTTGAATCATTTTGAGTTTTTTAATCCAAGTCGTTTTTGATTACACTTTTGTGCCTTAATTTTGGAAGCATACAGCTGAATCTTTCTACTATACCTAGCCTGACAGTAGTGGCGATAGAGGCAATGTTCCTGGACGGAGGGTGATTGTATGGAATAAAATCGAGAACAAAATTATTGTGATACACAAACATCCCCCAAAAATTGTGAACCAAAATATCTTATTTACAGTCTTTGTATGTAAACTACAAATATAGCGACTAAAAATACCATGGACCAGAATATCGTTTTACTATGTGAGGCATTATATTTAATTTAATATAGATATTACAGTTTAAAATACCAATGCAATTCAAAATAAATAAATATCATAATTAATACGATTAATATAATAAAACTGAAAAAAGAAAAATATGTGCCTAAAAAATGAAAACATTACTTAAAATATAAATAAAAATAAATGGCACTAAAAGTATTATTATTGTTGTTATTATTGTTGTTAATAATATTAATAATAATTATGATAATAATTTGATAATGATGTCAGAAAATTAAGCAAAACACACTCATAAATATAAACAAAAAATAACGAAATATATCAAATTGAACATAAAAACACGAACACAAACGATTAAAATATCAAATATTATTATATTTAAATATCATAAATATTTTTTAAATATTATTAAATAGAAAAAGATTTAACAAATATCACCACGCCTAAGTAAGCAATACGAGAGAATCCGTTAGACAATGCAGGTATCATGTTTACTTTTCCCACTCCAATCTTAGCAACAGTAAGGAAAGTGTTGGACTTTGCAGGAGTGTCATTTACTATTCCCAATCCAACATAAGCAGAAGTAGGGAAAGTATTGGACTTTGGAAGGGTCAAAAGTACTATTCCTACTCCACTTTGAGCAACAGTAGGGAAAGTGCTGGATTTTAGAGGGGTCAGCTTTACTATTCCCCCTCCAATTTAAGCAAAATCTAGGGAAAATATTGGACTCTGGGGGTGGGGGAGTCAGATTTACTATTCCCATTCCAATGAAAGTACCACTAGGGAAAATGTTGTACTTTGGAGGGCTTAGATTTGCTATTTCAAGCCATTTGTTTTAATAAAACATTTAAATATAGACCAATTAAATTTTTCTAAATAGCCTTAAAGTAATAAACATATTAATTAAATATAAAACAAATACAATTAAATATAATAAATACAAATTTGATATTACAATTTTTTTTTTTAAAAGATACAAATGTTTCTAATGAAAACACTTCCCATTCTACTATCCTCAAAAATGAGCACTGTCAAACTTTTAAAATTAATACAAAATGTCATGAAAAATTCAGAATTGTTGTTATACTAAACATTAAATAAAACAATTAAAAATACAAATACATTGATCAGCCAATGAACAATTATTTAGAAATAAACAAATATTTAAAATAACAATTAATCAATTAGTTTTCATAATTAATAATCAATTACATATATGCAATTAAACATTAATCATTCATTGAAAATAATAATGTACATATTAAAAAACTTCTCACCCTACCTCCATAAAAACCCGACAAACCACTCCTAAATCAAGCATATCTTACAAAAGTTTCAAAAAATCAATTTCACAAAAAAATTACAAACTTTACTAAAACATATGTAAAACACGCATCATTTCAATATTAAATATTCACAATACTAAAATGACTACAATTTATAAAACTAGTTCAAAAAGATATTATACCACTATTAAAAAAGAAAGTATATTATATACAATTTATTTGAAAGAAAATATTAAATACCTAAAAACTGATGTTCTTACCTTCGATGTTAAGTCCCACAATATTCAGGACAACACAATATTCTGGACACGATATTTGTATCCCACAATTTTTTTGCTTCAATATTTTGGTCAACAATCCTGAGGGGTTAGGAGCAGCCACAAAGTCAAGAAGGTTGACATTGAGAAAGCCTTTGTGGCCTTGGAAGAGGCCCAGCCAGCATGGATCTCTTCAGAGGAAAGTGAAGGACCAGAGTGAGAACAGCAAAAGGCAAGGTTAGACCTGCCTGAAATCCTCTTCATCGACACTGTCCAGGGCTGGGATCAATGTGCCAGCCCACAGGTTGTCCCCTTCACAGGTGGGAGCTTATCATTTAGAGTATGACAACAGGAAACCTGAGAGAGAGAGATGACTTTGATGCAGATTACTCTGGCCCTCAAGGAGAGGAGGCTTGGTGCTTAGGAGTAAATGGTAGCTGCAGACAGCAACAGCCATTGGAGGAGAAAAATGTAGCCTTTGCTCTTGAGGAGCAGAAACAAACCTTGGAGAAGAACCAGGCCATAATGGCTTATCAAGAGAGCCAGAGAAATATGGGCCTAGAAGCCAGGTTGTCCTCAGAATCAAATGAGGATGATGACCATAACAGAGTGTTGACTGAGGTACCATTAGTGGCAAGCCAAAACCAAAACTCCACTTAACAATGTATATTGCACCTAGCTTTGTGGCTGGTGATGACATAGAAAAGTGGATTATTTCTTTGAGCTTCATTAGATATGCGTGAGATAGAAAAGAAACATGTGGTTTTTGGGAAGGTCACCCATTCAGGGAAGGATGTAGTTCTTAGCGTAGATAAGGCAGAGCGTTAGCAATACTCATATATTAAGAAAATTCTGCTTCGGCTATTTGGGATCACCCTGAGAAGTATCTTTAGAAATTCAAGGTTACCATCAGATAATCTCAGCAGTCATGGAGGATTTTGTAGATGCCTTATTGAAACGATTTATCTGATGGGTGTTGGTAGCAAAGTGACAACTGATGATGAGCTTTGTATTTTTTTTTTAATGAAAGTCTACATTTCGATAAATTATTTTATAAAGTTGTGCTAGCATTTTCTACACACCATGCTCACTGACCCCTCACAGCTTGTGAGAAAGTTGACATTTGGGTCAGCACCAGAGTGTCTAATAAGGCACCAGCGGTGACAATAAAAAGGGTGGATCAGACCCAGAAAGTTAAAACAAGGAATCCTGAAGGGCCATTAAACTGCAGATAAATGAGGGAAGACCAGTGTCATTTTAGTGACTAGAGACTGCACCTAGTGTTTAAAAGATCCATTGAGAAGGGATGGCACTTTGACTGTTTCCAGCCAGGACACACGATGAGAGATTTCCCAGGCTCCGTGAAAGCCCCATACTGGGGGGATGCAGGTTCCAGGAGTAAAGGGTAGAACATATAGTGTTCCTTATCTGGGAGGTGAATCTGAGGGTAAACTTATGGTTCTTGAGAATTCTAAAAATACTTTCAGAGAGCCTCAATGAATGGGTTCCGTGTGACTCCTCTGCAGGATATCTGTGACAGCAAGGTAGGAAAGGTCAATGGGGGGTAAAATGGCCATCCTATGGCCATGATCCCCTTAAACTGTAGAGAAGTGGATGTCTCCAGGAGGCTAGTTGTGTACACACCCTTAGGGGCTTATATATCAACCCCTTGCGCTGCTGGTGCATCACTTTTTATGATGCTCCAGCGGCGCAGAGTGCAGACCCATATCTACGAGGCCATGAAAAGCTGTGCGAAGTGGCTTTGCGAAGCCACGCAAAGCCACTTCGCACAGCTTTTCATGGCCTGGTAGATATGGTGTAAGGCAAGTCACTGCATTGCCTTACAGTGCATCAGAGAGGCGTTCCATGGGAGTTGTAGTGGGTGTTCCCACGCAACACCCATCTTTTTTGTTGCATTCCCAGTTTTACAAGGATCTGTAAACCTAGGAATGCGCCACAACTGTACGCCTCCCAGGGCAAACGTAATGAGGAGAAATATGTTTATTTCTCTTCGTTTTTGACTCTTTCTATGTGTGCTGAAAGTGTCCCCTCCTGCACAAAAACAATCCTGCCAACAACGCAGACACCCTTGCAGCATGGTGCAAACAGCCTGCGTTGGTGCTAGGCACCATATTGTGCACCGGCGCTGGCTGAAAGGACAGGAATGCACCATATCTCATAAATACGGTGCATTCCTGCCCTTTCGATTTGGCATAGGGCAGTGCAGCCAAAATACTTGTGTTGCTGCTCTAAGCCAAATCATTGTAAATGAGGCCCTTACTATTTAAACACCATCATGGGTAGTGAGAGCGCAGAAGTTTGCCCACTATAGGTCTCTGAGTATACTGAACCCTGATGCAAGAGGACCAAGGTTTTAGAAGAGTGGCGAACTGCAGAGTGGAAAGACCAGAAACCCAGGGGTTGCCTCTCTAACAGACGACTTCAAATCTACCTGGGTGAGGCCATTTCTGCCCTGGTGGTGTTTGTGCTTTCAGAAATCCGGAAATATGATATCTAGGCCAGGCATGCCCGTGCTTGACAAGTAAGAATGTGCCACCCTTAATGTGTACTGTGAGCCCACACTGGAAGTCCTGGGATGCTAATCAAGGGTTTAGTCTCAATGTATCGTTCATGAGCAACAAGGCCAGCCTCAGGTGGCATCCCTTGAGATGACAGACGTGGAAATTGAAGATGGGTTACTGCAGCTTGAGGTTGGAGTCACCCCACAAGCACCAGTAGGCATGAAAAATGTCGGGAGGGTGCCTGAGCCAGTGGCATGTGCATGGAAGAGTTTTTCCAGGAAAAGAGATGTCAAGAGTCGCTTGCATGGGCCACAAGGGTGACTTTCTGGGACCAATTTATGAGGCACGTAGAAACAGACTAGGAAGAGGTTTTAAGCCCTGTGCCTTACTCTGGTAGGATGTATCACTGAACTGAGTGGGCTTTAAGGGCCTGGAATGTGTCCAGATAGGAGCCAGTGGGGGACCCCTTGCAAGATGGAAGTGAGGATTACCTTAAGGTTTGGATTGGTACATTCACCTGTGGGTGGATGGTCAGTAACCTGGGCCTGCAACATGATAGCTGTCAAGGTTTCCTGCACAGGTTCCATCACACTATGCTTTTGCTTCTTGTTTCCATTTTGACAGCCTTTACCCTAGAATGGGGCATGTCTTGGACACAGGAGGCAAACTGGGAAATAGAATCTAGTTGTCAATGGTTGCTGTTATTTGTTTCTGGGTTCATCTGTTAGTAATTAGGGTTATCCCTCTCACAGATGCAGTTTGCAGGTACAAAGTGGGGATAGCCATGCATAGGGTTATTTATTATTTATTTATTTGAAAAGTTTTATAATCTAGGACAGAACCTAGGACAGAACCTGTGACAGTGGTAATTGGCTAGTCCAGGATGGCTTAAAACAAACAAGTGCCACAGCACAAAAGATAATTGTCTTGTGCTTACCTGTGCAGGAAGACTCTTCAGTGACTTGATGTGTGCACCCCTTAATGAGGCTAGAAGGAGCATATATGAGAAATTCACCTTTCTGTGTGGTGTCCCCAGTTTTTGCATTTTGCAGACTAGTGATGGAGCAAGGTTTCAAAAACGAAACTTGCTTGTACGCAATCCTCCTCATAGTATTAATTTATTAAACTTGTATTGTCAATACTAACATTTGCATTCACAAACACAAGAGGGACAGAAGCTTGCATATGTGTTTTACTAATGAATAACGCTTGTCTGTAATACAAAATGGCCGCTAAAAGCGCGGGACTTCATTGCGCATGTCGCAACCTGATCACATGGTGTGACGTCTTTATTTGCTTGGTGGGAAACTTCTGCTTCTGCGCAGTGTGCATTAAAATGGCCGCTTGTGTTTTCACATGCTTAAGCTTGCTCTCATGTCATTATTAAATTGTCGTTTTCTTAATGCTACTAATGCAGGATAGTATTATAATTAAATGGGAATAGAGTAGGGAAAGTGGGTATACAGTGAAACGTTTTATTTGTGATTTTAATATTTTCTTCTTGCACTTTTAGTAATTCGTAAACTTGGGCCTGGGTTGGTGACTTGAAACTCGAGAGACAGATGGTTCTGCGCATGTGTCCTGTGTGCCTGCCAAGTGAAGTCAACTTGGACGTCTCCCAAGGCCATGACCCGTTGGCCGAAGATGATGTACTTTATGTTTCCTGTGGACATAATGATACTTTTCCCCTGTAAAATGTATAACATTTGTCGTGAGACGGGTGGGAAATAAAGTGAATGTATTAATTTGAAGGGGCGGGAAGCTATAAACAATAGGCTTCACAATTTAGGCCAAAATTGACATGGTGCGAGAATCCACCCCTGTCCCTGTCCAATCAGAAGTAGTGGCCCCATATTTTAGCAACATTAAGGGGAGGTACATGGGCGTAGAAGGGTATAATAGAATATAGCATTAGTTAATTAGTCAGAACAGAATATACCGAAGGAAGAGCAAGATTCCATAGAGCACAGACTCTCAGAACATACAGAAGAGCTCCAGGCTGCCATGTTGATCGGTTGCTGACTGAATTCCTGTCCGGAAGAGGTCCTGAGGAGGGGGCGGCGGAGTCCATTAGAACGGGAGAATCGAGGAGAAGCCGAGTACCAGAGAGGGGAACGGCGCAGGCGTCGTTATAGAGAGGTCACTGGTCCTGTCCTGATCCTGGAAGAAGTCTTTGCTCTTCATCCTTCCTGGGTCCTATTCTTTCCAACTCCTTGGCTAAGGGGCTTGGTTCTCGCATTTAGGTAACTATACTGCAACCTTTAGTTGCGCTGCTGTCTCTATCCTCTCATTTTTCCTTAAACACTGTCATTTATTAGCAAATTCGTTCCTATGCTTTCTCTTGGGTATTCTGATCAAGTACCGTGTTTTCTGTATTTTACTCTGCTAAAACTTTAGATAAACAATTTAAAACTTCCTGACTCAGTGGTTATTTCAGGATTATGTACTATAATGAATGTCACTCATTTTAAACTTCCCAATTAGCAAAGGATCCATTGGTAAGTTATTACTCTTCAATCAGAAGGTAATTGGTAGCAGGGATTTTGATAAAAGAGTACATCTGACACCCAGCGTAAGTATTAGTGTAGTATGAATGTATGGGCCCAAGTGAGTATATGGTGTATGAATGCTGTTTGCTAATATTGCGCTGGATCAGTTTTCTGGTAGCAGAGGATGGTTTTTGTTACTCTTTGTTAATTGGGTAATGAGAATTTTACGTTGTATTTTTATGAACTAATATCCGCTTATTTTTGAGTTTGTTTTATGTTGTCCAGAACACCCCGGGGTAAAAAGAATAGCGGGTGGCAAGTGGAAGCCATACTGCAGTGAGGTTATCTGTCAGGCAGAAATAGTACTGAAAAGTTAAGCAGGGCTATCAGTACTTGTTAGGGACTCTATGCATGTGAGTAATAGCAAAAGAGTACGCTGGTAAAAATTTGATGTTATATCACCTAGAAAGGGTAACATTGAAGAAGTAACAGGTACTTCTGGAGCTTGTGTGAAGAGTAAGCGGAAGGGTTTTACTCGTAGTGTATGTTTTAGTAAACGGAAGGTTTTACTAAGTGTGAGAGAAACTATCTTTTCGAAATTAGTGGAAACTGGCACGATAGCGAATGTTTTATGTGGTTACTGAAATTTAATTAAGATTTATAGAGAAAATAAGTTTGCGTACATTTTTGTAAAGGGAGGGTTAGTTGCCAGAGAGGGAGCTGACGTCACAAAACGCCGCGCTGTGGTAGGTTGAAACAGTGGGTGTGGAAAGACTCTTGTAAAGGAGGGGTCAGTAGTCAGGAGTGGTACTGACGTCACAGGTGTCGCGCTGGGATTGGTTAAACCAGCGGGGACAGAAAAGAGCAGATTGTAAAGGAGGGGTTGACAGAGAAACGTCACCAAAAAGCCGCGCAAGGATTGGTTCAGAAATAAAAGATAGCAGACATTTTGATTGGTCGAGATTTTAGAAGCAAAATTCTTAGTGGATAAGGATTGCATGTTAAAACGCGATCCGACTTTAACAGGAACTCGTCCAGATAGGAGATTTCTAGGTTTTGCAGAATATAATTTTGTACACCGAAGATTAGATAGAATGTACGGAGAAAGGAGAAAAATGTCATTCTTACAAAAGATTAAGAATTATTTTAAAAAGGACAAACCAATCAAAACTAGAGAAGGAATTATTATTCCACCAGCTAAAACGCCAGCATCATTCATGATGATGGAGAGAGGTTATCATAGTTGTGTATGGATGGAGAATTGGATAGAATACACCAAAAATGATGGAGTATTAGCATTTCCTGAAAATGGCACATTTAATGGGAGAATTCTTCAAAATTTAAGATTGAGGATGAATGACTTAGAACCCAGACCTAGATCAACTCAATACGAAGCTTTAGAAGAGTGGGAAACTGAGGCGTTTGAACGTGACCGATCTAGAAGTAATAGGAGTTACCCAGGATTTTTCCCAAGATATTTACGTGAGTCTAGAGAAGGTCAGATGAAACAATGGAGAAGGGCAATGATTACAGAGGGATTGTATCCATTATTCACAGAAGGAGAGAAATCAGGAGGCAAATGTACAGAAAAGACAAAACATTTAATAAGAAATGAGGATTCAGAAGACGAATTTATAGAAGAAATGTTAAGAAACCCCATATCAGGAAGGGACAAGTGGATGCCCCCCTAGTGCACCACCACAAACTCCAATGGTACCAAAAGTAATGCATGAATTCACCCCGACTAGAATACTTCATGACAAAGAAAAGGAAGCTCTAGAAAAGACCAGAGCAGAATTAGTACGGAAAATAACTCAGATAAAAGTACATCCTGATTCATTGACTATTCCTGTAACAATTGGTCCAGTAGTTCCATTATATGGTACTCAAGGAAACTGCCCTCCATTGATACCTGCACCAACTCCTATGAATACTCCTGTAAATCCTTCACAACATGAAACTCCAGTAATAATTGAAGATAAATTTAGTGATTGTGATTCCACGATATCACTCATGGACTTGCCTATCAGAGGTCCAGTAAAGGGCACTCCTAGAAAAGAGGTACCTGAGTGTTCAAAAGATGTGAGTTTAATAACTTCATCGGGGGCAAAGAGTGCCACCATAGTAACACCTGAAGATCTAGAAAGATGGGTACAAGGGTCAGTTAAACAGTGCACACCTCCGAAAATACTGGATATCCATAAATTGAAAGTTGAATTAGAAGAAATAATAGCAGGAAATGTAGGAGTAGAACGCTTAAATACCTATGATGAAGAAGAATTATTGTTCCTGTGCAGGAGTATCACTAGAAATGTGAGGTTATTTCATGAAAAATTGTCCAATTTAGCACTACAGATGGGAATAGAAATAGGGAGATCAAAAGTACTACAGAAACCCTATAGAGCAGAATCTTCAGACAAAGATTTAGAAAATATGAATGCCTCTGGAAGAAGACTACAAATAAGAGAATTAATGTTAGTTTTACAAAAATGGGGAGTGTTAGACCTGGCATCCTTGGCGTGGGTCTCCCTTCCCTTTTTCGTAATGCCTCCACTGTTGCCGATATGTTTTTGCTGGACTAGATGCTCATGGGCACTTTGCCGCTGCTAATCAGTGCCAAAGTGCAAGTGCTCCCTATCGTTAATTGATATATGTATTAGTGACTCCATGATTGGATGATTGGTTTACTTGTCAGTCCCTAGTACAGTGCACTCAGTGTGCCCAGGGCTTGTAAATCCAATGCCGCTGGTGGGCTTGCAGCACTGGTTGTGCCACCCACAGAAGCGGCTGGTAAAATGTGTCTCAGGCCTGCCATCGCAGAGCCTGTGTGCAGCCTAGGGCTGCCATGTCGACTTGGTGAGTACACCCACTTACCAGTCCCTAAAACCTTCCCTTTACTGCATGTTGGTCACCCCTAAAGCAGGCCCTAGGGCAGGGTGCATTGTAAGTATAAGGTAGGACATGCCCTGGTGTGTGTGGCATGTCCTAATAGTGAATTACAGCCATTTTCGTTTTTCACTAGTGCAAGGCTACCTGCTCCCCATAGGCCAGAATGGGCAGACTGACTATTACACCTTATAGTCAGAACTGACCCAGGGAACATGGTAGAAAAACGAATTTAGTATGCCTGAACTCAGGATGATAAAATACATCTTTTAGTGAAGTTGGTTTTAACATTCTGTGTTCGAAAATACCACTTTTAGAAAGTGGGTATTTTCTTGCCTAACTATCCAAGCCTGCCTCTGCTAGGTTGTGTATTCCTTGTCTGGAGATTGAGTGACAGGGGCTGGGGGTGGCTACCGGAGACAGGGTGAGTCAGCGCAGGGCTGAATAGAAAGATCTGCATCCAGAGTGGAGGGAGGAGTTGCACCTGGGTCTGAATAGGGCTGTGCCTGCCTTCCACAATGCTGGCTCCACCTCCTGCCGGGCGGCTGAGCACTCTGCCCCACATTCTGAAAGGAAAGAAGGAGTCAGAAAAACAAAGTGCTCCAGGACTGACCAGAACTGGTTTTGGACTAGGCAGAGGCCTCTCTGCCTCCAGAGAACAAAGAGAATCAGGGTATAAGAGGGGCACCCAGACCCCAGGAAAATCAGATCACTTTTGGGAACAAGAAGAAACCTTTGCTGAGGAGCGGAACCAAGAAGAAACTGAGGAGAGACTATCCCTAAGCCTGAAGTGCTGCTTGGGGGATTGGCCTGCAGTGGTTTGCCTGACTGCCAAAGAGAGGAGAAAGGAACTTTTGCTTTGCTGTGACTTTCATCAACTTGTGAAGGATCTCCAAGGGCTTGGAAGAGAGCTTGCCCCCTGACCGAAGTCCCAGGACCATTGGACTTCACCCCTTTGTGAATTGCTGCTGGAAACTCTGTTTCAGTGGCTACAGAGGTAGGGAGCTGTGACCGACTCTCACGACCGACTCGGTGTCCTGCAAGCACCGCATCGAAGCACCGTCTCGCCCTGCAACGCACGGCCCTGGTCTCACCGACTCCGTCAACGAGCCGCTGCCTGCACCGCATCGAGGGACAACGCGTCCTGCAACGCTTCGCTACGCCGAATCGAACTGGTCCGACCGACACGGTCACTGCTGCTGAGTTCGAGTCCTGTGACCGCACCGGAGTTGGGCACCGCTCGCACGCTTTGCGACGCACCGCCCGACTCGCACCGCCGTCCGGACTGATCGACGCCAGCTCCTGAATCCGGCTCCGTCGCCGCACCGCAACCTGCCAGCACCGCATCGAAGCACCGTCTCGCCCTGCAACGCACGGCCCTGGTCTCACCGACTCCGTCTCGACGACGTCAACGAGCCGCTGCCTGCACCGCATCGAGGGACAACGCGTCCTGCAACGCTTCCATTTTTGCATCGCGACCGCGACGAACAGCCATCCGGCTCGCACGCCCGTGCCTGCCGCTTCAAGTAAAAGGTACTGTGACCGAGTCTGTCTACGCTGTGTTGGCCCGTCTCGACGCGGTCAGCTGGATTTGTTAGACTCTGTTTGTTCTCGACATCGCCGTAGCCGGAGGAGGCTACCGACTCGCACAGAACCTTGAATTAAGCCTTTTTGATCAGAACTAAGTATTCTTAACAGTATTGTGGATTATTTTTGTCGTTTATGGTCTTGTGATAAATCTTTATAAAGTATACCTATTTTTATAAATATATAACCTGTGTGGTGTCCATTTGTAGCGTTGTCACTGGATTACTGTATGTGTTCACAAATGCTTTACACACTGCCTCTGAACTAAGCCTGTCTGCTCGTGCCAAGCTACCAAGAGGGTGAGCAGGGGTTATTTCGGGAGTGTACCTACTTTCCCTGACTAGACTCAAGGGTCCCTATTTGGACAAAGGTACCTACCTCTGCCAACTAGAGACCCCCAAATCTAACATTGGTGGTCAGCGGTGAGGATTCTGGACTTGCATTTGTGACTCATGTACAGTGATTGGTGAACACTACTTAGTGAGTGCAGACCAAAACGCAACCACATACTTTAATAGCATTTTTTCTGGGATTTCCTATTTTTGCAAATGCCAAGTTCAGTCACTATGGAGAAACCGGCATCAGTAGCCTCTGTTGAATGTGATTGGGAAGAAGAGAGGCTAGAATGCTACACCCTTAAGCAGCTCAAGCAATTCTGCAAAAAGTTTAAAGTGTCCATGACCGGGATCTCCAGGAAGGAGGACCTCCAAAAGGCGCTGAGGGCCTGGGTCGAATCAAGGAGTGCCCCTGTGGAGGGGGCTGAGAATGCAGAAGGGCAGCTGGAGGGGCTATTGGGTCTAGGGGCTAGAAGACCACCTTCCCCAGTAGGTAGCAGTGTTTCTGCCAGAGGACTGTCTCCAGAGGAGTTGGAGGACAGGAAAGAGAGTAGGATGCACGAAATGGAGCTGACCAAACTCAAGCTGAATAAGCAGTTAGAATTCGAAATGCAAACAAGGAAATTAGCCCTAGAGGAAAAGAAAATGCAGTTTGAACATGAGAAAGTTTTGAGGGAGTTGGAATTGAAGGCCAAGAGCTTAGAGATTACTCCCTCTGGTGGCAGTGTACCGCCTGTGCCTGTTGAAGCTAGGGTGTATATTCCCAAAGATGTGGTGAAGGAGTTTTTTAAAAATGACGACATAGGGCAGTGGTTCAAAGCCTATGAGGTAGCCATGTCTTCCCACCGGGTCCCTGAGAAGGATTGGGGAGCGGGGTTGTGGGGACGGTTCCTCAGTGAAGGGCGGGATACCTTGTTGGATTTGCCCTCTGAAGTCTATAATTCGTACAGCCACATGAAGGATGCCTTAATGACTAGATATGGTTTGACCCCTGAGCTTTATAGGCAAAGGTTCAGGAACTGTAGTAAGATTGAAAGCAGTACCTGGGTTGAATATGTGACCTTCTTTTGCAGAGCCTTGGATGGTTGGGTAAAGGGTAGCAAAGCGACTGATTTTCAGGCGCTCTTTGATTTGATTGCCTGGGAGCACTTGTCCGGTAATTGTTTTCCTGAGCTACGCCAGCACCTGATTGATAGTAAGCTGACTAACCCTAGGCAGCTTGCTGAGGAGGCGGACCGCTGGGTGAGTACCCGGGTCCACAAGGGTCACGTGGGAGACTCCGCCAAGGGTGGGCAGGGTCCCCAGCAGAAGAGTGGGGGGACAAGGGTAAACAGAAGGAGTTCCATAAAGGGCCCCAAAGTAGACCCCAAGGGAACCAAGGGAAAGGTTCCCAGCCTCCCCCTGAGAAGAAGCCAGTGGCCCTGACAGGCCCCCCTGTTCACCAGGGACCACTGGTATGTTACAAGTGTGGCGCCCCTGGCCACAAGGCAAACGATCCTCGTTGCCCTTTGCATGGAAAACCAGCACCCACCAGTGCAGTCCCCCGGCAGTTGGCTAGTGTAGCCCTGGGGGAGGAGTTGGGTGCCCAAGGTGGGGGGATCCCACAGTGTTTTCCCTTGTCTCATTAGGAGACTCTGAGATGGTCCCTAGGACCCCGCTGCCTGAGAACACTAAGAAATACAGGCAGTGGGTGACCATCAATGGCCATAGGGTGGAGGCTCTGAGAGACACAGGAGCCAGTGTGACAGCTGTCAAGTGTCACCTGGTGTCTAAAGAGCAGGTTATCCCTGATGCATTCTATCCGGTTGTTGCCGCTGACAACACAGAGAGTCACTGCAAGGTGGCTCAGGTTCCCTTTGAGTGGGGGTCTCGGGTACTCTTCAAGTAGCTGTGAGGCCAGCCATGCCTGTTGACTGTTTGTTAGGGAACGATTTGGAGAGCTCACCTTGGGCTAAGGTGGAGCGGAGTGCGCATTTAGAAATGTTGGGCTTGCCTGATTGGGCATGTGTGACCACCCGGTCAATGGCAGCTAAAGGTGTTCAAGAGGACCTGGAGCCTGAGAGGGAGGCCCAGGTGCCTGCCGGAGAGAGAGGAGGCAGGGGGCGCGGGAAACCGGCCCCCGAGGTTCCCACGGTCCAGGAGGAGGCAGACCCTGAGGGGGATGCCCTGGAGCCTACAGGGGAACAGGTAGCTGAACTGGGGGACCTACCTGAGCTGACCCATTGGCAGCAAGAAGGAGGACCCTCCAGGGAAGAGTTCTGCAAGGAGCAGAACACATGCCCTTCTCTCGTGGGTCTGAGGCAACAGGCCACAGACCAGGCAGCAGGTGCTCAGTCTGGATCACATTGGGTTTACTGGGAGAATGGTCTCCTGTATTCAGAGCCTAAGGTTGCTGAGCCTGGGTCAGCCCGTGTGCTGGTGGTACCCCAGCGCTTCAGAGCCTTCCTACTGGGGTTGGCTCATGATGTACCGTTAGCGGGACATCTGGGGCAGGACAAGACCTTTGACAGGCTTGTTACCCATTTCTATTGGCCCCAGATGCGCAGGAGTGCCGCCACTCACTGCAGAACATGCCAGACTTGCCAGGCAAGTGGAAAGAGTGGGAGGAAGCACAAGGCTCCTCTCCAGCCATTCCCTGTGGTCAGCACCCCCTTTGAACGGGTGGGTATTGACATTGTGGGGCCACTGGACCCCAAGACAGCCATGGGCAACAGGTTTATCCTGGTCTTGGTGGACCATGCCACCCGGTACCCTGAAGCCATCCCTCTGAGGACAGTGACGGCCCCCGTGGTGGGACGGGCACTGATGGGAATTTTCTCACGTGTGGGATTCCCTCAAGAGGTGGTGTCTGACAGAGGTACCAACTTCGTGTCCAAGTACATGAAGTCCCTGTGGCAGGAGTGCGGTGTAACTTACAAGTTCACCACTCCTTACCACCCTCAAGGAAATGGTCTGGTTGAGAGATTCAACCGGACCCTCAAGGGCATGATTATGGGTCTGGAAGAACCCATGAGGCGTAAATGGGACGTCCTCTTACCATGCCTGTTGTTTGCATACCGGGAGGTGCCACAGAAGTCTCTAGGGTTCAGTCCCTTTGAGCTCCTCTATGGACACCCGGTGCGAGGACCTCTGAGTTTGGTCAAGGAAGGCTGGGAGCAATCTCCCAGGAAACCTCCCCAGGATGTATACAGTTACATGCTGGCCTTCAGGAACCAGACTAGGCGTTTCAGAGAGCTTGCTGAGGCAAATCTGGAAGCCAGCCAGGAGGAGATGAAGCGGTGGTACGACCAGAATGCCACTCTGGTAGAGCTTCAGCCTGGTCAGAAAGTGTGGGTCATGGCCCCTGTGGAGCCCTGTGCGCTCCAGGACAGGTGGACCGGCCCTTTTACGGTGGTGGAGCGCAAGAGTCCAGTTACCTATTTGGTGGACTTGCAGTCTCCCAGGAACCCCTTGCGGGTCCTGCATGTGAACCGCCTGAAGCCCCACTTGGAGAGGTCCCAAGTGGGCATGCTCTTAGCTACAGATGATGGAATGGAGGAGGAGACCGAGCCTCTTCCTGACCTCCTGTCAGCCCGAGAGCAAGATGGATCAGTGGAGGGAGTAAACCTCTCTACCTCCCTGACACCTGAGCAGCAGGGTGACTGTCGCCAACTGTTGGGACAGTTCCCTGACCTGTTCTCCCTGGTTCCCAGTGTCACTCATTGGTGCGTCCATGATGTGGACACTGGGGACAGTCTTCCTGTGAAGCACAAGGCTTACAGGGTGACTGACAGGGTCAGAGCCTGCATCAAGGAGGAGGTCTCCAAGATGTTTGCGCTAGGGGTGATTGAGTCCTCTAACAGCCCTTGGGCCAGCCCCGTGGTCTTGGTTCCAAAAGCTGCCGCGCCTGGTGCCACACCAGAACTCCGGTTCTGTGTGGACTACAGGGGACTCAATTCCGTCACCAGGACTGACGCCCACCCCATCCCCAGAGCTGATGAGCTCATAGATCGGTTAGGGGCTGCGCGGTACCTCAGCACGTTTGACTTAACGTCTGGATACTGGCAGATCGCCTTGACTGATGGGGCAAAGAGAGGTCAGCATTCTCCACACCAGATGGGCACTACCAGTTCCGGGTGATGCCCTTTGGGATGAAGAATGCCCCTGCCACCTTTCAGAGGTTGGTCAACCAGGTGTTGGTTGGACTGGAGGATTTCAGTGCCGCCTACCTGGATGACATCGCAGTGTTCAGTGCCCGTTGGGAAGAGCATCTGCGCCACCTCTGGGAAGTGTTGATGGCGCTGCGGAGGGCAGGCCTCACAATCAAGGCGAGTAAGTGCCAGATTGGGCAGGGTTCTGTGGTGTACTTGGGACACCAGGTTGGGAGCGGCCAGGTGGCGCCCCTCCAACCGAAAATTGATACCATTCTGGCTTGGGAGCCCCCAAGACCCAGACAGAGGTGAGAGCCTTCCTAGGACTCACCGGGTATTACCGGAGATTCGTCAAGGGGTATGGCAGCATTGTTGCCCCCTTGACCGAGCTGACTTCCAAGAAGCAGCCCAGGAAAGTGATTTGGACTGACGCCTGTCAAAAAGCTTTTGACACCTTGAAGACTGCCATGTGCACGGCGCCTGTGCTCCAGGCACCCAACTTCTCCAATGAGTTCATTGTTCAGACCGACGCTTCAGAGCATGGTGTAGGGGCTGTTCTATCACAGATCAATGAGGAGGGCCTAGACCAACCTGTAGCCTTCATCAGTAGGAGGTTACTTCCCGGGAACAGAGATGGAGTGCTATCGAGCGTGAGGCATTTGCTGTGGTCTGGGCACTGAAGAAGCTGAGACCATACCTGTTTGGGACTCACTTCCGGGTTCAGACAGACCACAGGCCCCTCAGATGGTTGATGCAGATGAGGGGTGAGAATCCAAAGCTGTTGAGGTGGTCCATTTCCCTACAGGGGATGGACTTTACGGTGGAACACCGCCCTGGTACAGAACACGCCAATGCTGATGGACTGTCCAGATTTTTCCGCCTTAGCGATGAGAACTCCCTAGGGGTAGGATAGTTCTCCCCACATTTCAGCTGGAGGGGACACGTGTTAGACCTGGCATCCTTGGCGTGGGTCTCCCTTCCCTTTTTCGTAATGCCTCCACTGTTGCCGATATGTTTTTGCTGGACTAGATGCTCATGGGCACTTTGCCGCTGCTAATCAGTGCCAAAGTGCAAGTGCTCCCTATCGTTAATTGATATATGTATTAGTGACTCCATGATTGGATGATTGGTTTACTTGTCAGTCCCTAGTACAGTGCACTCAGTGTGCCCAGGGCTTGTAAATCCAATGCCGCTGGTGGGCTTGCAGCACTGGTTGTGCCACCCACAGAAGCAGCTGGTAAAATGTGTCTCAGGCCTGCCATCGCAGAGCCTGTGTGCAGCCTAGGGCTGCCATGTCGACTTGGTGAGTACACCCACTTACCAGTCCCTAAAACCTTCCCTTTACTGCATGTTGGTCACCCCTAAAGCAGGCCCTAGGGCAGGGTGCATTGTAAGTATAAGGTAGGACATGCCCTGGTGTGTGTGGCATGTCCTAATAGTGAATTACAGCCATTTTCGTTTTTCACTAGTGCAAGGCTACCTGCTCCCCATAGGCCAGAATGGGCAGACTGACTATTACACCTTATAGTCAGAACTGACCCAGGGAACATGGTAGAAAAACGAATTTAGTATGCCTGAACTCAGGATGATAAAATACATCTTTTAGTGAAGTTGGTTTTAACATTCTGTGTTCGAAAATACCACTTTTAGAAAGTGGGTATTTTCTTGCCTAACTATCCAAGCCTGCCTCTGCTAGGTTGTGTATTCCTTGTCTGGAGATTGAGTGACAGGGGCTGGGGGTGGCTACCGGAGACAGGGTGAGTCAGCGCAGGGCTGAATAGAAAGATCTGCATCCAGAGTGGAGGGAGGAGTTGCACCTGGGTCTGAATAGGGCTGTGCCTGCCTTCCACAATGCTGGCTCCACCTCCTGCCGGGCGGCTGAGCACTCTGCCCCACATTCTGAAAGGAAAGAAGGAGTCAGAAAAACAAAGTGCTCCAGGACTGACCAGAACTGGTTTTGGACTAGGCAGAGGCCTCTCTGCCTCCAGAGAACAAAGAGAATCAGGGTATAAGAGGGGCACCCAGACCCCAGGAAAATCAGATCACTTTTGGGAACAAGAAGAAACCTTTGCTGAGGAGCGGAACCAAGAAGAAACTGAGGAGAGACTATCCCTAAGCCTGAAGTGCTGCTTGGGGGATTGGCCTGCAGTGGTTTGCCTGACTGCCAAAGAGAGGAGAAAGGAACTTTTGCTTTGCTGTGACTTTCATCAACTTGTGAAGGATCTCCAAGGGCTTGGAAGAGAGCTTGCCCCCTGACCGAAGTCCCAGGACCATTGGACTTCACCCCCTTTGTGAATTGCTGCTGGAAACTCTGTTTCAGTGGCTACAGAGGTAGGGAGCTGTGACCGACTCTCACGACCGACTCGGTGTCCTGCAAGCACCGCATCGAAGCACCGTCTCGCCCTGCAACGCACGGCCCTGGTCTCACCGACTCCGTCAACGAGCCGCTGCCTGCACCGCATCGAGGGACAACGCGTCCTGCAACGCTTCGCTACGCCGAATCGAACTGGTCCGACCGACACGGTCACTGCTGCTGAGTTCGAGTCCTGTGACCGCACCGGAGTTGGGCACCGCTCGCACGCTTTGCGACGCACCGCCCGACTCGCACCGCCGTCCGGACTGATCGACGCCAGCTCCTGAATCCGGCTCCGTCGCCGCACCGCAACCTGCCAGCACCGCATCGAAGCACCGTCTCGCCCTGCAACGCACGGCCCTGGTCTCACCGACTCCGTCTCGACGACGTCAACGAGCCGCTGCCTGCACCGCATCGAGGGACAACGCGTCCTGCAACGCTTCCATTTTTGCATCGCGACCGCGACGAACAGCCATCCGGCTCGCACGCCCGTGCCTGCCGCTTCAAGTAAAAGGTACTGTGACCGAGTCTGTCTACGCTGTGTTGGCCCGTCTCGACGCGGTCAGCTGGATTTGTTAGACTCTGTTTGTTCTCGACATCGCCGTAGCCGGAGGAGGCTACCGACTCGCACAGAACCTTGAATTAAGCCTTTTTGATCAGAACTAAGTATTCTTAACAGTATTGTGGATTATTTTTGTCGTTTATGGTCTTGTGATAAATCTATATAAAGTATACCTATTTTTATAAATATATAACCTGTGTGGTGTCCATTTGTAGCGTTGTCACTGGATTACTGTATGTGTTCACAAATGCTTTACACACTGCCTCTGAACTAAGCCTGTCTGCTCGTGCCAAGCTACCAAGAGGGTGAGCAGGGGTTATTTCGGGAGTGTACCTACTTTCCCTGACTAGACTCAAGGGTCCCTATTTGGACAAAGGTACCTACCTCTGCCAACTAGAGACCCCCAAATCTAACAGGGAGATTTAGATAAATGGAGATCTAGGTGGGCCAAGAAAAAGGAAGAGGCAAGAACAAGTAGAACAGCATCTGAATATGTGATGAAGGAAGCAGGAAAAGCAGATCAAATGTATCCAATGCGAGAAGTTGCGGGAGGAGGATATGTACATGTCCCATGGAGCAGACAGGATATTTTGTCATTTACGAATGATTTTCCAAAGTTGAGAGAAAAACTAATTGAATGGTACAAGCAGGTTGAAAGGTTTGTGAAGGTGTCAAAGGTATTGTTGAAGGATTTGGATGGTCTGTTTGACATAGTGGTACCTGCCGATTTATGGACAGATTGTAAGATCACAGTGGATTGGCCAAGTGATGAGTATCCCAGAGATCCAAAGACAGGTGCCCCGTCAAGTGATGTGATGAAAAGTACCAGCAGGTGATAACATACCTGAAAGGGAAAATACCACCGAAAAAAACAGATTGGGTAAAAATAGATCGAACTACCCAAGAAGCCAGTGAATCAGTACATTCTTACTATGAGCGTCTATTGCAGGTGTTTAAACAGTATAGTGGATTTGAGGACATTGGAGACAAAAACATGAGTCAGTTTGTGTATCGGTTTGTTTACGGTCTGAAGCCAGAGATTTGTCAGATGATTAAACAACACGCTGTGTTGGCAGGGAAAACCCATAGATGAAATTTTGAAATATGCGAAATATTGTGGAGACGATATTGAAGATAGACACAAGAAATTGCAGGAAAAAGTGATGTGGGCACAGGTGAAAATGGCAGAGAAGCAGGGAATTAATTTGGAAAATCCGAGTGAAAATCCAGGAAAAGATTCTGGAACGAGTGGTGATACTGGGAATGGTGGAAAATTTAGAGGACGAATGAGTAGAGAAGAAGCTAAAAAGAAATTTCCTTGTCATGGATGCAGAAAATTGGGGCATTGGAAGGACGAGTGTAAAAAGATTCGAAATAATAATGGCCCAAATCAAAACTTAAATCCACAGATGCAGAATGACTCACAGCAGGGTGTAAATCCCCAGAGTCAGTTGCCACCTCCACCTGTTCAGGGTAATGTAAGCAGAGTAAAGCACGGTACAGACATCGGATACCCAGGAGGAAGTGGTAAGAATGATTATATGACATCACAATTTCTTTTGCAGGACAATTTCAGTGAATTCAACTCATGACGGTGCCTAGGAGAGGGGAAGAAGGAGTGCGTACTTGGCGCATCCTTACAGGTAGATAACAAGAGATGAGTTGCCAGAAGAAGTAAAAGGTACAGTAAACCCCATAGTATGGGATTTCACTGGAAAAGAAGTAGGACTTATGGCTAAAATAGATCCAGTTCAAGTTACTGTAAAAGAATGTGCAATTTTCCCAAATACCAGACAGTACAAAATGAGTGCAGAAGTAAAAGCAGGAGTCATTGAAGAAATCAATCGAATGGTAAAACAAAACATTCTAAAAGAAGTAATGAGTAGCCCATGCAATTCACCGATCATGGGATTAAAGAAACCTAATGGAAAATATAGGATTGTTCAGGACCTGAGGAAAATTAATAAGATTGTAGAACCATGTTGTCCCATAGTACCAAATCCTGCAGTAATTCTATACCAGATCCCTTGGAATGCAGGATGGTTCACAGTAATTGATTTATGTCAAGCATTCTTTTCAATACCATTGCATCCAGACAGCCAGTATCTTTTCTCATTCAAATTTGAGAATAAAGTCTATGTGTGGAATCGTGTTCCTCAGGGGTACACCGAAAGTCCTTCCATCTTCAATCAGATACTGAAAAAGTGTCTTGAAAAACTAGTGATGCCAGGAAGCTCAGTCTTAGTCCAATATATCGACGACTTATTAGTGGCGTCGACCACCAGAGAAGACTGTGTTGTTGATTCCATAGCGTTATTAAATCTTTTGGCTGAGGAAGGGCATAAAGTCTCACCTGAAAAGTTACAGTTTTGCAGGACAGCTGTTAAATATCTGGGACATCAAATTGAGAGGGGAAAAGAAGAATAACCTCTGAAAGAGTAGAATTAATAAAAAGAATGCAAATGCCTGTAACCCAAAGACAAGTACGAATGTTCCTAGGAATAGTAGGTTACTGTCGACAATGGATACCAAATTTTTCCATGTTAGCTAAGCCCTTAATTAACATGACCAAAAAGAAAGCAAAGGACCCTGTTGAGTGGGAGGATGAAAGTGTAGAAGCTTTTGTAAAATTGAGAAACGCTCTTTGTTCAGCACCTGCCTTAGGCATGCCTGATTATAAAAGAGAATTCGCATTATTCTGTCAAGAGAGAGAAAATTGTGCACTTTCTGTCCTAACTCAGAGACATGGACTAGACAGACGTCCTATAGCGTATATTTCTGCTACATTGGACCCAGTAGCAGCCGCGTTGCCAGGATGCTTAAAAGCATTAGCAGCAACTTGTTTGAGCATTGAACAAAGCGAGACAATCGTGATGGGACATCCTGTAAAGGTGTATGTTCCACATGCAATGTGATTCTGTTGACAAGAACCCGAACTCAGCATCTTACTCCTAGTCGGCTGACTAAATATGAGAGGATAATAATGGGTGCTGAAAATGTGACCATGGTAAGGTGTACGATAATAAATCCAGCAACTTTATTGCCAGACCCATATCATGAAACAAATAAAGATGACGAAGAAGATGAACATGATTGTGTACAGATTACAGAATTATGTACAAAACCACGCCCAGACATTGAGGAACAGCCTCTTAAAAAGCCAGACAGGGAGCTATTTGTCGATGGATCATGTCAAAGACATGAAGATGGTAAACTAACTGCTGCCTATGCAGTATGTGAATTAACTGGAATAGTTGAAGCATCCTATTTACCAGGAGTAAAATCTGCACAAGTAGCTGAATTGATTGCATTAATAAAAGCTTGCAAAATTGGGAGGAATCAGAGAGTAACTATATTGACTAATAGTCAATATGGTTACGGGGTTGTGCATGATTTTGGCCAACTGTGGATGCAGAGGGATTTCATGACTTCTTCAGGATCCCCCATTAAAAATGGACAATTTGTAAGGGAATTGCTTGAAGCAATACAATCACCAAAAGAATTGGCTGTGGTGAAATGTGCCGCACACCAGTCAGGAGATGACTGGGTGGTAGTCGGCAACAGATATGCGGACCTGGTGGCTCAATATTGTGCCAAAACCAGAACGTCAGTCAATAAGAGGGTGGAAAGGATGGGAATCATCTGCCAACTTATGCTGTATATGCCACCAGAAACTTGGAATGAAGTTAAGAAATTACAAGATGAGGTTGACGAAAGTGAGAAGAATTTGTGGATCAAAGTGGGTTGTTCCCAAAGAGGAGATGATGAAGTGTGGATCAGTGCAGATGGCAGACCAGTCATGCCAGACTGTTTACTCTCACAAATGGCCAGAATGCATCATGGAGACACACACATAGGGAGAGATGCAATGATTAGGCTGTTCAGACAAAATTGGTACAATCCAAAATTCAGGGCTGTTGCAGAGAGTCTTTGCCAGAGATGTTTAACTTGCCAAATGCACAATCCAGGCAGGAAAACGATAATTGGGTTTGGGAAGAATGGAAAAGCAGAGGGCCCATTTATAAGACTCCAGTTTGACTTCATACAGTTACCACCATGTAGAGGGCTGAAATATGTACTAGTCATAGTGTGCCTGTTTTCCAAGTGGGTGGAGGCTTACCCTACTAGAAGAAATGACAGCATTACAGTCGCAAAACTGTTGCTACGAGAGCTTATACCAAGGTTTGGTTTTTCAGTATCTTTGGAATCAGATAGAGGAAAACACTTTAATAGCGAAGTGATCCAGATAATCTGTGAAGCATTTCAAATCAAACAGAAATTGCACTGTGCATATCGTCCAGAGGCTTTTGGAGCGGTTGAACAATTGAATGGCACTATATAATCAAGATTGGAAAAAATGTGTGCATCAACATCATTAGAGTGGCCAGACGCATTGCCACTTGTCTTGATGGGAATAAGAAGCATACCTGACAGAACGACAGGATTGAGCCCCCATGAAATAATGATGGGAAGAGCAATGAGACAAACACATGTTCCCACAAACAAATTAGTAAATATATCTGATGATATGGTTCTGGATTATTGCAAAGGATTGGCTGACCTAGTGCGTTCTGTCTCTCATCAGGTTGGAGAAGACGCAGTTTCCAGGCAGCCTGAACTAGAACATGATCTGAATCCTGGTGATTGGGTGGTAGTGAAGAATCACACCAGAGAAACGTGTCTATCACCCAGGTGGAGCAGACCTTGTCAAGTTATATTGACCACCAATACAGCAGTGAAGTGTGCAAGATTTCCTAATTGGATTCACGTAAGCCACACAAAGAGAGTACCAGACCCTGAAGAAGAGAATCCACAGACAACGCCAATCACTGAAGAAGCTGAAGGTTGCCCAGTTGAGGAATCTCAGGCTAGAGGTTCGAGGGAAGCTGACGGAGAACAACCGAGCACAAGTCAGGATTGGATACCAGTGGTAGAAGTGCCTGAAGTATACCACAGAACGAGAAATCAAACTAAATTGGAAGAAATTGAAGAAGATCAGATAGGTGAAGAAGAAACAGTTGAGGATCAAGAAGACAAGACAGTAAAAGATCCTGAACAAAATCAGATAGGGAAAGAAAATTGGACTCAAAACAGTGAAGATCTAATAAACTTTGAAGAGGGACAGACAGGTTTAGAAGAATCCGGTCAGGCTGCAGAAGTTCACAGTGCAATAAGCCCTGATCAGAAGCAGTTAGATCAAGAAGAATACAATGAAGAAAAAGGGGTCGATAAAAATGAACTTAAAGAAATAAACAAAGAACAAGGTCAACTGTTGGAAACTCACAGTGGTGCTGTTACAGAGAAACCAATCAGACCTGAAAAGGAACAAACAAAAGAAGCAGTAATCAAAGAAAACAAAGCAGTATTAAGCAGTGAAAATAACAAGATCTCTGAAGACGAAAACAGAGAAACAGTGCCAATCAAGAAGACAAGAAAAGGAGATCATTGGCCAAGTGTCATTAAAAGAGTAAAGTACCACATAACAACCAGAAGTGAAGATCCAGAACAAGTACCTGAAGTGACAAGCCAAACCAAACAAGAGAAAAAGTCAGGAAAAAGAAAAAGTAAAAGACTGAGACTTGTGAATAACAAATTCAAGGGTCCTGACTGGACTTATATTATTCTTGAAGATTTTGTAAGCTCAGAGTCAAGTGACAGTGGTGGCGAAGGAACAAGTGCAGAACTAACTTACGAAGAAGAAACAAGACCACCCTGACTAAGCAAAAGAATAAGCTAAAGAAAAGAAGAAGAGATAAGAAGAGCAATCTTCCTTGTCGAAAAATGCCTGATGATAGAGTTACTGGGAGACCAAAACGAAATTGTTGTAGAAGATGCTGTGCAATTTGCATATGTAGTCTAGTATTGGTGCTTATAGTATGGTTAGTCCTGATTGTAGCAGTTCCTTACCTTATGATAATAGATAAGAAGATTAATAATGAAACTAAAGGGAGGACAGCAAACATAAAGGGCAATAGAGTAGAACTAATGGCAGAAGATGAGGCAGAAATTCATCATGAAATAGCTGATAACGACACTAGTCTAAATGTGTTCACAAAGTTATTGTTTCAGTATGTAGATACAATGGAAGTTAGTAATTGTTATGTCTGTATGAAGTTACCTGAATCAGTAGCGGAAGGATTAACATACCATCACTTACCACTGACATATGGCATCTCATGTAGTGTATTAACAAGTTTATTTTATAGAACAGGTAGACTACAGTATTATTATTCAAACTTAGATGTGATATTTTCTGAGGTTCCGATTCGCAAGAGTATGAACCCAGTGCTTAGTAGTCAAGACGCACAGTTTATGGGAGAGTTTTTCTTAACAATGAAATCAATAGATATAACACATGCACATAGACACAATCTAACATGTTCTTTATTAGAAGAAGAGAAGATACTTTTGAATTTAGTAGAAGATAGAAGACAAGATTTTCAAAAGAAGGCTTCGGAGCATAAGGCTCATTTACCACCTTGGACAGAGAAAGAAGGAAGTTATACACCTAGCAAAGCTCAAGCTGCTATGGCTCTGGATTTCGTAAAGACAGGGAAAATTTGTCTACATAGATTAAGGACTGACTATAACAATGTTTTCATCGGTACCAGTGAATGTGAACACAATTTTTAATTCTTGGAGGTTGGGGACTCAAGGGAGGAACAGATTCAGTTTTTCCTGGAATCTATTATGTATGCGGGAATAAGGCTTACTTTAGGCTTCCTGCACGGTGGTATGGAAGTTGTTATTTTGGAATAGTTTTTCCAAAAATATACCACGTAAAAAGAAACACTGGAAGCAATGAAAACAATAACGAATTAATACGTAGTAAAAGAGCTAGTTTTTCAGAAATTGTAGGTGATATATTTGGTGCATTGATACCTTCAGTGGGAATAATTCTGAACTCAAGGAAAATATGTAAATTGTCTACAGTGGTTGATCGTTTATCAACGGATACTGCTGGAGGTTTTCTAATGATTAATGCGGAAATGGTTGCGATTAGATCTATGGTGATGCAAAATCGACTTGCCCTTGATATTATATTGGCAAAGGAGGGAGGAGTCTGTAAATTTTTGAGGACGAAACATTGTTGCACTTATATTCCTGATAAGAGTGCAGAAATTGGAACGTATATTCAGAACATAATTAAACTTGAGAAGGAACTTAAACCACTGGAAGTTGATAGTGTATGGGAAAGATTGACAAATAGTATCTCGTCAATTGGAACCTGGTTTGCTAATGTAGGAAAAGGACTTATAGGTCAAATATTAGTACCCCTAGCAGGGATAGCAATAATAATATTGTCAATAACAATATGGTGCAAATGCTGTAGAAAGAATGGAACATATAAGGTGACAGGAAGAGGAAAGAAACGAAAGGTAGATGAAATCGAACTAGAAGAATGGAGAAGTGATTTATACAAGAAATTAAAAGGAGACTGTAAGAATAGAAAAAGTAAAAATGAGAATGAAACGATTTGCTAGAAGTTGACATCTGATTGAGGGTAGTGTTTTTGATGGCTCAGAAACGCCATCAGAGAGGGGATTGATGGAGCAAGGTTTCAAAAACAAGACTTGCTTGTACGCAATCCTCCTCATAGTATTAATTTATTAAACTTGTATTGTCAATACTAACATTTGCATTCACAAACACAAGAGGGACAGAAGCTTGCCTATGTGTTTTACTAATGAATAACGCTTGTCTGTAATACAAAATGGCCGCTAAAAGCGCGGGACTTCATTGCGCATGTCGCAACCTGATCACATGGTGTGACGTCTTTCTTTGCTTGGTGGGAAACTTCTGATTCTGCGCAGTGTGCATTAAAATGGCCGCTTAATGTTTTCACATGCTTAAGCTTGCTCTCATGTCATTATTAAATTGTCGTTTTCTTAATGCTACTAATGCAGGATAGTATTATAATTAAATGGGAATAGAGTAGGGAAAGTGGGTATACAGTGAAACGTTTTATTTGTGATTTTAATATTTTCTTCTTGCACTTTTAGTAATTCGTAAACTTGGGCCTGGGTTGGTGACTTGAAACTCGAGAGACAGATAGTTCTGCGCATGTGTCCTGTGTGCCTGCCAAGTGAAGTCAACTTGGACGTCTCCCAAGGCCATGACCCGTTGGCCGAAGATGATGTACTTTATGTTTCCTGTGGACATAATGATACTTTTCCCCTGTAAAATGTATAACATTTGTCGTGAGACGGGTGGGAAATAAAGTGAATGTATTAATTTGAAGGGGCGGGAAGCTATAAACAATAGGCTTCACAATTTAGGCCAAAATTGACATGGTGCGAGAATCCACCCCTGTCCCTGTCCAATCAGAAGTAGTGGCCCCATATTTTAGCAACATTAAGGGGAGGTACATGGGCGTAGAAGGGTATAATAGAATATAGCATTAGTTAATTAGTCAGAACAGAATATACCGAAGGAAGAGCAAGATTCCATAGAGCACAGACTCTCAGAACATACAGAAGAGCTCCAGGCTGCCATGCTGATCGGTTGCTGACTGAATTCCTGTCCGGAAGAGGTCCTGAGGAGGGGGCGGCGGAGTCCATTAGAACGGGAGAATCGAGGAGAAGCCGAGTACCAGAGAGGGGAACGGCGCAGGCGTCGTTATAGAGAGGTCACTGGTCCTGTCCTGATCCTGAAAGAAGTCTTTGCTCTTCATCCTTCCTGGGTCCTATTCTTTCCAACTCCTTGGCTAAGGGGCTTGGTTCTCGCATTTAGGTAACTATACTGCAACCTTTAGTTGTGCTGCTGTCTCTATCCTCTCATTTTTCCTTAAACACTGTCATTTATTAGCAAATTCGTTCCTATGCTTTCTCTTGGGTATTCTGATCAAGTACCGTGTTTTCTGTATTTTACTCTGCTAAAACTTTAGATAAACAATTTAAAACTTCCTGACTCAGTGGTTATTTCAGGATTATGTACTATAATGAATGTCACTCATTTTAAACTTCCCAATTAGCAGAGGATCCATTGGTAAGTTATTACTCTTCAATCAGAAGGTAATTGGTAGCAGGGATTTTGATAAAAGAGTACATCTGACACCCAGCGTAAGTATTAGTGTAGTATGAATGTATGGGCCCAAGTGAGTATATGGTGTATGAATGCTGTTTGCTAATATTGCGCTGGATCAGTTTTCTGGTAGCAGAGGATGGTTTAGGGTTATCGGCAGTTTTGAACGAGTGACTGTTATCCAGACTCCCAGTAGGTCCTCTTTGATCCCTAAACATCCTATAAAATTGGCTAAAGCCAATTGGCATATTTACCTTTTAAGTAAGACCACTGTGCCATGGTACAGGAAGCCCATCAATGACGTGCACATATAACTTGTGGCTGCAATGTATAATTGCTCCACCCTTATGAGTAATAGCTGTACAATTCTGGTTTCAGGCCTTCCTTTGTAGCCTGATTGGCTGCAGCCTAAAATGCTGCAACGGCACATCAATATAAACTGTTTTGCCATGTAGAAAATCCTACTTTTAAGCATTACATCAGACACCTCTAAGTGTGCCTTGGGCTAGGAGCTTAATGTATCAAAGTGATACATCCTAAGTTTTAAAATTAGTGTGTCCCCATACTAATTAGATAAACGTGTTATTTTCATTGTATAGGATACAATTACTTTTGCTATGGAGAATGCCTATGATTAAAAGTTACTTTTTCACAACAAGGAATAGGAAAATCCTACAATGTTTGTTCAAACAGTGTTGTGAATATTTAATACAAATCCAGTTCGGTGATGAAGATACTATTATGTTAAATATAGTGTATAGGTGGCTTTATAAAAACTTACTTTGTGGTGCCTGGAAGCTTTAGCATTGATTAATTCAATTCTACTGTTTTTTCTGCCCTTTAATGACTGTAATTAGTATACCGATGTGGTGCAAAATACGTTCCCTACTAGGAAAACTAGGAGGAGTAATCACTGACCACTTACCTTGGAATTTTTTACAGTAATCCTAGTTGTCCAGTATAATTTCAGTAAAGGACATTTGAATATCTTGAATAGTTTAATGATGTACCAGCTTCCAATTGTATTTTGGGAGAAGCCATATTCTTTAATATTGGAATATAAGTCCAGTGCTCTGAAAATGAATTATATGCTCAATAGGTCTGATTCAGCACATACCGTGAAGCCCCAGGGCTGTTGTATATTTTTTTCATTCTGCCAGCCTGCTTTCAGAATGAACATCTTGCCAAGCACTGAAACAAATTCTTCACGTTTCTTAATTTTGCAGCATGGGGGAAATTATCAGAAGAGAACAGAGAGAAGATGAGCTTATGTTAGGAAAAAGGATAGTGTGGGTTGCAGGCTCTGGATTGGTACCAAAAATAATTAACACGATTAAGTAAACCTCTATGTCTGCTCTCTAAATGTGCTTGCTGGGTTGTGCTGAATTTGTCCCCAGTGATCTGCATCCACCAGGGAAGGACTATGTGTATATATTTGTATTAACTTAGCACAAACATAGGTGGCGAGCAACAGAGCTCTGTGCATTAATGGGGATTTACATATGTTAAACAGAACCACTTAGATCAAATTTTTTCAGTGGCCTCACTCACATTTCATATAGCTACAATTTGATGCAGAGACGTTAAGGGATTTGCTTGGACTGACACGATTTTCCATGAACCAGGATTAGAATCTACGTGCCCACCTTCATTTGGCTAACCACCACTAGCCCACACGCCCCCTCGAATATATTAAGAAATTAATTTGTAGCATTAATAAAAATTGCAAGTGGTTATGTATATATCTCACTTGTAGTCTTACTATTTAAACATGGTAAGAACAATGTATCAGTGCACAAGATCACATCTGTCAAGAGAGTTGTAAATGCAATTTCCTATCAGCATAATAAATCAATAGTATGATAAAAGGCTAGCACTGTATACTTAACACACACAATCTAAACACAGATTAAGTCCCAACGCAGGGTACAATACAATTCATTTAAAGCCTCAAATACAAAATTTATGTATTGTACAGCACCTTGAAATAATCCCTCTGTTTGACATTAGTGAAAGAAAATGTAATGGCGTTTTTGTGTCACGCCGAAGTATTCTGTGCATGTCTGGAATCACTTAGTGTGGGAGCTTGTCACTGACAATGACTTCTGATACACAGTTAGCTGGACTGGCTGTACACAGTTTCCTTCACATTGGCTCTCTCTACATTCCTCTACTGAGAAAGAGATCTGTGAAAATAAGTTCTTCATCTAGAGAGAGAGAGGAAGGGAGACAGGGAGATAGAAATGTCAAACCCTAGTGAGATACAACTACTTTAAGTGTAATCTCATGTACTGGGCCGGTGTCGTAGACTTGTAAAACTCCTTTAGTGTTTCCTTCAAACTGCAGAGTGCATTTAGGAACTACGGGGCATATTAGCAAGACCCACGTTAAAATTATCGCCGTTTTAGCGGCAGGAAACTGCCGCTAAAACGGCGATAATGGGCTTGCTAATATGCGTTATAGAATTCCAATAGAAGCCCAGGTTAGATGTGCAGGACATCTAACCTGTCCTCTTTTAGTCTTCGACAGGTCCAGAAATTGTTCTGAAGTGGGTGTCTGGAGGTGCCACATTAATGCTTGGCAGTGGCTAATGGGTGGAAATGACTCCTGGGCTTGCCCTAACCAATGGGGTAAAGGTTCCCAGGATAACTTTGGGCATTTTCAAAATGGAGAAAGACTAGAGCCACACTAAACCTGGGCTCTGAGGGGGGATGTGTGTGTGTGTGCGTGCGTGTGTGTGGGTGTTTGTGTGTGTGTGTGTAGCATACTATGGTAATCCTACTGTCCTCCCACATCTAACAATAAAATCCAGTTTAAGGCAGCCTCTGTACCCACATTAAACCCAGAGACAGAAGTCTAGTATGACAAAAGCACAGTCCTTCAGCAACCACACAGTGGATTCACAAGAGTCGTCTTGGAATCTGTTCTCTCCCCTTTGAAGTGTGCCACAATGGTTATGTGTAAACCCAGAGCCATAAGTCTGGTAGGTCAAAAGCAGTGCACTTCAGCAAACAGACAGTGGATCTAGAAGAATAGTCTTGGCATCCTGTTATCTCCCCTTTCAAGCTTGCCCCATGTTTTAAACATGAACCCAGCAGACCTGTCAACCAGGATTTGACTCTTAAGCAGGATTTGACACTACATTGTCAAAAAAGATGCTCACAGATCCCACCCTCCGTACTCAGAGGAGTGATCTCTGCCCATTCAGGTCAGCCTTTTGTTTGCTCCTGGAATGCATTTTACATCTATTCACCTATTGAAAGCTAATTACTAGGTGGGGAAAGCAAGAGAGCCAATGCAAATTAGACTCCAGGACTTTTGAAAAGTTACTTCATCATTAAATTGCAATTTTAATAACTATTAAAAATAGTTCTTTAATTATTTTTTCTAGGTGGGGCCATTCCTGAGATACAGTATTATTATTTAAATCTGTACTCTGGTTTTTTACATAGGACAGCTAAGCTTTCCACAGTTACAATAGCTTTTGGGTGCTAGTCAGCGTAAGTACATGTTAAAGGTACATTTCTAAATGTCCTACTTTTAAATACCATGCACCCTGCCTTGTGGGCTACAAGGCCTGCATAGGGGTGACTTATCAATATTTAAAAGGGAGGTTATTACCTGTCAAACCTATTTATTTTGACAGGTCAAATTACAGTTTCTACAGAGCAACAATCAGGCTGCAATGGTTGCCCTGAAGCCATGTTTGCACTGTTACTGTAGTGTGTGGATGACACTATAGGTACTCCAGTCCAATAGTGGCATTTCATTGACATGTCCTTGGTAAATTTTGTGTCACATACTAAGGACTTAAAGACATTTTTAATATAGCAGTTAGGAGTATGACGATTTAATCATGTTGAAAGGGGGAGCACAGGCACATAACTACTGGTTAGCAAGGGTAAAGTGCACAGTGTTCTAAAGCCAGCAAACACATAGAACCCAACAAAAGGCACAATATCCAGGGTGAATATGCAGAAAAGGTGGATTTCCTACAAGAGGTATGGACAATACTCAAGCTGTTGTTTTGCTTTGCGATATGGAATTCATTTTTCTCAACTATATGCTTTGAAGTTGTCGAAAAGAAATATTTTGCTAAATTATTGGTAGAAAATGCACTAAAATTATTGTTAGCATTTTCATTCAGCTTTTCTAAAAGAATAATTCATTGCTCTGCTAAAAGTGCCTGTAGCTGCTAGACTGTCAAAACAGAATACATATTATCCGAGATCAATAATTCCCTCCTTGTGCTGCAGATTTAAGACCAATATGTCTCTTTGTTGATCTCGCTATGAATTTCTGGCATTTTTTTACACCTCAACAAACAAAAGAGCTATTCAATGTGACAAAATGTACATTTGCTTTCTTCATAATCTTCTTTATCTAGTTAGAAGTAAAGCAACAAAAAGTCCAAGTTACATCACATAAGTTTTCCTCAGCATAAAATACCCACTGCAACATATTATGTTAGGAGGAATTTGTTAAGTCCACATACACCATGCAGGTTTCTTCAATTAGAACAGGTAGTTCACCAAGGAGAGGAAGAGAAATTAAGGGAAGATAAAGATTTTCAGTTTTTTCATGAAAAAACAGTGAGTGGTAACTCTAATTGATGGGTGTTCTAAAAGTGCAAAGCTAAATAAGAGAATGCTATCCAATGGTAGGTAGTTTCTTTGAAAGGAGGTTGAACCTATAAGGTTGACACAGAAGAGTGGAGGGGGCGAGGGGGAATGTATTTAGGAATTTTGAATCTTAAGAACTCAAGCACTTCTCCAAATAGTAGATTGTACCTTTCAAAGAAGATTGTTAAATACTCCGAAATATAATGAATTTTAATAATCCAGTCTTGAACCAATGACTGCTGAAAATACATATTTTCTACTTTCCAAATGGGGCAGGGGGGCAAATAGGTTTGGCTTTTGCAACCACATAGAGCAGTACGAAAATGCAGTGGATACCTGGTTGACCATTGTCAGTTTTCTATCAAACTTATCCCCTAAGCTTTTGACACAAGACTGTGTGGCAGGAAAGGGACTGAGGGTGTCAGGCCACAGGGAGGTCATCCAAGCTAGAGGATCCTTGCCAACTGTCAGAATATTGTTTTTTCACTATTTACCTGTGGAAGCACAGGCCGGATAAACAGACGCGGAGGCTGTATGTATCTCTTAATTTTGACGGTGTCTTTTTATTATCTTAGTGATAGGGAAAGTTCGGACAAAAAAAAGAAAGGTTGTTGCGGGCTTCTGTTTTCCTCAAGGGGCCTCCTTCGGATTGTTCTGATGTGGTGTTCTCGGTCTCTTCCTTCTCTTCCCGTCTTCAGTGGTCTCCCACGGAGGCTCAATTTGAGAGAGGAAAAAGAGGGAGCAATCAGTAAGTGTACTTGGTGAGGTTCAGGAAGACGCGCACCCTTCACCACACCCGGTAGGTGCTGATAATCCACAAAGAAAGGAATTGTGCAGGAAACAAGGGGGGGTTGCCAGGACACATAAAAAGAAAAAAGAAAACCCAATATAATAGGACCTGGAAAGCTTCTTCACAGGTTGCCTAGTGTGGGGTGTAGAAATCCAGCTTTACTTAATCAGCCGGTCTCCTTAGGGTTTACAGAAGGGTAGTGGGCAAGTATATCCCTGAGGTCGGGATCACGAGATTGTGTCCTGTAGTCAGAAAGGTGCTCAGCGTGAGGCAGTATCTTGTGCACGCGTTATACCCAAGTGCCCGTTTTCCCTCCCTTCTCCCTCAGTCCCACCTCCCTGTTCGCCCCTCCCGTCGTCACTCACCGGCTCCGCGGCCGCTCTCCAGCGTCCTCCTGTGGATGCCACCAATCCTCACTCCACCGCTCGTCGTCCTCTTCGGATTCGGCGTCTTCGTCTCTGGTGCTGTTTCCTGATTCTTCTTCTCGCTCCGCTTCTCCCGCGTCTCCTGTGTCTGTCCAATTCGCTCTCTCGTTCTTTTTGAGGCAGTCCCTTTTCACTTGCCATGCATCTGTTCTTCCGGGGTCAGCCCCGCTTTCTTCCGCTACGTCAGCCCGGTGCCCTTCTCCCTGTGAGGATACACGATACGGGGGTGGGGTTATCCTCCCGTTTTTCCGGACGTCTTGGTTTTGTTTCTGGATTCCCCGGTACATGGAGGAGATGGTTGGACTGATGTCGGTCCGGGTACATACATCCTGCTTACATGGTGAGTCCCTCTGACATCCCTCTTCCCTTGCTGTCTTACTGGTACGGTTTGGACCCTCGGGATATCTGGACAGAAATTCAACGTTGACCTGGTCTACCCCTCTTCGGTGTTGTGTTTGAAACCTGTAGGGTTGAAGGGACAGGAACCACCTCAATACTCTCTCGTTATTGCCTTTGTTTCGTGCTAACCACTCTAGAGGGGCGTGATCTGTGTATAACATAAATTCTCGTCCCTCCAAATAGTACCGCAGGGTGTCAATGGCCCATTTGATAGCAAGGGCTTCCTTCTCTATCACGGCATAGTTCTTCTCTCTGGGAAACAATTTGCGACTTATGAACAGGATGTGTCTTTCTTCTCCCAGGGATGTATGTTGTGACAGTACTGCCCCGAGACCCCTATCTGACGCGTCTGTCTGCAGAATGAAGGGGCGAGTATAATCCGGGCTTGCTAAGACAGTTCTGGAAGTAAGGGAGGTTTTTAGGGTTTCAAATGCTTGGAGTAATTCTGGGGTCGGTTGCCGTAGTATGGCTTCTGTTTTCGCAGCCTTCTGCAACAGGTCTGTTAGAGGGGCAGCGGTTTGGGAAAAACTAAGGATAAACCTCCGGTAGTAACCCAGGAGTCCCAAAAAGGCTCGTAGGTCACGTTTGGTTTTGGGAAATGGGAACTGGGAAATGGCTTTGAGCTTATTGTTTTGTGGCCGGATGACACCCTCTCCTAATATGTACCCCAGGTATCTGACCGATTGAGCCGCCAGGTGACTTTTGGCGGGGTTGATTTTTAAACCATGATACCCCAAAGCCTGTATCACTGCACCCAGGTGTCCCAGATGGTGTTCCCACGTGTCACTATAGATGATGATGTCATCTATGTAAGCCGCTGAGTAGTTTCCATGTGGCCGTAAAATCTGGTTCATGGCCCTTTGAAAGGTGGTGTGGGCCCCGTGCAACCAAAAAAGGCAACACCCTAAACTGGAACAGCCCATCAGGGGTAGAAAAGGCCGTCTTTTCTTTGTCCTATTCTCTTAATGGTATTTGCCAATACCCTTTGCACAAGTTGAGGGTGCTGATGTACTTGGCTTTGCCCATCCGCTCAACCATCTCGTCTACTCTGGGTAGTGGGTAGAAATCAAACTCAGATATCTTGTTGACTTCCATGAAGTCAATGCAAAACCTCACCGAACCGTCCGGCTTTGGCACCAGGACGATAGGTGAACTCCATTCGCTTACTGACGGTTCAATAACACCCAGGCGCAACATTTGTTTGACCTCCTCTTTGATAGTGTTTCTACGTGCCTCAGGTATCCTGAAAGGCCTGAGGCGGACTTTCTTTCCCGGAGGGTTCTTATGGAGTGTTCCAACAAGGTCGTCCTTCCTGGAGTGAGGGAAAAGATATCTTGTAAAGGGTTAAGGGTGTTGACCAGGCTTTGTCTGAAGTCAGAAGACAACTCCTTATCGATACACTGGTCATATAAGGGTGCTGGGTTCAAAGCCACTCCAACTACCGCAGGGACAGCCCCCTCCCATTTTTTAAGCAGATTGATATGGTATATTTGTGACACTCCCTTGTTAGCATCGATCTCTATACGGTAGGTTACCGGGGTCACTTTTTCAAGTATGGTGTAGGGCCCTTGCCATTGGCCTAACAGCTTGTGATCCGAGGACTGTATCATGAGTAACACTGAGTCTCCCACACTGAGTGTCCTCTCTTTGGATTTTATGTCGCATTGGGTTTTCTGGTCCATCTGAGCCTCTTCCATGTTGTTCTGGACAATGGCCCGTATTTGTCCTAGATGGATTTTAAGATTGGACACATAGTCCACCAAGGGTCTGGTTACATTCTCCTCACTCTCCCAGGTTTCGTGGGCCATGTCTAACAGAGAGCGTGGCTGGCGGCCATACAGTAACTCAAACGGAGAATAGCCCGTACTTCTTTGTACTTTGCCCCGGATGGCAAATAAAGCAAGGGGCAGCATATCCTCCCACTTCCTGGTTTCCAGATTAAGGAGTTTCTTTAGGGTGCTCTTAAGGGTAGCATTGCACCGCTCCACTAGACCGTCCGTTTGTGGATGGTACGCTGCCATGCGAATCTGCTTAATGCCAAGTTGGGTACATACGTGTTTCATCAGTTTTGATATGAAGGGGGTGCCTTGGTCAGTTAGTATCTCCTTCGGGAACCCCACCCGGGAGAAGATATTTACCATGGCTTTGGCAATACAAGAAGCATTGGGGTGGCGTAAAGCCCGTGCCTCTGGGAATCGGGTGGCATAGTCGACTAGGACCAACACATATCTGCACCCGCTTCGGGAGGGCAATAAGGGTCCTATGATGTCCATTCCTACTCTAACAAAGGGTTCATCTATGATAGGGAGGGGATGGAGAGGCGCCCGGTGAGGCCTATACCTACTGTTCTTCTGGCAAATGGAACATTCACGGCAGTAGGACTTTACCTGCTGATATATGCCTGGCCAATAAAATTTCTCAAGTATGGCTTTTTCGGTTTTTTCATTACTGAAATGACCACCCAAGAGGTGACTATGTGCTAAGTAAAGGACTTTGCCACGGAATGGTCCTGGCACTAATAACTGGGAGGATTGGGTGGGGCCTCCCTTTCTACACAACAGCCCATTCTAAAAAAATAGGGACATACTTGGAGGGGGTCCTCCTGCTCTATCGCTTTGTCCCATGCTCCCTGTAGAAGGGGATCCTCCCTTTGGGTGGCATGGAAGTTCCTGTCTGTTTCCCATGGGTTTTCTCCCGGTAGAACAGGAAAGTCAGGGACTCGCTTTTTCTTTTCTTCTCTTCTTTGTCTTCGACTTTTCCTAGCTTTCGACGGAGGCCATTCTGGTTTGTCGTCCTGAGAGAAGGGCACTGTTTTCCACCATTTTTCTCCCTCATCCTGTGTTTCTTTGAGCAACCGGGATAGGTCCGGATAGTTGTTTCCAATGATCACTTGTTCTGGTAGATTGGGGATGAGTCCGACTCGCAGAGAGGAGCCTGGGTCGTCATGATGTTGGATGTGTACTTTGGTGGTAGGGTATTGCTTCTTATCCCCATGTACACACTGTATCGTCACCAACCCGTCGGTGTGGCCGATCCCCTGTTGTAGGTCTTGGTGCCGCAGCACGCTCTGAAGGCACCCCGTGTCTACCAAAGCAGAGACCGGTTGTCCAGTGACTGCAAGCCTACAGTGATAAGAGGTTTTTCTCTTTTCGGGGAGTTTACAGTTGTAATTTCGTAGTAGTCCAACCTCCATTGGTTCTTCCTTTTGGGGACAGAACCTAGCTATATGTCCTATACCACCGCAGTTAAAGCATTGAGGTCCCGCTACAGGGAGCCGAAAGACAGGCAGACCGGGTATCACATTGATTGGCTCGGGTTTCCGCACTGAAGGGGGTCGAGGAGGACGATGACCCCCACTGCCTCCGGATCTCCAGGGTGGATCCTCACGTCCCCTTTGTGTTTCCTGGGCCCTGCTGTAGGCACTGGCAATCTCGACTGCTGTTTCTAGGGTGAGACGGGCATGCTGCCGGACCCACTTTTGGATAGGAGGATGCAGAGAGGAAAGGTATTGTTCCAAATAGATTTTGGCCATTATCTCTTCCTTGGTGGCAGCAGCAGGTTTCAGCCAGCGGTCGGTCATGTCTTTCACCCTAAAGTGTAATGCTCTGGGGGTCTCTTAGGCTCCTTCCTTTATCTGTCGGCGCCGTATTCGATAGGTCTCATCGTTGACATCTAGTCGCTCCAAAATGCATTGCTTGATGTCTGCGTGGGGGTTAGTCCTTGTACGTTTGCCGCTTGATAAGCTGCCTGTAGGTCACCCGACAACAAGGGACCTAAGTATTGTCTCCATTTGTCTGCGGGTCATGCGGCTGCCATGGCCATCCGTTCGCAATTATTAAAGAAATAGTCCGGATCCTCTCCACTTACATATCTCTGCATCACCACTGAGGGTAGAGATGAAGGTCCGCGTTGCTGTCCTAAGACCTCAGTGAGTTTTCCCATGGTTGTCTCAGGTTTGGTTCTGACCAGTTATGGCTTGTTGTAGTTTACGAAAATAGTTTTGGATTTGGCTGCGCACAAGTTTCTTGTTTGTGATTATTTGAGATTTTGTTGCGTGCCACGGAGGTTTCACTCTCTGGACCATGGAGTGTTTCTGAATATACTATAAATGCGTCCTCTAATCTTAGAGGACGACCCTCTAGGCGCTGCAAACTTGATCGCATATGCGATAAATACCGTTCAAAGTTTGTTTTCAAAGTAATTTAAAGAGTAGTTGTTTGATAAGTATAAATTTTTATTCAATCCATGAATCTGTCCTTGTATGTATATACAACCTAAATCATCTTCTGATATTTATCAGACTTTTTTTAAACATGTTCCCAATGCATTTCGTGCACACATGGGCACTTCATCAGGGGAAATCTAAATGAAAAAATAAAGATTATCTATATGAGGGTCCACATCCTGAAATTCATATGGTTAATTCTTACATTTCAAATTCAAACAATAACTAATATGCTACAAGGAAAAAAAACTGAACATTATACGCCAGGTATTATGTGATTATCAACTGTCATGCCGAGTGATTGTATTATGATAATTGATAATTGAAAAGGTATATAATAACTGGTTATAAAATGTTGTTTGGGTTGTTAAATAATAACCGCCCAAAACGCTTTATACAAAAATATAAATCAATGTACAATGATCAGGGTACTGAGAATCTGTGCATTAAAAGTCTAATAGATGTTCGATAGATTATCATGATCTGTGTATGAGTAAATCTGTGATGGATATCATCGATCTGATGCATTTCAAAAGTGAAAGAAAAACGTGAGTGTGTAGCTTAAAACGAAAAACATCCCAGTGCGTGTTACTAATAATTCCAATTATCCCATACCAATATCTCAACGTGAGAATGCTACGGATGAAGTGATATTAAGGTTCTTAAGATCAAATTCCGGGGTCTTACCTTCCGGTATATAATGCCGCGTTTTGACAATAAATTCCGTGTTTCGTCGGTGTGTTAGTTCATGTGAAAACGCCATTTTTTTAAACGTGTATCAAGGTTAGTGAAAACGGACTAGCGGTCATGTGACCTATTGGTTAGTGAGTGTGAGCGCCATCTTATGGTGGGTTAATGTGGCCTATTGCCTAATGGTTAGAGAATATAAGCGCCATCTTGTAGTGGGTTAATGATTCTAACTTCAAATTAATCATTTGGTGAGAATATTGATGTGTCGAGTTTCTTTAAAATAAAATGTATATATTTCACATTGTCATAGGGTATGTTAATAATCAAACTAACATTGAGGTTAGATACCAAATAGGTTAAGGTTAATCTATGATATTAACATAATATTGTGTATTATTGCTGTTTTAAGTGATGAAACCTAGGATTTATCCATCTATGATGATCTAATTAAAAAATAGTAATAAGAGTTGGAAAGATATATACTGCCAAAAGTGGTATGATATGTAAACCAAAAACATAAGAAATAAAACAGGAAAAATATAACACTGTGAGTGTCAAAGGATGAAATTATCTATGAATAAGCATTCAGTTCATTATGACAATCAATCATTACAGGTAACCCGCAAATTCCAAGCGATCATTCAGTCCCTTCGGTTTCATTGAATCTAGCCTATAGATCCAATCGTTCTCCCTCTGTAAGAGGACTTTGTTGTTGTCTTTCCCTTCAATTTTCACCACTACTTCTAAAATGGTGAATTTCAGTTGTGCAATATTGTGTTGTCTCTCATTAAAATGAGTCGCTACTGTTGATTTGATGTTTTTCGTCCTGATATTGCTCTTATGTTCAAGTATTCAAGTTTTTATTTTTCTGTTTGTTTTACCAACATAAACAAACCCACAAGGGCATTTCAAGAGATAAATTACGTTTGCAGTATCACAGCTGGCTGTAACATTTAATTTTATCGGTGTCCCTCTCATTGGGTGCATGACAGTATTGCCTCTGATTATATTGTGACAGTTGCTGCAGTTATAGCAGGGTATTGTTCCTTTGTGTGAGGTTGATATAGATGTATCAGTTGGTTTGAGAAGTTCCTGAATATTTTTACTTCTTGTATAGGCAAACATTGGTTCATTACTGAAAATACCTTTGAAGTCCGGTTCTCCAGTCAATAGTGGCCAATGTGTTCGAATCGCTCGTTTAAATTGATGGCTCATGGTAGAATATCTTGATACTACAACCATTCTGGATTGTTCATTCTTTAACACTGGTTGTAATAATTCTTTACGAGTTTTAAGCGAACATTTTGTCACTGCTTGTTGAAGAATCTCCTTCGGGTATCCACGTTCCTGAAATCGACGAACCATATTATCAGTCTGTATCTGTAACTCTGTATGTTCAGAGACTATTCTTTTACTCTGAGAAGTTGTGAAAGTGGTAGGTGATTTCTCAATGGAAGTTGATGGAAACTTCTGTAATGAAGAAGATTGTTACGGTATGTTAGCTTTTTGAATAGGGTAGTTTCAATGTTATTCCCCTTTTTTTCAATAAGACGTCTAGATATGCTATGGAAGAGTTATCAATCTGATAAGTGAACTGTATTCGTTCATTGATTGTGTTCAAATGTTCCAAAGCCTTTGTCAAGTCCGAATGTGAACCTCGCCACAAAACAAAAATATCATCAATATAACGTAAGAATAAAAGTGCGTGTTTCTTCCAAGTGTCCAAACTCAAGATGTATCTATTTTCAAAAATACTCATAAAGGTATTAGCATACACAGGAGCTGCACAATTGCCCATTGAAGTGCCCGTTAGTTGCAAATAGTACTCATCTTCCCATCTGAAATAACTCTGATATAATGTGAAGGTTAAGAGCTCCATAAGGAATACTTGAAAGTCTACGTTCAATTGTGACTGTAAAAGGATCTCTTCAACTGCTTCAATTCCTAGGTTGTGGGGAATAGAGGTATAGAGGGATTTCACATCGATGGTACATAACCATGTTTCTTCATTGTCAGGCAGATTGATATTTTCTACTTTGTTTAAAAAGTCAGTGGTGTCTTTAACATAGGTATTCATCTTTATCACAAATTCTTGCAGGTGTATGTCCAAAAATGTCCCTATTGGTTCATGTAGACTTCCTTTTGTTGTGACGATTGGACGAAAAGGTGGATGTTTAAGATCCTTATGGATTTTTGGAAGCACATTAACCCACCATAAGATGGCGCTCACACTCACTAACCAATAGGTCACATGACCGCTAGTCCGTTTTCACTAACCTTGATACACGTTTAAAAAAATGGCGTTTTCACATGAACTAACACACTGACGAAACACGGAATTTATTGTCAAAACGCGGCATTATATACCGGAAGGTAAGACCCCGGAATTTGATCTTAAGAACCTTAATATCACTTCATCCGTAGCATTCTCACGTTGAGATATTGGTATGGGATAATTGGAATTATTAGTAACACGCACTGGGATGTTTTTCGTTTTAAGCTACACACTCACGTTTTTCTTTCACTTTTGAAATGCATCAGATCGATGATATCCATCACAGATTTACTCATACACAGATCATGATAATCTATCGAACATCTATTAGACTTTTAATGCACAGATTCTCAGTACCCTGATCATTGTACATTGATTTATATTTTTGTATAAAGCGTTTTGGGCGGTTATTATTTAACAACCCAAACAACATTTTATAACCAGTTATTATATACCTTTTCAATTATCAGTTATCATAATACAATCACTCGGCATGACAGTTGATAATCACATAATACCTGGCGTATAATGTTCATTTTTTTTCCTTGTAGCATATTAGTTATTGTTTGAATTTGAAATGTAAGAATTAACCATATGAATTTCAGGATGTGGACCCTCATATAGATAATCTTTATTTTTTCATTTAGATTTCCCTGATGAAGTGCCCATGTGTGCACGAAATGCATTGGGAACATGTTTAAAAAGTCTGATAAATATCAGAAGATGATTTAAGTTGTATATACATACAAGGACAGATTCATGGATTGAATAAAAATTTATACTTATCAAACAACTACTCTTTAAATTACTTTGAAAACAAACTTTGAACGGTATTTATCGCATATGCGATCAATTTTGCAGCGCTCAGAGGGTCGTCCTCTAAGATTAGAGGACGTATTTATAGTATATTCAGAAACACTCCATGGTCCAGAGAGTGAAACCTCCGTGGCACGCAACAAAATCTCAAATAATCACAAACAAGAAACTTGTGCGCAGCCAAATCCAAAACTATTTTCATATACAGTCTGAACCACCTGACTGCAGCACAGTTAAATTTCCTATTTTCAACATGACGACATATGAAGAAATAACAAGAATCACAGATATGCGAGCAGAAACGTTCGCTTTTGTGGAAGATGATGCTTCAAAAATATATGCACTTATTAATGAGGAGACCACACCCATTATCAATAAAAGGAACAAAGAAAACAGCATACGCCAACTATTATACCTCACGAAGAGGGAAATCAATCAACGGTTACACGCCAGCACCCTGATCAAATATCACAGGGCACAACGAATCCCGAGAGGATTAAGAGTCCCTTTGAAACCACTATTATGTAAGAACAATTCTAAATTTGTAGAACGATGGTATGCCATTCTCAACAAGTGTTCGTTAGATTTAATCTTACTCATTATAGAAGAACTTTCTAAAGTATTAGAGGAGCTAAATAAAGAAATAACACAATCAAAAATAGAGCTACAAGAAATGGTAGAAAAAGATGATTGGAAAAAAATTCTTGATGACATAAACATACAATTGGATAAACATACGGAGGAAATCAATGAACGAAAAGTTCGCAAATACAAAAGGGATACCATCGATTACAAGATGGGAGAAGTCTACACATGGGCAGAAGTATACGCCAGAAGGCGACAGAATAAACCTTACAACGCGAATACAGAAATTGAAACGTCCTCTTCAGAAGGTGACTCTAGATCTGTGATACAAAAAGGAACAGTTGAACAACCATCCACTTCAGCATCAACACAATCTATTACAAATGTCTCTTTTTTAGGGGATGGCCAAAAAGACAGCGAAGACCCAGGAGGGGCAAAAGACACAGACCAAGTTACAGTGAATCCGAAAACAATCATACAAACGGGAAAACGCAACAGGGGGAAGAAAACCTGAACAATAACCAATTAGTCATCAATATCTCAACATACAAACTAAATCAGATGGAGATTCAAACTTTACAAAAAGGCACGTCTTTTGTACCTACACTTCATACCAAAAGGTTGGAATTAGATGTTAGTCTTTTCAAACTCATGCGTAACTTGAGATTACGTCATTTTTTTGAGAACATTGTGCAACCTCAAGAAAAAGAAGCAGACACACAATTGAAGAAATTAAGGATTAAAAGTTCTTACCAGGCACCTGTGAGTCATAAAACGTTGGATTCATTTGAAAATCTAGTTAAAACAGACATTCTTAAATTAGATTATAAGAAACATTCCAAATTGCAGAACCTTTCCCAAAAAGAACTAAACACACTGAAGAAAATTTCTAACAATCCCAATATTTTTTGTCAAAGGGCAGATAAAGGAGGAGCCTTAGTGCTAATGGATACTAGTTATTACAAATTACATGTCAACTCACATGTAAATGATAGGGAAACATATATTCCATTAGGCCATAATCCAACTGAAAATTTTCAAGAGCAACTTCTCCAGATTCTAACAAAAGCCAATGAAGAAGGAATAATCACAGCAAAAACAAAACAATTCCTTATACAATCACATCCAAGAACACCAACCCTATATATGCTTCCAAAAATCCATAAGGATCTTAAACATCCACCTTTTCGTCCAATCGTCACAACAAAAGGAAGTATACATGAACCAATAGGGAAATTTTTGGACATACACCTGCAAGAATTTGTGATAAAGATGAATACCTATGTTAAAGACACCACTGACTTTTTAAACAAAGTAGAAAATATCAATCTGCCTGACAATGAAGAAACATGGCTATGTACCATCGATGTGAAATCCCTCTATACCTCTATTCCCCACAACCTAGGAATTGAAGCAGTTGAAGAGTTCCTTTTACAGTCACAATTGAACGTAGACTTTCAAGTATTCCTTATGGAGCTCTTAACCTTCACATTATATCTGAGTTATTTCAGATGGGAAGATGAGTACTATTTGCAACTAACGGGCACTTCAATGGGCAATTGTGCAGCTCCTGTGTATGCTAATACCTTTATGAGTATTTTTGAAAATAGATACATCTTGAGTTTGGACACTTGGAAGAAACACGCACTTTTATTCTTACGTTATATTGATGATATTTTTGTTTTGTGGCGAGGTTCACATTCAGACTTGACAAAGGCTTTGGAACATTTGAACACAATCAATGAACGAATACAGTTCACTTATCAGATTGATAACTCTTCCATAGCATATCTAGACGTCTTATTGAAAAAAAGGGGAATAAAATTGAAACTACCCTATTCAAAAAGCTAACAGACCGTAACAATCTTCTTCATTACAGAAGTTTCCATCAACTTCCATTGAGAAATCACCTACCACTTTCACAACTTCTCAGAGTAAAAAGAATAGTCTCTGAACATACAGAGTTACAGATACAGACTGATAATATGGTTCGTCGATTTCAGGAACGTGGATACCCGAAGGAGATTCTTCAACAAGCAGTGACAAAATGTTCGCTTAAAACTCGTAAAGAATTATTACAACCAGTGTTAAAGAATGAACAATCCAGAATGGTTGTAGTATCAAGATATTCTACCATGAGCCATCAATTTAAACGAGCGATTCGAACATATTGGCCACTATTGACTGGAGAACCGGACTTCAAAGGTATTTTCAGTAATGAACCAATGTTTGCCTATACAAGAAGTAAAAATATTCAGGAACTTCTCAAACCAACTGATACATCTATATCAACCTCACACAAAGGAACAATACCCTGCTATAACTGCAGCAACTGTCACAATATAATCAGAGGCAATACTGTCATGCACCCAATGAGAGGGACACCGATAAAATTAAATGTTACAGCCAGCTGTGATAGTGCAAACGTAATTTATCTCTTGAAATGCCCTTGTGGGTTTGTTTATGTTGGTAAAACAAACAGAAAAATAAAAACTCGAATACTTGAACATAAGAGCAATATCAGGACGAAAAACATCAAATCAACAGTAGCGACTCATTTTAATGAGAGACAACACAATATTGCACAACTGAAATTCACCATTTTAGAAGTAGTGGTGAAAATTGAAGGGAAAGACAACAACAAAGTCCTCTTACAGAGGGAGAACGATTGGATCTATAGGCTAGATTCAATGAAACCGAAGGGACTGAATGATCGCTTGGAATTTGCGTGTTACCTGTAATGATTGATTGTCATAATGAACTGAATGCTTATTCATAGATAATTTCATCCTTTGACACTCACAGTGTTATATTTTTCCTGTTTTATTTCTTATGTTTTTGGTTTACATATCACACCACTTTTGGCAGTATATATCTTTCCAACTCTTATTACTATTTTTTAATTAGATCATCATAGATGGATAAATCCTAGGTTTCATCACTTAAAACAGCAATAATACACAATATTATGTTAATATCATAGATTAACCTTAACCTATTTGGTATCTAACCTCAATGTTAGTTTGATTATTAACATACCCTATGACAATGTGAAATATATACATTTTATTTTAAAGAAACTCGACACATCAATATTCTCACCAAATGATTAATTTGAAGTTAGAATCATTAACCCACTACAAGATGGACGCTTATATTCTCTAACCATTAGGCAATAGGCCACATTAACCCACCATAAGATGGCGCTCACACTCACTAACCAATAGGTCACATGACCGCTAGTCCGTTTTCACTAACCTTGATACACGTTTAAAAAATGGCGTTTTCACATGAACTAACACACCGACGAAACACGGAATTTATTGTCAAAACGCGGCATTATATACCGGAAGGTAAGACCCGGAATTTGATCTTAAGAACCTTAATATCACTTCATCCGTAGCATTCTCACGTTGAGATATTGGTATGGGATAATTGGAATTATTAGTAACACGCACTGGGATGTTTTTCGCTTTAAGCTACACACTCACGTTTTTCTTTCACTTTTGAAATGCATCAGATCGATGATATCCATCACAGATTTACTCATACACAGATCATGATAATCTATCGAACATCTATTAGACTTTTAATGCACAGATTCTCAGTACCCTGATCATTGTACATTGATTTATATTTTTGTATAAAGCGTTTTGGGCGGTTATTATTTAACAACCCAAACAACATTTTATAACCAGTTATTATATACCTTTTCAATTATCAATTATCATAATACAATCACTCGGCATGACAGTTGATAATCACATAATACCTGGCGTATAATGTTCAGTTTTTTTCCTTGTAGCATATTAGTTATTGTTTGAATTTGAAATGTAAGAATTAACCATATGAATTTCAGGATGTGGACCCTCATATAGATAATCTTTATTTTTTCATTTAGATTTCCCTGATGAAGTGCCCATGTGTGCACGAAATGCATTGGGAACATGTTTAAAAAGTCTGATAAATATCAGAAGATGATTTAAGTTGTATATACATACAAGGACAGATTCATGGATTGAATAAAAATTTATACTTATCAAACAACTACTCTTTAAATTACTTTGAAAACAAACTTTGAACGGTATTTATCGCATATGCGATCAATTTTGCAGCGCCCAGAGGGTCGTCCTCTAAGATTAGAGGACGCATTTATAGTATTGTTGTAGTTTACCCCTGTCCTCTTCGACCATTATCAGGAAGCGCTCCATGACTTTACCTAGGTGTTCTTGGCTTTCCGCCATTTTGGTGATCACGGCCTCCATGTCTCCGGATGATCCCACTTCTGACACCAACTGTGGAAGCGCAGGCCAGATAAACAGACGCGGAGGCTGTATGTATCTCTTAATTTTGACGGTGTCTTTTTATTATCTTAGTGATAGGGAAAGTTCAGACAAAAAAAGGAAAGGTTGTTGTGGGCCTCTGTTTTCCTCAAAGGGCCTCCTTCGAATTGTTCTGATGTGGTGTTCTCGGTCTCTTCCTTCTCTTCCCGTCTTCAGTGGTCTCCCACGGAGGCTCAAGTAGAGAGAGGAAAAAGAGGGAGCAATCAGTAAGTGTACGTGGTGAGGTTCAGGAAGACGCGCACCCTTCACCACACCCGGTAGGTGCTGATAATCCACAAAGAAAGGAATTGTGTAGGAAACAAGGGGGGGGTTGCCAAAACACATAAAAATAAAAAATAAAACCCAATATAATAGGACCTGGAATGCTTCTTCACAGGTTGCCTAGTGTGGGGTGTAGAAATCCAGCTTTACTTAATCAGCCGGTCTCCTTTGGGTTTACAGAAGGGTAGTGGGCAAGTATATCCCTGAGGTCAGGATCACTAGACTGTGTCCTGTAGTCAGAAAGGTGCTCAGCATGAGGCAGTATCTTGTGCACGCGTTATACCCAAGGGCCCGTTTTCCCTCCCTTCTCCCTCAGTCCCACCTCCCTGTTCGCCCCTCCCGTCGTCACTCACCGGCTCCGCCGCAACTCTCCTGAGTTGCGGCCACTCTCCAGCGTCCTCCTGTGGATGCCACCACTCCTCACTCCACTGCTCGTCGTCCTCTTCGGATTCGGCGTCTTCGTCTCTGGTGCTGTTTCCCGATCTTCTTCTCGCTCCGCTTCTCCTGTGTCTCCTCTGTCCGTCCAATTCGCTCTCTCGTTACTTTTGAGGCAGTCCCTTTTCACTTGCCATTCATCTGTTCTTCCTGGGTCAGCCCCGCCTTCTTCCGCTACGTCAGCCCTGTGCCCTTCTCCCTGTGAGGATACACGATACGGGGGTGGGGTTATCCTCCCGTTTTGCCGGACATCTTGGTTTTGTTTCCAGATTCCCCGGTACATGGAGGAGATGGTTGGATCGGTGTCGGTCGGGGTACATACATCCTGCTTACATGGTGAGTCCCTCTGACATTACCTTTAACCGATTCTGGTCCATCCGGATCTTTAAATTGCATAGACAGTTTTTAAGTGTCAATGGGAAAGCTGGGCTACTATGAGGACGGATGATTAACTGTATATCTTTGGCATAGGTATAAACCCTACAGCCGAAAGAGTTGATCAGCTCCATGAGTGGGAGCATGTAGATGTTGAAAAATAAGGGTGGGTTGATGAAATCATCTGATGCGCCTGTGGTAATAGAAACTGACTCAGATAAAAAATTGCCTAGCGAGACTCTCTGGGATCAATTTCCCAAAAAGATACTAACCAGGCTAGTACAGCCCACTAAGACAACAGTTTTGTAATTTAGGTACTAAAATTACATGGTCCATGTTATACCTGGCTTTTCCAGTGGGTTTATCCCAAGACTTTTTGCTTCTTGGCCTCCTGTTTCTGACCCTGTTTTTGTTGGTTTTATGACTCTGGGCACTTTACCACTGCTGATCAGTGCTAAAGTGCATATGCTCTCCCTGTAAATTGTGTTTATGGATTGGTGATTCCATGATTGGCATATTTGATTTACTGGTAAGTCCCTAGTACAGTGCACTGTATGTGCCCAGGGCCTGTAAATAAAATGCTGCTAGTGAGCCTGCAGACCTGATAATGCCACCTACATGAGCAGCCTGTAAATGTAATTCAGACCTGCCACTGCAGTGTCTGTGTGCAGTTTGGTACTGCCATGTCGACCTGGCAAGTGCACCCACTTGCCAGGCCCTAACATTCCCTTTTCTTACATGTAAGGCACCCCTAAGGTAGGCCCAAGGTAGCCCAATGGGCAGGGTGCAGTGTATGGGAAAGGTAGGACATGTACTGAGGTGTGTGACATATCCTGATAGTGAAATACAGTGTATTTCATTTTTCACTATTGAAAGGCTATCTGTCCCATAGGATAGAATGGGAGTTTATTTATAACATCTTATAAATATAACGTCCCATTGGGACAAGATAGGGCGGTAAAGTGTAGTATGCCTGAACTCAGAATATAAAGATGCATCTTTTTTATTAAGGATGAGTTTTACATTCTGTGTTTGAAAATACCACTGTTAGAAAGTGGGTATTTTCTTGCTTAGCCATCCTGTGTGCTGGTTTGTGTATTGACTGTCTGAATTTGGAGTGACGGGGGCTGGGGATGTGCATTCTCTCAGACAGCCACTGTGAGGGGGGGTTGATGTGTGTCCTGCCTTTCCTGAACGAGTCAGGCCTAGGCTGAATAGACCTGGGCTGCATTTAGAGTAGGGAGAGGAGATTTCCTTGCACCTGAATGGGCCTGGTCTGCCTTACACAATGCTGTCTCCACCTCCTGTAGAGAAGCCTGGCCAGAAAGGACAGAACTGGTTTGGACTGAGCACAGAGCCTCTCTGCTACAGAGAATATAGGAAAATGCTGTTTATATATTGGGGCCCAGACCCCAGAACTTTAGATTACTTCTGGAATTCAAGAGGAACCTTTGCCAAGGAGAAGAGCTGGAGAAACTAAGGAGAAGTACTGCCCCTTTGCTGTGTGCTGTCTGGGGTTGGCGTGCAGTGGCTGTTTCTGCCAAGGAAAGGACAAGGACTTTGCTGTGTGCTGTGTCCCCTGCTTGAGGAAGATCTCCAAGGGCTTGAAGTAGAGCTTGCCTCCTGTTCTGAATTCAAAGACACAAGTACTTCACCCTCAGCTCCCCTGAACTTTCTTGCTGGGAGTTCTGACCTGCCAAGAGGTGCCTGTTACTGTTCTGGGCCTCTGGAGGTTGTTCCTGTTGTTGGGAGCTGGAAAAACGACGCAACTACGAGAAGTGTGACGCATCCTCACCTGTTTCCGATGCATCGCCGAAGAAACCGAAGCATCGCCTGCCCCCGGCTGGAGAAATCGCTGCACACCGTTTTGAGTGCACCGATCTACGGAGTCTGAGATCACTGCACCGATTTCGATACAGGCCCTGCTGTACAGCTGCAAGAACCAACGCATTGTGGGACCGCGCCTGAAGAAACCAACGCAGCGCCGTTGCTGCCACTGCATCAAGAACCGATGCATCCCTGATCCCCATACATCGCACCGGGGCGCCAAGTCTACAAGGACACCGGGCCGCAGTAAGAAGCCGACGTATCACCTCCCCGCGCAGTAAGAAACCGATGCAACACCTTCCCTTCAGTAAGGAACTGACACATCACCTCCCCTGCATGGCAGTAAGGAACCGAACATCACCTCCCCTGGAGTAAGGAACCGATGCATCACCTTCCCTGCGCATAAGGAACCGACGCATCACCTCCCCTGCTGAAATGAAATGAAATGAAAATGAAATGAAATGAAAAGGACATTTGTAAAGCGCATGGCTACCCGGAGGCCTCCCAGCGCTGGGCATGACTAGTAATCAGAGACGGAGAGATTAGGGAAACAGAAAAGTTTTCAGTTGTTTTCGGAAAACAAGGTGGCTGGGTTCCCTGCGGAGATGTAGCGGCAGTGTGTTCCAATGTTTTGCTGCGTTAAGGGAAAAAAGTCGGCCACCGCTTCTGGCCCTCTTAATTCTTGGGGTTTCAACTAAGTGAAGTTCGTCCGAGCGGAGTTTCCTACTCGCTTTGTAGGGGCGGATCATGGTCGAGATTAATGGTGGCCTGTTCCCCTGCACGGACTTGTGGACGATGCAGAGGGCCTTAAAGCTAACTCTTTCTTTCACTGGCAGCCAGTGAAGGGAGCAAAGAGCGGGTTTAGCTGAAAGGCGCCTTGACATTCCCAACAGTAGTCTTGCCGCGCAGTTTTGGAAGGTTTGCAGTTTAGTGATTACTGCGATCGGGCCCCCAGATAAAGTGCATTTCCATAGTCTATCCTTGAGAGTATCAGTGATTGGACTAGGATTTTCTTGGCTTGGGGAGGAAGAAGAGGAAGCACTTTTCTGGCCATTCTAAGCAGGCCAAAGCAGGTGGCAACCGTCTTCCTTGCTTGCGCCTTGAATGTCAGGTTCTTGTCTAACCAGATGCCTAGACTCTTTATTTCAGTCTTGGGGGCCGGGACTGGGCCCATGCATGCTGGCCACATGGTCCCTAGTGTCACATTTGAAGGGTTGCCCATGATCATGATCTCAGTCTTTTCCCCATTGAGCTTCAGGTGGGACGCCCCATCCACTTAGAGACTTCCGTTAGGCATGCGTACAGGGCCTTAGGCTGCTGTGTAGCTTGGTTGAGCGCCACGACCAATTAAGTGTCGTCGGCGTAAGTCACCATATGGATCCCAAAAGGAGCCACGATTGTCGCCAGAGGGGCCATATATACATTAAAAAGAGTTGGGCTCAGTGATGAGCCTTGAGGGACACAACACAACAGAGGCAAGGGTTTGGAGCTCACGTTTCCTTCAAAGATCTGGAAGGAACGTCCTTCCAGAAAGGAGCGCAGCCATTGCAGTGCCGTTGCAGCCTATGTTTCTGAGACAGTGAATCAGGACGCAGTGGTTCACCGTATCAAATGCTGCACTCAGGTCAAGGAGTATGATGGCTGCTGACCCTCCTGAGTCCAGGATCTTTCTGCTTTCTTCTACCACCGCTAGCAGAGCAGTTTCCGTACTTTGTTGTGGGCGCAATCCTGTCTGGGAGGGATTTAGCAAACTAAGGGATTCCAGAAAGTTTAAGAGAGTGTGGTTGACATATTTTTCCGCGATTTTGGCAATCCCCGGGAGAAGGGAGATGGGGCAGTAGTTGCCTAGATCTGCTGGATCCAGATTAGGTTTCTTCAGAAGTGTCTTAACCATTGCCCCTTTCCAGTCAGGAGGGACTACTCCTGTGGTTAGTGAGACATTGATCACGTCCGCGATGGTAGGGCAATTATGGGTGCTACCTTTTTCAGGACATTCATAGGTGCGGAGTCCCTAGGCGAGCCACTTTTCACCGAGGAAATCAAGGTCAGGAGCGTTTCCTGGGGGAGAGGAGGAATAGACTCCAACAGGTGTCTGGTAAGAGGAGGACCTTGACCTACGTGCTCATTTGCGGGGTCGTATTCATCGCTGCTGTTCTTGTTTTTGATTTTGACGCATTCAAGGTACTTTGTGTTGAAAGATTCGCATCTATAGTTTGCTCTGGACAGAACTGTTTTTACCTTCTCAGAAGTTTATTTTGATAACTGGATTTGGGTTGTTTTGGTCTTGTTTTGTTTAGATAAAGATTACTTATTTTTCTAAACTGGTGTGGTGTACAATTGTAGTGTTTTCACTGTATTACTGTATGCATGCACAAATGCTTTACACGCTGCCTCTGAGATAAGCCTGTCATGCCAAGCTACCAAGGGGTTGAGCAGGGGTCCTTTTAGACGTGTATGCTCCTTACCCAGACTAGGAAGAAGGGTCCCTACTTGGACAACGGTGCAAACCATTGCCAACTAGAGACCCCATTTCTAACAGTACCCAGTACTGCAAATTGCTTATAAATGAAAAAGGTTAAGACAGATGTTGATTTAATGTCAGCAGTATTCTGGAGGTCATGAAGTACAAAAAAAGGATAGATTACATTCTTCTATTAGCACAGAAGCCAACCTGAGCATTGTATAATAATGTATTGGTTTCAAAAAAGATCAACAGTTGGTGCTCCACAGGTCTTTCCAAAAATGTTGGCAACCGTAGGTATCAGAGTTATAGGCCATTAGTTGGAAGGCAGTTCTGGATTTAAAGTTAGACTCAGATATAAATAAACAAAGTATGTTGGTGTACAACGTTCCTAAGATTTAAAATGAAGAGTTCAAATGTTTTCAAGGATATGTCCGGAGAATTAGATTAAAAGGAAAATCCTTACTGGTGGTAGGCAAATTGGGTCTCACTCCCCATTTTTAGGTCGAGCCTGAGTCAGCACGCATGCGCTGCCCTGCGCTGCTCTGCGAGACTGCTGTAGTAGAGTATGGAATAGAAGCTCCCCACACTCTCCGCCCATATTTGTCATTGGCTTGTGTCTTTGTCCTTCGTAAATGCTGGCTTCTGATTCCTTAATAGGCTTGTTAGTCCCTCCTGAGTACCGCCTTGTCTTCATTTGTAACCTCCCATGGCTACTGGCCCTTTTACTTCGGTTGTTACACAATACTGTTATTTAGTCTTGTAAGCACTATTTTCTTTATTGAGTTTCTCCGAGATCCAGGCACGACGACATGCTTTGATTACATTCAGCACAGGACAATGGCAGCTGCTTGTTTGCAATGCCATAGGTCTCGCATTTAAATGTGATATCTATGGCATTGCAAATATTTTTTTCTCTGCTTCCCGAACACTCTCTGCAGGAGCTTTCGCTAAGTTACTGACATTAGGGAGAAAGCGGAGGGGACATAGACCCATATACAAGGACACATGCAGCCATTTTATAGCTCAAACAAATTACAGCAGAGGTTCAACTCTCCTGAAATGGGCGTACTCCACAACACCGGACTGGAGAGAGGACGCTGAGGCAAGCAGGTAGGAGGCTATAGAAAAGCACGGGAAATGCTTTTGCAAATGCATGCTTGGTTGCTTTCCCATTCTCTGTACATCAGTTTACGTTTTTTAAAGCAGACAAGATGTTTTTAATACAAACGAAGATGAAGCATATGTAACGCAACCAGTTGTGTGGTTGTACACTGAAAAGGACACGTCGATGGGCCCTATGGATTTAGCAAACACTTTTACTGTAAAAGAGCAGCCCCTGCCCACCGAAAAAGAGAGTACAGCGGCAGGACACCTAAACGCTTCATATGTAGGATCACAACAAGTAAAAAAAAAAAAACCCAACCACGCCCTACGCACCACAAAAGGCTTTCTGCATCCCATTCAGTATCACAAGCGTCCTGGTTGGGGGACGGGGGCAGCTGATCCTGAAACTCTCTAGCCTGCCCTCATCACAGTAGTGGCCCATTCACAGGGACGGTAGTGGGCCATAAGCTGATCTACCTAGGTGTGGTTTTCTTTAACCCACCCCTAAAAAAATTACTTGGTACTTCACATACGTTCCTTAGAACACACTCCCTGCTTTCTCAAGGCACAGGAGCCATCCTGTCTTTTAAACTGCACTTAATTTCCTAGCCATCCACGCCCCTAACCCAAGTCCTCACATTAGATCTCTCCCACCATCTACGTGGGAGTTGTGGGGTCACTCCAAGTTTACTCCCATCATGATGGTCTGGGAAGAACTGAGTCCAATATAAACAAAAGCCATCACCCTCCCAGCTTATCACCTCATACTTTTATATGAGAGTAGCAGCGTTAATATTTACCACATGCTCTTTGTGAAATTTGCCCACCAGACGTTATACTTGTCAGTGGGTGACGAAGACACCTGATGTATCCCCACCCCCAACTCCCTCATATGCTCTCTAGGTAGCGTTTTCTAGCTGTCTATACTTTTACTTACACTTTCTTCCCTGGATATAACCCACGTCCCCACTATTCGGTTGTTCCCACCCAGGTGAGTAAATGCTAGCACCAGGTGCTGTCCCCAGGTTGTTGGGCATGAGGTGGAATTAGTGTGCACACGGGTTTCCTGCCTGGAGTGCTTGAGGCTGTGATGGTTTTTCTGCCTCCTGTGTATGCTGAGCATAATTTGAGGGGCATTTGGAAGATGATGCATTTGAGGTAGACATCCTTGTAGCCCCTCCCAGTCTGGCACTAAGGCCGGAAGTGCACTTCTGATGCAGGCAGATGTCATGTCCCCTGCTGAGCGTTTTTAACTCTGCTGAGCTGTAAACACCTCCCCGGGAGGAGCGGCTTCTCTACAGTGGGGTGGCTGCGCAGTCTGGTTACACCCCGGTGTTCTTCGTTTACACCTACATATCACCTGATACATGCCTCTGTTAATCCCCACCCGCCAAATAAAATATTACCTAGCACTATGCCCCATAAGAACCTGAGAGAGGCACTTTCACTTTGGTGGGTCTGCAGAACTCTCTTTGCAGATAGTCACATTTCTTCTGCCCGGATCCTGCCACTTTCATGCTGGTTTCTTCTTCAAGAGATTGCTTTGTTTTCTACCAATTCCCGAGGGCGTCTCTTCTCCAATAAAAGTGTTTTACTTTGCACGCAATCATTTTTTTAGAAGTTGCCCGGTCTGGTAGCTTCACAAACTGGGCATGATGCTCCAGTTGTATCCATATACAAATGTATATGTATGCATGTATGTATGCATTGATCTCATGTATGTATAGATATATGTATTTTTGCATATACGCATGCATGTATATTAGTATATGCCCATATATGTATGCATATCTGTAAATATGTAAATAAACATGTATTGTATTGTATTGTATTGTATTCAGAATTTATAGAGCGCACTGCGACCCTACGGGTATCCTGGCGCTTGAACACGTAGGATCAATTATCTTAGAGTGTGATGACGATTGCAAAAATAAGAAACACTGAATTACACCCTAGGAAAAAGCCAAGTTTTCAGTTTCTTTCTGAATGGCAGTAGATCATCTATCTGTCTAAGTTCGGTTGGTAATTTATTCCACGCCGAAGCTGCTGCAACGCTGAAGGCTCTTCCACCAGATCTAACTCTTCTGAACTTGGGTACTCTCACCAGTTTGGCTGAGGAAGAACGAAGATTGCGTGAGGGAACATACCACTCAAATCTGCTCTGTAAAGGTTTGGGCCCAATGCCATGTAGAGCTTTAAAAACTATACACATTGATTTAAATTGCACCCTCTGTACAACTGGAAGCCAATGGAGCTCAGCCAAGGCCTGAGATGAAGAGGACTGGCGAGATCTCATGAGTGCCAGCTTGGCTGCCATTGACTGGATTCTCTGGAGTTTCCCCATCAAATATTTAGGAGACTCCAGCAATAAAGCATTACAATAATCCAGTTGGCTAAGGATGATACTTCTTACTACCAGCGGCCTAGCCTGCTTAGGCAACAGTGGGAGAATTCTTCGTAGCACCCTCATCAGAGCAAAGCATCTCCCAACTGTCTGGTTCACTTGGGACTCGAGGCTCAGTTTACAATCAAAACTGATCCCTAGGTTACGAACTACCTTTGTCGGGGTCAAAGAGGCTGTCACCGGTAGTGGCCAAAACCCAGTGGGTAATGGATAGGGAACCTTCCCCACTGAACAGCACAGGATCTCAGTTTTTTCCCCATTAAATTGCAAATAGTTATTTTGAAGCCAAAGAGCCGTGTCTTGCATACAATTATGAAATTTTTCAAGTGAAATTGCCTGACAGCCTTCCAGAGATAAAATTAACTGGGTATCATCAGCATAGTTCACTAGACTAATATTATGTGACTTGATAACAGCCACAAGAGGCTTCATGTAGATATTAAACAAGATGGGGCTGATTGCAGACCCTGTGGTACCCCATGTTGGACTTTCCTATACATGGATTGATACGGGGAGAGCAACCGCCTGTTCTCTATCTAAAAGATAGGATTGAAACCACTTCAGTGCCAGTGCACTCACACCTACTCTGGCAAGCCTGTCCAAGAGTACCGCATGGTTAACCGTATCAAATGCGGCGGACAGGTCCAACAGAATCAAGATGGTATCTTGTCCCCTGTCTGCCCGCATTCGAAGATCATCTAATACGGTTACCAAGGCAGTCTCTGTCCCATGTCCAGGACGAAAGCCAAACTGCACATCCTCCAGTTTATCATTGGCTTCTAGAAACTGAGAAAGTTCCCTAATAACCAGTTTTTCTATGATCTTCACTGGATAGGGCAGCAATGAAATAGGCCTGTAATTCTTCGGGCAGGCTGGATCTAATGAATCTTTTTTCAAGAGAGGTGTGATCAGTGCTTTTTCCAGCTTACTGGCACCGTTCCACTCTCCAGAGATTGCATGCAAATCAGCCTAAGTGCCGGAAGAAGTTTTACTCCTAAGGTTTTCCATAATTTATGCGGTAAAGGGTCCAATGAGGAGCCTGAGGACACACTAATAGCTAGTTTGATAAAATCATCCACTTGTAGTGTTGAAAAATGATCAAGACTATCTGAGGTCTCTGTCACTTCCCACTCATATTTCTGGGAAATACAATAATTCTTAGATTTCCCATTCTGAGTAACCTGTGTGGGTACATTACTAAATTGTAACCCTTTAATGATTTTACTTATTTTTCCTCAAAAAACATGGCTAGCCCGTCGCAGAGAGTCTGTGTTGGGGAAATTTCCTTTTTGTGCAGGTAGGATTAGTAATATCATTTACTATTTTAAAAATGCTCTTAGCGCTATTTGAGGATTTCAGAATAATATCAGCAAAGTATTTAGCTTTTGCTGTAATTACTTCTTTTTTATAAATGGATATAGTTTCCTTCCAAGTTTTTTTATCCTCATCTATGTATTTTTTCCTCCAACTCCTTTCTGCCAGCTTACAATCCTTTTTCAGATGTTTTAGATTATCATTGTACCAGGGGGCAGAAGGTTTGTCCCTTTTTTTTAATAGTTTTTAGGGGTGCTAACTGGTCAAGTTGCGTGGTGATTTGATTACAGAAATTCAAGTAGTTTTCCTCCACCTGTTTACCTGCATCAAACGTCCCGTGAATGCAGGACTCAGGTAGTAACATTGTTACATCGGCGAGTCTTCTCCAGTCCCTGCCTCTGAAAGTCTTGTTTTCCATCGAGATAACTGTGCTGGGTTTCGGGCAGACAATTGTACTTAATAATGGTCAGTCCAGTCTACAGGCAGGATTGTACCAATCTCAATTAAATCTTTATCAGCAAAAATCAAATCCAGTACATGTCCCCCTCTATGCGTGGGTTCTTTGACCCACTGTGCCATGTTCATATTTCCACATGTCTGAAGGAGATTATAATATCCAGAGTCTAGGCTTCCATTGAGCCATAGGTTAAAATCTCCTAAAAATAGAGGTCTTGAGTGGGTTAGCGCCATATTGCTAAGAACATCTGGAAAAGCACCCTGCTGTTGGGGACTGGCTACTCCAGGTGGTCTATAACAGACTATGCCTGTCACTACATGTCCCTTAGGATCCCGAAGGGCAAAACCTAAAAGTTCAGAGCCACTCACTTCATCAATATCAACTGAAATGAAGTCCCATTTATCTTTAAAAAAGATACCAACCCCACCACCTTTCCCAGTTTGCCTAGGTTTATGTATTGCCTTGTAGCCTAGAGGGCAGCTTAGCCCCACCTCCACATCTGACCCGGGTTGTGTCCATGTTTCGGTCATGAAAAGGACCTCCAGTTTGTGAATGTCTATAAGTAGTTGAACCTCCACCCCATGTTTGTGCAGTGATCTCACATTGAGCATACCACACGCAAGCCTGACCTTCTCAATCGGCTTAACCTGCCTTCTGTGCAAAGCAGCCTCCTTTGCCACCACTCCAGACTCTCCAATTTCTCTCAGCTCCCTGCTTGTATAAGAATAGCCCCCTTGACCTTTGTCTGGAAAATTACTTTGGGCAAAATGGCTGGCGCTGTGCGTGAACGGTGCGCGGACGGGCGCAGACGGGCTTGCCTTTGGCGCGCCTTCGGCTTGCCTTTGGCGCGTCCGCTGCGCGCGGTCGCGTCAGCATGAGTTTAAATACCCGGAAGCAGGGAAAATGCTAAAGCGCTGACCCGAATCACCGCGGGCTCGCTCTAACAGGCGAGCACCACCGGGTCCCAGCGCTATTACAGATACACTAAAAAGGATGACACAGAGTAACACTTTAAAAATACGTTTTTAAAATTCGAAGTACAAATTCAAGTGCAAATGAGCAGTTTAGCAGCAATGAAGCCTTCCCCCCACACTCGCGGTAACTAACCACGTGTCTCATGCTGCGCGGTCGCGCCAGCATGAGCTTAAATACCCGGAAGCAGGGAAAAAGCTAAAGCGCTGACCCGAATCACCGCGGGCTCGCTCTAACAGGCGAGCACCACCGGGTCCCAGCGCTATTACAGATACACTAAAAAGGATGACACAGAGTAACACTTTAAAAATAAGTTTTTAAAATTCGAAGTACAAATTCAAGTGCAAATGAGCAGTTTAGCAGCAATGAAGCCTTCCCCCCACACTTGCGGTAACTAACCACGTGTCTCACGCTGCGCGGTCGCGTCAGCATGAGCTTAAATACCCGGAAGCAGGGAAAAAGCTAAAGCGCTGACCCGAATCACCGCGGGCTCGCTAAGTACAAGTACACTACACAAGCAAATAGTGGCTATTTTTCCAAACAACTCCAAAAACAAAGCCATGAGTAAAAGACATTACCATTTACAACGCCAATAGCTAAAAATCTTGCAAATGCGAGACCTATTGCATTGCAAATGCTTGTTAATGACAGAGACTATGTCTGTTGAATTGAAAAGTCTTTGTAATTCTGGTATAATCAAGTCAGTTGAGCATGGAATAGCCAGCTATAATAGTCTTGGTGCATAAGACATTTGGAAAAATGGGTTTCTGCATTGACCTACAAGCTCTTAACAAGTGTGTGGTAATTGACTCATTTTCTGTCCTGAAAATGTCGGAAACGATATCATTGTTGGCTCAAAGTTCTTTTTAACCTTGGATTTGCATCTGCAGATTAAATTACATGACAAATCCTGTGTGTTTATTATACATATCAAAAATAATACAAAAACAAATATTAAAAAATAAATACATTACATGAGAAATCCAAGCATCAGGAATTAGGCGGAGATGGGAGCTAAACTTGACAAACAAGGCGAGAGTGACCTCTGCAAGTATAAGGTAGTTCTGGAAGAGGGGTTAATTATACAGAAGACAAAACCTGAAAGATTGAAAGAAAAAGGACAATTCAGACTCTACGGAACGGAGCAGGCTGGAAATGGGACATTGAAACTAAACTGGGTAATGCCTGGAAAGATATTTGCTGAACAATTAACCATAAAGAAGGAAAGATGACGGTACAAACAGAAGCATGATGGACATGCTATCATAAATGACACTCTCGGAAGTGATCTCTGTGAGAGGAAAACAATCATACAAAAGGCAAGGATCAATTACTCTCACAGAGTCTGGGAACACACCCAGCAGCTCTTATGGGAGAAGAGTGTTGGGTGAGTCCAAAATTCATTAGGCGCCAAGCCTCAGAATCTCACTGGCACCATTGGGAATAATAATCAAGATAGCAACATAACCACAAGAGAGGGCAAAGGAGAATAGAGCAAGGAACACTGAAAACAGATCCTGGGCTCACCGGATTCAAGGACAGGACTGATCCTGAAGTCAATAGAAAGAGAAACACGGAAAGCCAAGAAAGGAAAGCGACAAACAAACAAGGACAGTACTGAAACAAAGAACATAGGGTTAAGGAACAAGAATCCCAAACTAAGAATCTGCCCACCATTAAGGGCAGGACAGCAGTACTTAATCTGATCTGGAGGTTGCAGGTGGGGCCCACCAAGCTGCGGGCCTGTGTGCCCGTGCAGAGAGAGATTTATCAGTGCACAAGAAGTCATGAAGAGCATGCATTACACCAGCTTTTCCTTATCAATAAATCATTCAAAAGGAGAAGAGATCTTTGCAGGCTCTGTGGAAATTAGAATTAAACAAACAGAAGCTGGAAAGGCAGTCACATTTCTCAGAAACTAAAGCACTCTTTGTTTGCTTTTCTCACTGCCCACACTTTTAGTCTTGTTCTGGCTCCCAGAATTTTACGCTTTTTGCACCTCTCTTGAAACCATCTGCAGAGCCAAACATCTTCGGTCTCCTCCACCAGCCATTCCAGTCCTCGTTCCCTTAAATGCATGCTGATACCTTTTCAATGTGGAAACAAATGTGAGGGGAAAAAAATCGAGCAGCGTCATTTCCTTTATCCACTTTCAGCAAATATAAGCAGGGCTACTAGAATTATGTGGCAGGGGAACAACAAATTATGCAGCAGTGTTGACTAAGTAATGCAGCAAGAAAAGGAAAATAATGTGGCACTTTGCTGACAGTATTATTTCATTAGTTTGTTATTTTTACACATGGTAACTCTGTCGCAGCAAATATTTAACCTAATTAGTACCAGCTTAAAAACCAAACACAGAAATAAGCAACTGAAGGATGACCAGTTAACCTTTGAGAACGGCCTTTAACTGAACGTGAACATGTCTCCATTTTTTAGTAACTTTTGATCTGTTTGAGCTAGAGACATTTTTTTTGTTCAAATCTGCAGATTATGCAGTAGATGATGGATTATGTGGCAAATGTGGCAAATATATATTAATGCAAAAAATGTTGCGGATTCAGAATCTCATGATTCCAGTGGCTCTAACAATAAGCAGCATCTAGTTCTAATGGAAGGTTTTAACACTTCCCCATGTGCATTCGAGATGCATCTGGCCTTGCAAACATGTCCAAACTACCTCCGAATGTTTCTAGTTTACCATGCTATGTTAATACGATACTGGAAATGTTTTGAGTAGCTTATATTTGGAGAGATGGTCCTGAAAGGTAAACAGTAAAATGCACTTCTTGTACAGAATGCAAAGTGACAACAATTGCAATGTCATATTACATTGCATTTTTTACAGTTTAAGTTCATGCTTTTTTGCATAAACAGCTCTGACATCTGCATGATGACATTCAGCAAATAGTAGAAGTGTGAGAGTAAGTAAGCTGTATGCTATAGAGAGTGACAAGGCTGAGAGTGATTAAGTGGCATGTCAGTGAGTGCGCGAGACAAAGCAATAGAAAGTGGAAGTGATTAATTGAGATAGCAACAACAGGAACACGAATAGGCAGGAGCGGCACCCCACTGCTTTCTCGCAGTGCGAGAGGCAGGAACATAAAATGGTATTATGAATACCATTTTATGTTTCTGCTTCTTGCACTGCGAGAAAGCAGAAGGGTTTGGTTGGGGACGGGCGGGTGGGCGGTCGGTCCTGCTCCAGGCAGGGGAGGAGTGGCTTGCCCACTGTTGTGGGCGCTGACTGAGGGCCGACCAAACCAGTCATAGGCACTCTCCCTCTGCATGCAGCCTGCATGGAGAAAACAGCCTCCCCATAGACGCCTATGCGGTCGGCGTTCTTAGCCAATCACAATGCTGCCACTGCAGCGTTGTGATTGGCTTAGGGGAGGAGAGGGAGGCTGCCTGCTTCCTGTGAGGAGCAGAGAGAGGAGACGCAATGCCCCGCGGGACCGGAGGCGAAGGTAAGTTTTTTAAAATTTAATTAACCTCCCTCCCCGCGCGACCCCGCCCCCCCACCCCCACCCGCAAGTCATGCCGGCTGCGACTGCGAATAGGAACAGGGAAAACCAAGCAACAAAGCAGGAAAGAGGAAGCAAGACACTGAAGGAATTCAATGTACATAAAATCAAGGAACAAGCCTGGAGTCAAAGCCACAAGACAAAAGTAGACCATGTGGGCTTCAGCAGAGAATATGTGAGTTGCTGCACATTGAGTTTACCGGGATTAAATAGCTGGAAGCTCAGGGAAGGACCACAGGTGCAGACTGTGAGACAGGTGTGAGACATCAATCAGGTGCAGGGAATAAGGGACCCACCAATGAAGAGAAGGCTATTTAGGAACCTGCAGAAGGAAAGTAAGCTAGCTTGCACACAGCGGGAAACAGATGAACCAGAAACAGAGTGCGGAATGGAGCTGAGAGTAAGACACGTTGAGGAAGCAAGTAAAATGAGTCACTGGATCTGGAGGAGTCAGGAACTATTATGCATAACTGAGTACCACCACCAGGACATGATCAGAGCAAGGTTTGGCAACAGAAGAGCCTACATATACCACAATGCACCAGGATGGTAGAGTGGAAATCAGGACTGGAATGTGATATGGAGCAAGGGATGCAGTTAACTGTAGAGTGTACTGTCATGGACAATTCTAAAGGCAGGACCGCAAAGGGCCTACACGAGCACCACCTAGTGGCTGGATGACGGAATCCTGCCAACAAGGATCTCACAATATTTGTAACCTCTTTTGAGGTATATGGTTTTCTAAGATCACCTTTGCCTTAGTCTCAGTTGTGTCTGTGTTTCGAAGTGTGACAGAGGAAATGTTTGGCAACCTGCAGGAAGACAAATATTATCAAGATAACATTTTGATTTATGGTGATACTGAGGGAAAAGCATGACCAGAGAGTTACAAAGGTTTTTAGTATTTTGATGAAAGACTGACACTCAGAATTTCTAAATGTAAATCTGTTAGGGTTCAAAGTGCATTATATTCTGAGAATGTATAATTGAGTTGCATTTATTTGTCTTGTTTGCGAGAGGAAAATGTTCTGGATAAGGAAGGACATTTGAAAGTTAAAGTTTATTTAATAATGTTTTGTTGAGTGTATGAGGTTGTTACCTCTTCGGAGGTGCAGAAACCAAACCTTTAACAGGACATGTTGTTACAAGAAGTGTGGGAAAAGTTGTAGTCCTGAAATGGTGAAAGGATGAATTGTCAGTGGTAAATGGAGTTGCTTGTTAGGGGACGGAATTGATTCCTCTTGTTCAAGGAAGGGACATGAATGAAGGCACAAAAAGACTCGTCATCGGTTTTTAGTCACGCAGCTCATCTTATCAGATGGCGGTTCTCTCTGATTTTCTGCAGGCTCTCATAAGTGACAACTTTTTTTATACAGAACGCGCAACTACTGTTACCCTGTACTGTTACATCAACTTAAAATACACACAGTTATTTAATTTACATGCATTTCTCATAGATGGTAACATTCAACAGCATATGAGATACACACAACATTTACTCTAGTAACTGATTAGCTATAGTAAACATCCAGCATATCAGTGGCACAAGACCTTTATCTTGTTAGACCCCAAAGAACTGTCAAGATTCTGGTCTAGTTCCAACACCCTATTGCAGTTGTTAATGCTCCACAACTTCATACACCAATCAGAAACAAAGGATCGCACAGGCTTTGCAAATAACACTTCAGAGGCTCAAGAGACAGTTGTTACAACACAATTTTGAGGGTGTGACAGAGTCCCAGTACGTAAGTGCAGGGGATATTACAGGGTCCCAACAGAAGTTCTCCTATCCAAAAAAGTAATATCTAACTCTCCTTAGCTATCATTCAACTGAGGCCTCTGACAACAGCATCAGGAGAGGTTGAATGATTCCAGAGATGCAAGGAAATTGTTTGAGGTGGCAGTGCAGAAGGAGCATCAAGAAGTGTCACAAACAGAAACTGTTGGGAATTTGTTCTTAATGTATTGCTTGTAGATAATCGTGACTGGAGAAGCAGGAACAGATGTGATGATCTAAATCCAAGCAGAGCAACAGAGGTGAAGAGCAGAGCCCAAGCAGAGGGTTTGTTTTATCAATAGTGAAGAAATCCAAACACCTGGCCATGCTCAACTTGTGGCTTTTATTGACTGTAGGATACTCAAATCTTGCAGAAGAACCTCGAATCCTGTGATCCTCGAAGCCTGTGGTAGATCCTTAAATCGAAGAATCATCAAATCATGAAGCAGTGTTAATTGATATGGACATACCTTAGTAGCCCACAACGTGGCCTGGCAGAGATGATATGGACCTACCTGCAAGCTCTCAGTGCACCCCTTAATGAAGATGTGGGTCACTTCCATGAGCCCTACTCCTTACTCGTGAGTGGAACTGCAAGGAAGACAGATAGGACTGAGGGAGGAGATCCCGTTGTTGGGGTTAAATGTGTTGGTGCGATTCCCACGTATCTGCCATTGTCGTGCCTTGAGGAGTCACAGTCAAACACCTCATGAGAGCCTGGCCCCCACTATCGGGTATGTTTTAGCCTCCCTGCCCTATTGGTGTGGGAACAATGAGTTATGGTAAGTACCTGCGATCAACTAGATCTCGTCTTCGGTATTGGTGCTCTCAAGGAATGGTGATACTTCTCACCGGGCTTTTAGGATCCCTGTTGTATTTGTATTTAGTTCAATCAATAGCTAATATCTCTTGCGTATGTCTCACAGTAAATTTCCAGCTTTGTTTCACTAAAAACTGGTTGCTGTGATATGTGCTGAGCAAAATGTAACTGTGCCTTGGTGCACAAGCAGTTAGGTAGTAGGTGCTGCGTTAATCTCTGATAGCAACTATTGCACTTTTGTAGTCTGAGGCTGGCTTGCGTTAATTGTACCAATTGTTTTAATTGTACCAATTACTAGGTTGCATGCGCTGCTTTCGAAACCTGGAGTTTGGTTTTGCTTTCTTTACTTAGTTCTCCTTATTTTTCCTTCTTTTAGGTTGTATTTCCAAAGCTTGGTGGCAGGAAGCAATGCAATGTTTGAGGAGGCGCTCCGAAGTCAGATTCAGGTAAGCGATGTGTCGCAGATCAGAAAGCTTGCTTCAGCATAGTTTCCTCTTGGGCTGTTTCTTGAGGCAAAGCGCATCCTCTAATGTGGGCACAGTTTATATAAATCACGAACACCTACGACCGCACCCAGTCACATCCAACATAGCTACGAGATCTCGTGAGATCTCAGCATGCTCGTTACATATAGCAGCATGTAAACATAGGCAGCATCCTATGTTACCAAAACATTCAGAAAGTACAAAAAATATAAAAAAAACAATAGGGCGCCCTCACACCGTGCTCAAAGACATACGTATATTGTTAGAGAAGAGCACGTTAACACCGCGCTCAGGGGTATTCGGTATGAGAACACTCAGTGCTTTGGGGTACATTATCAGCACTTATTGGAGAGAGTGTTTAGGGCCAAAGGCAACATCGTATGGGGCGTGATGCGAGACACTGTGTTCAAAGGCACATGGTCAAAGTCATGATGCACACAGAGTTCGGGGACATGATCGAAGCAGTGATCATACATGCCAACATTTTAGAAGAGGAAAGTGGTAGATTTTAGAAAAATAATCGAGAGATTGTTTTTCTCTTCTATTGATTCCTATTGAGGCCTGAATTGAGTCTACTGTCATGTATGGGACTTAGTGTGCTGCTGCAGGATCAGATATTAGAAACGCAGATACATGTTTATTTCCCTTACCTGTCAGGAGCACGGAGAAAGTGCAGGTAGAGTCCGGGACAGAAATGTTGTGCACTGGCATGCAGCAGCAGTTTACTGGCAGTGCTATGTGTCTCAGTAGAGCAGTCCCGGCTGCAGCCTGCTGAGGAATCGGGTTTTTAGGTCGCGCCTAGCGTTGCAGCGCGCATGCGCTGCTCGCTCTGCGAGGCATATTGTAGTAGGGTATGTTTTAGAAGTGGAGTGGAAGCCCCGCCCATCTTTTACATTGACTGGCGTCATCGTCCATGGTAAACGCTGGTTTCCGATTGAAAATGAGGCTTCTTAGTCCCTCCTTGTTACCGCCCTGTCTCCTTTTGGGACCGCCCATCAGGACTGGATCGTTTACTTGCAGCGTTACACTGTCTCCTTCATGTCGGCTCGGTAAGCACTATGTTTTTTAAGTCGGCTTTGGCAATGGCAGCCCCGTGTTTATTTTTGCATCGCGCTGTCACTTAAAGTGAAAGCGCGATGCAAATATAAACAAGTGGCTGCCTTTGCGCAATGGCGACAGCTTGTTTTAATTCACTGCGTGTTAAACATTTTGTCGTGCTCTTATTTTAGTATTTATTTTGATTGAGTCAGTACTCACGCGCGCTGCCCAAGTCTGAGCTGGTATACTGCCACTCTGCGCGCCTGTATTTGTGCGTATTATTTTTCGCTACTATCCATTTCGGCCGGTCCTCTGCCCATGCTTCGGGTCCCGGCGTCCGGAGCCCGTGTGAACCTTCGCCTGAGCCGCTTTCTGCCGGGCTGAGGGAGCTGCACCACAGTGCGGCGCGCGGATCCCTGTCAGGAATGGAGGGCGCGCGGACCACAGCTCGCGAGCAGGAGGAGGTAGCGACAACAGCGGCTGTCTAGGCCTGAGCGCTGCGGCCCACAGCCAGGCGGCCTTCCCTTGCGCTCCGCTCTCAGGGCGGGAATTCCTGCACCGCGTCTTGCTGGCTTCCCTCCGCCCTCCCTCCCTGCCCCACCTGCTCCCTCCCTTCCCGCCGAACTCGAGCCCCTCTCTATCAGCCGCTCACTCCATCTCAATATGTCTCAAGATGGCAACCAATGTGGGATCGATGTTTCAATATTGGAAGCGCTTTGATTTACAGCAGCTGCAGGTCAGCCTATCTTCCTCCTTGCCTTCTTGTCCCCCAGACCCGGGGGCTCCTGCCGGCCCGCTGCGGAAAATGATTTTTAACAGATACTAGATTGTTTTACATTTTCGAGGACACGGATGGAGTTCGTTCATTTATTATGAAAAAAAGTTTTCCCGAGACGGGTGCTTTTACTCACCCGCTTCTAGCCCCTTTCTGATCCCAGTGACTCGTGTTAGCATAGCAGGGATCAGACTCAAATTGTCGGCACAATTGTTTAGAAAAAAAACTTTCAAGGTTAGATCCAGGTATTCCCCTGCTTGAGGCTAATTGTTGTGTTACTCTGTTCTGTTATTTTCCAAGCGCCTCCCTCCACACAGGGAGGCCTCAGGGTGCTTGTTTGCAGAGGTTAAGAGATGTTTGCCCTGGAATTGCGTCTCTAGGCCCGGTATTAGTTCTAGGGACAGCTGGGCCTGTATTCAGATGTACCGCCCTCTTACATCTGCTCCAGGTGTAGGGGAGAGCACCCCCGCGAGGGGGATGGGAGGGGTCTGTTTCTGGGCCCCTGTCTTAGAAGAGGGCTGAGTTGTTGATCTCGGGGTGTGGATAGGACAGTGTTCCTTTGACCTGCTGGGCAGTTGAGACTCGAGCAAGCTTTAGGAGTACGCTCGGAGAAGGCAACAGCCTGTTGCTTAAAATATTTTTTTCCCATTGTATTTGCTTCTTCTTCTGGAAATTGTGGTTGTTATTTTCTGTTCAGCGAGAAAATAACAATTGTGATTTTGTTCTCCTGTTTGGGATGTCACCTGCAGAGGTGCTAAGCACACACTGCTCATTTTGCAAAGACCAGAATAGAGAGATCCAGATGAGTTAATAATTACAACAGTTGTGGTCACGTGGGACTTCCTCGCCGCCGAGGGTGTCAACATGCCCGTGCTCTGTGCCCTAGTACCAAAATTAGGACCCCCGAAACTTCTCCTTTTCTGCAGTCTGCCTCTTTTTTTCCATTTTACTCTGGATATTTGTAAAACGGAGACCCGCTCCGGTCCTTACCCCGCTAGCACGATCCAATTTATCTCTATTTTTGATTCACAGTTTCCCTTAACTCGCAGCTTGAGGAGGCTGCAAAGGTTTGAACCTGAGCCCAGTGCCAGGCAGCCGGTGCTGCCCTGAAGGTGATGTAGCGCCTAGTCGCCTCCCGCTCTAGATGCTGGCACTAGGTTGGCTCCTCCCCACGTGCTAAATGTTGCCAGCCCTGCTGATGGTAGAGGTAAGGTGGCGCTGGCATGAGGTCACGGCCGTGTTCCTCTTATCTGTGTTTTGAATCAGATTAGTCTGTTTATGAATAAAGCGCTCATTCTGAAAAGGCTAAGAAAAGCGTAAATATAGCGCTGATAAATCACTGCCATGCCCTGCACGGCGCTATTATTCTAAGGTTGTCACAAGTAAAGCTCATTGGCTGTATAGTCTCTGCGAGGGGGCATCGCATCATGGGAAGTTATTCATTGCTGAGTACTTTGTTTTTTGAGGCTGTAAATTGAATTTTCGCTGCTGTGTGGGGTGACAGCTTCGAGGAACGCCCGACTATCTGATGCCCAAGTGACCCCCCAGTGCCTGGCTTCACATGAATCATTTCACGCGGAGCCTCTGCTGTCTCCAGCCCTGTGCACGGGCGGCTCTTTGTTTGTGGAGCGGGCAGCGTGACAGGCTGTGAAAGACGGTCTCTTCGGCTTACTTGAGCATTTGAGCGCTTGTGAGCCCCGAGCCTTAATGGTGCCCGGGCCCTTTTCAGAAGTGCTACATATCCACTGTACCTCTGCACGCCAGCGGCTGGTTTAAGATCTTTGTGCAGGCACGTGCCTGTTGGTGGCAGAGAGAACCAGCTGCCGAGAAGAGGTGCCAACGCCGGATAAAGGATCCACTATTGGGTATAGGGCAGCATCACTGACAGTCATAATATGGGGGAACTCTGTTGTGTACCATCCCAGAAAGCATCTGTACATATGTATGTAGGTATGTCAATGGTATTTATACAGAAAATACATGGCACAGAGAGAACCAGCTGCCGAGAAGAGATGCCAACGCCAGATATAGGCTCCACCATTGGGTATAGGGTAGCATCACTGACTGTCATAATATGAGGGAACTCTGTTGGGTACCATCCCAGAATGCATCTGTACATATGTTTGCATGTATGTCTATGGTATTTCTACAACACTTCTATCCCTCCACTATCCTTCTCAATCCAAACAACTGACTAACATATCCACCACTCAAATTACTTTCATATTTCACTATACTAATTCACCACTAATTCTTTATGGGTTCCGGAGTAGCGCGCTACTCGCCAAAAAAGCGCCTCAACACCCCATCAGGGAAACAAGCGCTATGTAAATGCAAACCTTTTTCCATCTTCTATCCCTCCGCTATCCTTCTGAATCCAAATAACTGACTAACCTATCCACCACTCAAATTACTTTCATATTTCACTAAAATAAATCACCACTAATCCTTCTTGGGTTCCGGAGTAGCGTGCAACTCGCCGAAAAAGCGCTTTGACGCCTCGTCAGGGGTAGTAAGCGCTATATAAATGCAATTACAATACAATTACAATACTTGTCTTTCAAAAGTAGCTTTGCTGTTAGTCTTGTAAAGGTTGAAGTACTCGCTGGGCGTTCCGCAGGGTTTGGTTCTTTGCAGGTCTGTGAGGGTTTAGGGTGCAGTTTTAGAACTAGATTAGGGGGTTCCTGCAGGATTTTTTTTAATTTTGGTTAAGGGCATGTTCTCTATACCATAGCTTCATCACAATAATAATAGCCATTTACTACAGCATTCTTTCGAACTCTGGAGTTTCCGTATGGCAGTTCAAATGAAGGGTAGGGTGGCTGAAAGTGAGTGCCTGGAGTCCCTCCGAGGGTGAAGATTGGGGGGGAGCGCTCCCCATTATTGAGTATTGTAAATGACAATGCCTTTTATTTATGTTTTGGTTTTTGAAACATAAATAAAACGCATTGTCATTTACACTGCCAATAACTTAAAATTTGCGTAAATGCGAGACCTATTGCATTGCAAATGCTTGTTGAATGCAGGAATCGGGAGGTGGGAGACTAGCCTTGAAATCGGAAGTCTCCCACCTGAATCCGGAGGGTTGGCATGTATGGCTGTGATGCACACTGTGTTCAGGGTCATGAGGCAGGACTTGACAAGCAGATCCTCAAACCCCGCTGTAGCGTGCCACTCAGAAGAGACATATGCTTCTCGCTTTTTGGGCGCCTGCGTGGGGACAACATTGACTGTACTGGTGATGAGGGGATAACAGCAGGGCAAAACACATGGGACAGTGTGACAATCACAATCTTGGGCAGCATGAATTCTGTCACACGTTGCGGACAACAACAAAGTGGCAATACACTAAGCAAGAGGTGGAAGGGGCGGCCAGTAATGCCCAGAAGCATAGGTAGATTGTAGAGAAGGCGAATACCAGAGAGAAGCTGTAACACTCGTTAATCTGGTAGATCCTGGAGAAGCATAGACAACTTTACTTCATAATGACAACTCCAGCAAGGACACGACACTTGGAAATGAAGTGAGGGGATCAAAGAGTCATGTATTTCCAAAGAAGATGAGCCATGGCACTCTAATACATAGATGCAAAATGCAAGTAGGTAAAAAGGAGCTTCTCACTCTAGGAGCAAAAGACTCCCTCTGGTTATATTACCGGTCCAACACAGAAGTAAGACATTTCTGTTTTTAAATCAGAGGCAGCAGGAGAATATTTTGAAGCAAAGAGAGACTTTGGCAACTAACAGGTAGATGGGAACAATTTCTGAGATAACCACATTTCTCTGATGCTGGCCTCGGTATTTGTTAGGGCTGGTCAGATAATACTGGGCATAAGAATACATCTTCCAAAGTAAATATATTTTAACTGCAAAAAATATTAACCATGCCTTTCGTGAAGTTTGGACCAGTCGTGCTACATGTCTAATGCCAATCCACACATTTGAGGTACTGTTTTGGTGGGTATAACGACGTGAACACTGTGTGGTAGGACATTAGCCACTGGTTAGAAGTTCCAGAGTTGTCTTCATTGTAAAATGTGCAAATAGTTTTTTTGCACATCCCTTGATATTTGCTTTCCAGCTAAGAAAATGGGGTTGGATACATACATGCATGTCATTCTACTGGGTCTCTAGTTTTCAGAAATGTTCAAGGTTGATAAGGGCCCCTTAGTGCCGAGTGACCCTGGGACAAAACACTGCAGCCATTTTGGGCACAGCCTGCAGACATCACCTTGGAACTTGAAAGGAAATTGCTGAAGGCATATTTTTTACATTTTCAAGGCGTCCTAAGTAATAAAATATACAGGGATCTAAACAAATCTCACTTCTCTGATTTACCCTGGGTCTCTAGTGTACAGTAATGCCTGGAATTATTAGGGTTGGTAGACCCTGGTCTTAAACACAAACACTACAGCCTTCCTCCATGGAGTACCCACTGAGTAGCACAGAATCCAAGAATCCAATGTGCCTTTAGGAATTAAGTCATTCATCGGACTGCAAGTGTCACTGGAGAAAAGGGGCAGACAGGTGTTAAGTGAGTTGGGTACACCAGAGCAGAAGTGTAATAAAGAACACATATTTGTTGACTGGTGTCTTCTTCATGCCATATTGCCCTCGGCACAGACCCTGATAATTGTACAGTAACTACAGTTAAATACAACTCAGTAGAGAAACAAGGTGAAAATCGCTGACATATCTTCATTTATATTGTTGTAAAGCCGCTACCTGCTGGTCCCACGAAGATCAGACAACTCTGGCTGAGTTGTGTCGAAGTTTAACTCTAAGGATGTGTTTGTGGCACCAGCTTCAAAGGAAAGGACACAGATAGATATAATGTTTTTACTATTTTTCGGATTCTTGCCCTTACTGAAATTAGAAGGTCTCTCTACTGGTGCTTTTGTTTTCACTGTGTTATTATGGTTGGTTTAACCATGTCACCTTGAACGTCCAAATCTAGCATAACAATTACTATAGCTTTTTGTGTCTAAATGAACAGTGATTATCAAAATGGTGATGTCTCAGAAGGCAGAGATGTGAAGGTGACAATGGCGAGTGAATGACAACAGTAGATTGGATGTTGGCAGTGAGCATTGGTGTTCCCTGCGTCGTAAATGTAGGGAAATAGTGTTCTACCCAATATTTGCAGTTTAAAGGACATTATGGTTATGGAACGCTTGTGTGATACTCACAGGTTAAACTTCATTATAGTCTCCCACATGTCTACTTTAAAAAGGTTTGTAGGTTAGTAGGTTTTTCTGAGTGCCACGAGAACCAGGGCCAATAAATGTCAGACATACCATTTGTCAAAAGTCAATGATAAAATGTGCATCCAAAATTCTTGACACATGGTTGCAATTTTTATTTGTTCTTCTTCACTGATGTATGACTTCGTACACGTGTTATCTTTTTGACAAAGCGAGGTTTGGGATAACTAAATAATAGACTACAAGGATTTAGAAACTCTACCAGCTCCTGTAAATTCCCTAGTTATCAAAAATAAATATATCTCTTGCAGACGGGTTTTTGGCTCCTTACGGTGCAGCATGGGAAGTTTTTTGATCTGCTCCTGCAAGAGTAATGAAATGCAGATCTATCTACCTGTCTGTCTATCCGTCTGTCTGTCTATCCGTCCGTCTGCCCGCCCGTCCGCCCACCCGTCCGTCCGTCTCCTCCTTCTATCTGCCTGTCTGTTTATCTAACTCTGTCTGCCTGTCTCTCTATCTAGCTATCAGTCTATTTAGCTGTCTATCTAGCTATCAGTCTGTCTAATCTACATATATAAAACCCCAATAGGGTATTCTGAGTGGTCCCCATTTTTTAGGTCAAGCATTCGAGACCTCTTGTATATACTTTAGTATATACTTTAGTAAATATTTATATGTGTATGTACTTTGTGGGCTCTGGAGATAAGCCCTAGGACTTGTCTGCTTCCTCTTAGGGACTTTGGTTTCTTTTCAACTGCCTCTATTTAACTGTCTTGATAAAAAACGACCAGCAGAGGTCAGTAAAATACCAAAATTGCTTTCTGCTGAGGGACTTTATTTTTTTAAATTTTTCTAGCAACTGCCTCTATTTAACTTTCGTGATTGGAAATGACCAGCAGAGGTCAGTAAAATACCAGAATCACTTTAGCATTCTCTAGATTCCAGTCCATAGAAATTGTCTTCCACGAGCACCCGTAGACAATAATACTTTTTCAAATCTTGCATTTTCAGTGATATGACCACCGGAGGCCCTGCTTTTATATTAAAAACAGAGCTTTGGACAATACCATTTCCTGCTGAAAGGCAATATTTCTCTGCATTTGTTCCCATACCTGGCGGGTCACGCAGTTTGGTGCTTACTTTCCCTCCATGTTAAAGAACAGTATATGTTTCAGCACCCAGGCTAATGTGCTGCATAGCTAAATACATATAAGGTCCCAATGGCGAGACCGATTGCATTCCAAATGCTTGTTTCATTGGTGGGCTGCTCCTTTACACGAAGCGCATCTACAGCACCATTGAGACTCTAAAACCCACTTCTGAGGCGGGTTTGTATGAGTGTGAAAAAAGAGCATGCTACCTGTCAAGGAATGCATCCTACTCTGGAAGGTTTATCCTTTTAGTCTACTCAAATCCAAAATGTAATGATGGATATACACTTAAGACAAATAGGCCAGAAGCGTGTTGCAGGTTTTGTAAAAACACACATAAGCTTTACTTTCTGCTAAGATTCTGCTGACTAGGGAAGGAAAGCCTGCCCCTGCGATGTGATCTTTTAGGCCCAGGGCTCACATTGCTATGCCATTTGTGATGGAGGCATAATCGCATATGGCCAATATATGTAGCTATTTTGCCACAAATGAACACACGCATTTTCAGGAATGCCTCCCGTAGTCTACGTCTGGCTGTGCCTGTGCAATGAGCTGCGTCTAACTGCCAATTATGGAGGATAACGGCTTTTCACCCTAAGCTTACAGTTATGTTTTTTTCAGTGAAGGAATTAGGCAATGAACTGTTTATTCTCAGAACAGTCCCGAAATTCCTCATGGTCTTAGCATCAGAGCAACGTAGATTCCTGCGTAAATATCTACATACATTGGGCTTATTTACAAGCCCCTTGCACTGCCGGTACGTCACTTTTAAAATGAGAAAAAGTGACGTATGGGCGACTCAAGGGTCTTGTAAATAAGCCCCAATGTATTTTCTGCCTTTAAAGATTTAGCAGTGCACCTTTCAACGATTCTCAGTGAGAACTCCTGCCCTGGCTTGCCCTGAGTAGTTTTCTCGATGGAGCTAGTTGTGACGCAACTGAGCTTGTGGTTATCGCCGTGAGAGCTGAGAAAGCATTTTAGTTTTACAAAACGATAAAAAGTTACAATATCAAACGATTTTTCACAATTAAAACATGTAATCATTCTAAAATTATACTTCAGCCTTTGTGTGTTATATCTTTCCTGATTATTGTAAGAGAAATTGCTTCTTCCTTTCCGGATTTCTTAACTATTGTCAATCATTTTGTATGAATAATGTTTTTTGGGTAACTTAAACTGTATTTTTGTTGGGGGCCACAGTTACCCATGCTTTAGTTATTGATACTTTCAGCACAGCTGAGCCCCACTGCTTCAATCCTCTCATTAGTCAAGACTTAGGGCCTGGTATACAGATGTTCCTAATAATAAATCGTTAATTGCATGAAATATCGTTTTGCAATTTGTGATTTCTTAAATAAAATCTACTAAAATGGATTTGGAAGATGTGGGTGCAATTTGCACACCGATTTCTACCTAATACATTGGCATTTTGTGAGCCAATCTCTGTACTAATAGGTAAGCTAACAATTTGCAGTATGACGCAATTTGATCTAGCCCATAAATATGCATGAGGTAGATCGCTAATTGAGACCCACTCCGATTGGTTAGAGTCACAGGCATGGTGGCCTGCTGTGGTCAACAGACCACCAAGTTAAGGAATTCTTATTTGGAAGAAACACCCTTTATACGCCCCTTCCAAATACTGGTTCCATCATCTACGGAGGCCACTCTGCACAGGCCACTTCTCAGCACCAGTCACTTTAGGGGAGGCGGAGGTACCGGTATTTGCGGTATCCACAGACTACCAGCACCACTAGCGCCAGGAGGCGCCGACGTGCATTCTTCGCGCCGCACCAGGCGGCGACAAAAGCGGCGGCAAACTCCCACAGCGCGGGACGTGCGTGGGCTAAGCCCGGGCCAAGGGCGGGCCCGTCTGTGCCCGTCCGAGACCGACTGAGGCCGGGCTGGGCCACCCCCCTGAAATCTACTGAGCAAGGTACTGTGTGAGAGGATTGTAGAACTCGGTGTTGGGACACTAAAAAAGGGGAAACGGAAGGCAGGGGATGTTGTCAATCAAGACCACAGTATTAAAAAACCAAAGAAATCCGGAGTAAATAAACGTGGGGTTAGGCCTGGGGCCACAGCTCAAGAACAAACCACTTTGGCGGACATTGACACATTAATTAACGAAGTGGAACAGTTGCTCACAACTGGTATTAATAAAAAAAAGGTCAAAACGACAATGGTTCCGGCTATGTTTAAAAAACCAAGTGCCCATGGGGGTAACAACCCAGCCATAACCCTGACTGAGAACCCCTGTTCGCTACGATCCTCAGATTATGAAAGCCAAACTATTGAGCCTGTTCCCGTTTCTGATCAGGCTCTTGTACCCTCTAAGTCTACTGATATAATTCTTGCTGACCAACTGACTGATACCTCATGTCCTTTATACCCAACAATTACTGTAATTCCCAATGTCCCCTGTTCCAACCGGTATGGTCCTATTGCCCCTCTGGATGTACCTGAAGGAGTTGAACTTTTGGATTCTATAACTCAGGCTACATCCCTTACTCCCTCTTTGCCAGGACTGCAGGGTGCACATGCAGCTATGAAGAACTCTTTAGTGGACAATGATCTGCTGTTTAGTAAAATGAATGAGCTCTGTACCCAACTGAGGATATTATCATCAAACGTCTTGTCTTTTAAATCTAAGTCTGTGTGTAGTTGCTGTTGTAGTTGTATGAGTTCTGGGCAATCACAAAGTAGAATGATTTCTCCTTCTGGAGTGGGCAGGGATGTAAGGCTGGCTACCGACTTTGTGCAAGGAAGGGACAATGGGAAACGTTGTACAGAGGCTCTCACTGGTCCCAGTTCCCGTAATAATAACATCTATATGAAATCTATAAAACAGACCCAGCAAAAGGATTCATTTCCCCTGGCCACGAATTCCAACTTTGTGCTTATGAACCCCCCAGGACATTTATCCAAGTGGTCTTCTAATCAAATGCCAGTATGTGAGCCTCCCTTTTTTAGAGGGCGACCACATTCTTTTGTTTCATCTGTGGTCTTTCCATCTCCATCTCTTATTTTACCAACTGGCTCTGCTCCTTGTCTTGCTGCAGGGAATCTACCCTTGAAGTCTGACAACCAACTACCTAGGGACAAGTGTAAACTTAATAGGTCCATTTATATGGTACGGGTTCCAAAGCTGAATGCAGGTGCCATGGAGGATACGGAGGCACTGATTAATAAGGTGATCTATTGGTTGAGACATGAGCGGAATTGTCTATCTATTGTAAGATCTGATATTTTATTTGCAAAGAGACGTTCAACTCCACTCTCGCAGTTTGATCATATTCATATCGTTCTATGTACCAACTTTTTAGCTGAAAATTTAATTAATTTTGCTCTACGTACTTGCGACTATGTTGGGGAAAAACAAACTGGTATACAACTAAAAGCAACTTCCCCATTGCGGTGGGCTCAGATGGGGCAGCAGAATGAGGGCTATGCTAGATCATCTGAAGTCCCTAATACTCGCACCTCTCCTCTACAATCTCCCAAGAAAGCATTAGATTGACTGTATGAAAGTCCTGTGTACCTAAATTCCAGCTTGGGTAGTAATAGCCCTGGGGTAACGGGGGCTGTAAAGATCGTGTGTGGCTTAAATCATGTTATTGAACAAACGTCTTCTTTGGGTGGCTCCAAAATTGAAGTTGCTTCATATGATAAGGTGGATAGTTCATGTGGGAAGTTTGAGAATGGTGAACATATTGTACTGCGACCTTTGGATGAGCACATTAGACCACAGGGTATGATAAAGCCTAGTATTGATATTCATATAGCTGATGAGTCCAATAATTCTCAGAATTTAAATGTATTGTCCTGGAATATTGCAGGTATTGGCCAGAAACTATGTGATCAGGACTGGTTAAGTTATATTGTGAGGTATGATGTGTGTCAACTGCAGGAAACCTGGGCTATAGAGAAAACTTATATAGATGGATATACATCCCTCAGTGTAGACGCCAAGCCAGCCCTTCACTTTGGTAGAGCTAGTGGTGGGCTTTTAACTTTGATTAAGAATGGTCGTTTTAGCACTGTCACTATTATAGAAATAGATTGTTTAGATTTAATGGGAACCTTAGTTACCCTACCGTCTGGTCTTTCTTTGGCAATTTTTAATATCTAGGTAAGGCCAACTCGATCTAATGATACGTCTACAACTCTAGCATTATTGGACACTATATTGGATAAATTACCCCCGGATACAAGAATTATAGTGGCGGGAGATTTTAACACCGGCTTTGAACCCTGCTCCTTCTTAACTGAGATTACTGTGGAGGAAGATGAGCAATGGGGAATTCCTAAATTGCTGGTGCCCCTGAGGAAAAACCTCACATCATGTGCATTACAGATAGTTTCATTGGTCATTGGCAGAGGTCTTAGAGCCCTAAATGGTCGTACCACCTCTGACCCCCTGTGTGCACCAACATTCAAGAGAGGTATGTGTGCCAGTATAATTGATTATGTATTGATTGATGTGAGAATGTGGCCTCTGTTAGCCGATATGAAAATCAATGCTAGGTCCGATAGTGATCATAACTCTCTCGAAGTGGTACTTGCGGGAGATCTTTTGGTTTCTGGGTGTGCTGTTATCTATACAAATGTCCCTGTAGCATTGCTACCAATAATCGACGAGCTGTTAGATGGCCGGAAGTTATGGCTAATCCGGATGTCTATTCAAAAGTCTATAAACAGTTTATTACCTCTTTTGACCCTTACGAGTGGACAGATCCAGCAGGAATACCTATCTTATGCTGTTGTTTGATGGTCTTCAAAAGATATTCTACAGAGAGGTGACTATCACGAAGACGGCACATTCCAAGTATCACGACTGGTTTAACCCTGCTTGTAAAGTAGCTAAGAATTCATTAAAAATAGCTATTGATGAGGGTGATGGAGGTAAAATTCGTACCGCCAGAGGTTTTTACAAAACACAGCTCAGAAAGGCTAGAAGAGATTGGGAAGACAAGTTCTGGCAGGACCTACTAGCAGCCAGTAAAATTAAGGACAGTAGATCATTCTGGAAATTGGTCGCACAGAGTCATCCTGAAGGAGTAAAGTATCCAAGTTTTAATATATCACCCGATAATTGGGTAGCTCATTTTTCATCACTGTACTCGCTAAGGAAGCCGGATGATATTGACAATGGTACTAATATAGTGGAGGATGTTATCTCACCATACATAGCGCAAGAACAATATAATAGCCCTGTCAAATTCAGTCTTGAAGAGACAACCTGTGCCATACAGTCTCTTAAAATGGCTAAAGCACCGGGACCTGACAAAATCCCAGGTGATCTTTTTAAGTCAGAGCCATTAATCTGGTCAAGCTATTTTAATCTTCTATCAAATGCTATCTCCGCCGGGGGAGCGATCCCTGATTCATGGAGGGGGGCCGAGATAATAACTATTTTTAAAAAGGGTGATGCTAATAACCCAGATAATTACAGGCCAATTAGCCTGTTAGATAATGCTCAAAAAGTTTTTAGTCGTCAAATCCTGAATAAATTAACTGAATGGATGGAAGAAAAAGAAATACTTTCCCCCTTCCAAACAGGTTTTAGAACTAAAATTAGTACTGTTGACCAGATTTTTAGATTTACATTATTGTACTGGAAAACTGTGCTTTTACGTAAGGGTATGCTGTATGTGGCTTTTATTGATCTTAAAGCTGCCTTTGATCTTATTCCCCAATCGAATTTGTGGCATGTTCTGACTAATATAGGTGTTCCCAGCAATCTTGTATATTTATTGAGTAAATTACATGAGAATAACTATGCTCAAGTACGCTGGGGACCAAGTGGAGAACTGACTAATCGTATTCCAATCGAACGGGGGGTCAGGCAAGGCTGTGTTCTTGCCCCCACTTTATTTACCCTTTATTTAAATTATGTGGTTAATGTCTTGGAAAACTGTGTTAATGATTCTCCTATGCTAAATGGCAGGAAGGTACCAATACTACTTTTTGCTGATGACTCCCTACTTATCTCAAAGTCCCCTATGGGTCTCCAGAACCTGGTTAATACATTTTTAGGTTTCTGTAATGAGAGGGGACTCGAGCTTAATGTTAATAAAACAAAATTTATGATTTTAGGCAAGGGGGTCAAGAAAGGTAAACCGACTATTCGGGTTAGAAATGACGTCCTTGAGAGGGTTGAAAATTTTGACTATTTGGGAGTACGATTTATGGATAGTTTTAATTGGTTAGATCAGATTATGAAAAGTAAACTTCTTATTGAGCACAGGTCAAATGCCATTCTGAGAACACAAAAGAGAACAGTATCTCATGGGGCATCCCCGGTCATGGAGATTTACCGTGCAAATGCGCAAGGGGCTGCTCTTTATGGGGCTGAAGTGTGGAGATATGTTGATGCCAAGCCTCTTGCACTGGTAGAAAACAACTTTGTTAGGAAAATGTTAAGCCTTCCCCAGAGTACACCTCTTATTCCATTGTATTTAGATCTAGGATTGAAAAGAATATCAGACTTAGTGGCTTTGAAAGTGTTGATCTATTGGGTTTGTCTTTGGTGTACACCGGAGCTAGTTGATTATAGAGAATCCCTGACCGATGTTTTAAATGTACCAGGTGCTCGATCGCTCCCATGGTTTAAACACGTGTTTTCGTGGTTGAGAATGTTAGGTCTCCGTAGATTTTGGGATGACCCTACTAAACTCAAGAAAGTCGATCAGCATCTTCTTAAAACCACTTATTGGAATTTTATCAATGAATGTGTATTAAGGAAAAATTATGTAGGATCTCTGACTAACAGTTTTCTTGATTTTAAATCTACTCCACTATTGGAAGATTATATGGATTTTATACCCTTTGTTTTCCCTAAAAGCCTTTTCATACGGTTTCGTTTGGGGACTTTGCCCATAAGATCATTTACTCACAAATGGAATCCAGCACAGTCAGCATTGACTTGCCCAATGTGTAAACAATGTGATGAAAATGAATCACATTTGCTATTTTTCTGTCCGAATTATTTGTCCCCTCGTAGGAGGTGGATTATTCCGATTTGCCGGGAATTGGGGCTTGTACAATATCGAATAGCATTACGGATTCTAAAAACTAATCTCTCCCCTAGAATAGTTGTAGCTGTTAGCAAATTTTTAGAGGCAGTTTGGTATAAACGCAATGCAATTTTAAAATTAGATCAGTGTAAGGATTAAGGATGTATTTTATTGCTTATTTATATTAATGAACTGTTTTATTCTGTATTGTCTTGCTAGGTGTAACTTTTAGGTACTGTGTGTAGCTGGATTTTATGTACAGTGCTAAAGTAATTATTATCTTTTTATCAACTATGATGTTATTGCTGCTGTTATTGTACCCAACTCTGAAGCATTATGCACTTTAAACATGGACTTATTGCTGCTATTATTGTATATACAATTGTAACGTAACTTGAAGCATTATGCACTATAAATATGGAAACACTGCTGCTATTATTGTTATTATTTTACATATATTTGTGTATTATTAGTCAATTTAATGTACAGGATGTTGGTTGATACTTTGATGGTTGCAATACCCGAATAAAGTTATATATTACTACTACTACTGGTTCTGTATTTAGTCTGCAACCCAAATCACAATTTGATGACATGTTACCAAATCTCAATTTGAGTTTTGTACATTTTAAAAAGCCATTTTCGCTTGTTAATGGTCAAAATTGATAATTTATACATCAGACCCTTGATGCTGATAGAAAAACATCTCACTGCTCATACTGGTCATGCATAAACAGAGCCACTCAGAAAACAAAGCATTTTTTACGTGACATCTCTCAGCATTTCGTGGTTGTCTAGGACAAACTGATGTGGAAACCAGATGGTTCTACATAGTATGTAAATTGTAATTCTGTAGGTATCAACTTCAATGATCTGTAACAGTTGTAATTGTTGACAGTAGGTTCTTCTTCAGTCACTTTCAACTAATGCAAACCTTATTGATTTACAGCTGTTTGTGTATGTTGCCTGACTGCACCTAACATGTGAATGCTGAAGACATGCACAAAACAAAACAATCCACTGATACATCCCTTTTGACTGCAGCTGTGCAATATGGTCTGTGAATTTTGTCCGCCGAGGTGGAGAAACACTGTTTAATGATCATATAAGATTCGACATTTCATTATATGTCTTCTAGGGAAATAAACAGAAAAGAACACATATCACAACAGCATTCAGCTACAAGCACTGGCTATCATTTGTAAATGAAGCAGGCAAGATCAATTTCATGGATCACTCCCCTACATGAAGCTGGATTGCTTCATACCTCTGCTCCCCAACAGAAGCCAAAGCACAAGCATTCCCCATCTACAAAAGCACACATTGTCTCGTGTCACCCTTCCTAAAATCCAGAATAAAATATTGTCTGTGCAGATCAACCTTCCTAACTGCAGTTCAAGCCCTTGACTGTTCCCGTCTAAAGTTAGTGTCCCGGTTTCCATGAAGTGTGTCTTACGCTGTGCTATTAGACTTAGAAAAGGAGTGAAAAATACATGATCTCATAACTTCCATACTGGTGAACCTGCTTTGGCTGACTCACCATGTCAGCACCATCTTCAAGACCTGTTGCATCACCTACAAACCTGTAAAATCTATCGAACCTGCTCACTGGGCCAACAAAATGATTACTTTAGCAGGCTAACACAACAAAAGAAACCCTGGCGTTGGCATCTGTACAGAAGTCCTCTACAAGAGAGGGAAATGTACCAAAATATAAAATCATCTTGCCATAATTCTCAACCCATTCACACATGAGGGCCCTAACCCTTTTCTGATCTATCTTTCCCCTCTTAACCAGAACCACCCATCCCCTTACTCCTGTGTGATCACCCTCCCTGGTATTTATTATGTATTTATTTGTGGTTCTATATAGCGTGAACCAGACCCATCTGGGTAACAGAGCATTTTACAGCAGTTATCAGCAATTTTACAGCACTTAACAGCAATTTTACAGCAATAAACATAGGAGTGTGTATTGGGAAGGGTGGAGATCAAGGGCTAATTTATATGTTTACATAGAGGGAACACCCTTGCAGCAGTGACGCTGTTCCCTTTTCGCCAACATAAGGGTCCGCCTACCCATAGTCTTGCCACAGCAGTGACTACTCCATCACCGCTGTTTCCAAACTTCTCCAACGGCCTGACGGAGTAAGACCAGTCGGAGAACTGGCTAGGGTCCAGATTCACAAGGGGAAACTTAGACTAAAAGTCTGCCTTTTCTACTTTTTGTTTTTGATAAAGGTAAACTTAGACCAAAAGTTTAACTATACCTCTTTTCGGTATTCAGAAAGGTAAACTTAGAACAAAAGTTTAACTGTACTACTTTTTGGTATTCACAAAGTTTTACTACTTTTCGGTTTTCACAAAGGTAAGTTACTACAGATAAAATTAGACTTTTGGTCTAAGTTTACCTTTGTGAATACCGAAAAGTAGTAAAGTAAGACTTTTGGTCTAATTTATCTTTGTGAATACAGAAAAGTAGTAAAGTTAGACTTTTGGTCTAAGTTTACTTTTGTGAATACCGAAAAGTAGTTAACTTACACAAAAGTGTAAGTTTACCTTTGTGAATCGGGCCCAACAGGTACAATCACCTAATTTGGATGGGCAGACATATAGCTGTTTTTTACTATCCATCACCACCAGGCAAGCCTGGATGGTGAGGGACAGTAAAAAAACACAAAATGCTCCTTTTGCCATTAGAGACGACTCTCATGGCCGGGCACCGAGGGGGGGGAGGGGCAGGGGGCGAGGCGTGGGGGGGATTACATTTTATTTTCAATAAGAAAATCCTGGTTCCGAATTTTCTTTTTGAAAAACAAAAAAAGAAAACAGGGGCATATTAGCTAGACCGGCGATAAAATTATCGCCGTTTTAGCGGCAGGAAACTGCCGCTAAAACGGCGATAATGGGCTTGCTAATATGCGTTATAGAATCTCAATGAAGCCCAGGTTAGATGTCCTGCACATCTAACCTGGGCTTCTATTGGAATTCTATAACGCATATTAGCAAGCCCATTATCGCCGTTTTAGCGGCAGTTTCCTGCCGCTAAAACGGCGATAATTTTATCGCCGGTCTTGCTAATATGCCCCAAAACAATTTCTTACAAGGCTCTGTCATGTTGATGAAGCCTTGCATCAAGCTGCAAAAGGCATTGACAATAACCACTCCAGGGTGAAGCTATTGCAATTTTGCAATTATCAGTGCAGCCCTGGATTTAAGAACACAACCACATAAAGTTCCAACAGATTTTATTGTAGAATTAGTATCCATCTGCCTCAAGAATAACTTCTTTATTTTTGGTAAAGAGCTTTTTCTTCAAGCAAAGGGAGTCATGATAGGCTAGCTTCACCCAAGAGGCAGACAACCTTTTCATGTCATTCTTTGAGAACAAGTGGATATATGCTGAAGAAAATAACCCCTACAAGACATCTATTAAGAAGTGGTATCAATATTTTGATGATATCTTTATGATGTGGGCTGGTACTGAGGAACAACTGTATGGATTTTTCAAATGGCTGAACCATTGTACCTCAGACTTGAAATTTGTGATGACGTATGACTCACACAAGATTCACTTTCATACAGGTACAAGCATACGAGAATACTGTAATGATGAATTTGTTTACCAAACCAACAGACTGGAATACATTGTTACAAGTCTCTAGTGGCCATCCACGGTCACTGAAGGAAAATTTGCCATATGGTAAATTCTTGAGGATTCGGAGAAATTGTTCTTTTAAAGAGGATTACTTTGAGAACGTAAACACTCTCTTCCTAAAGTTAACACAGAGGGCCTGATTCACAGAACTAACTTACGTCAAAAACGTAAACGTAAAGTTAGTACTTTTAGGTATTCACAGAATACACTTACTCATTTTGGTATTCACAGAATAGTACTAACTTTACGTTTACGTTTACGTTTTTGACGTAAGTTAGTTCTGTGAATCAGGCCCAGTGGGCCCGATTCACAGAACTAACTTACGTCAAAAACGTAAACGTAAAGTTAGTACTATTCTGTGAATACCAAAATGAGTAAGTTCATTCTGTGAATACCAAAATGAGTAAGTGTATTCTGTGAATACCTAAAAAGTACTAACTTTACGTTTACGTTTTTGACGTAAGTTAGTTCTGTGAATCAGGCCCAGAGGGATTATCCAAAGAAACTAGTTAGATCTGCCATGAAAAGAGTATGGTATACCCCCGGGAGACATTACTTGAGCCTAAATTCAGAAAAAGTATGAATCCACTGACATGCGTACTTAGATTCAACCCCAAAGTAAATAAAATCATATGGATCATCAAGAAACATTGAAAAATTCTTGCAAATTTTGATTTACCTGTGCCCCTCTTCTCTTTCAAGTGACAAAAATATTTGAGAGATTCTTTGATGAAAGCTACTAGACCTCAGCAGACTAAAGCTCTTTAGAAAATGCTAGACTTATTAAACCTATTGAGCATTTCAGATGTCGGAATTATTTGTCATGTAAATTTACCAATGACACACAAAATCTTTCACTTAATGGCATTTAATTACACAAACTGAGGGCCACATGTAGTAACATTCGTGTTTGCAGTTACCAAACAGAGAATTTTTACGATTCGCTATTTAGCAATCACAAACACTAATGTACTAAAGTGAGTTTAACACTATTTGCGATTCCCAGTGGGTCACAAACAGACTTACCTCATGAATATTGATGAGGTAGGTCTCAGTTTACGACCCATTAGTAATTGCAAAAAGCACAGGGAGGGTGACCTGCTGGGGTCAGCAGACCACCATGTCTGTGATTGCTTTCAAAGAAAGCAATCTTTTTTTTAAAGCAGCCTATTTTCCATAAAGAAAATGGGATGCATTTTAAAAAAACAAGAAAAGTGGGAGCACTGCCTGCTCTTAAAAAATATTTCTACACCCATTCTCAAAGGGGAACGGGTCCCTTAGGGAACCCTTCCCATTTGCAAATGGGTTACCATCAACTTTGAGTTGGTGGTAAAATGCGAATGTTTTGCGACCGCATTTCGGTCACAAAATATTTGTATATACCTATGAGAATCAGTATTAGGAAAGGAAGCCCTAAACACGCCCTTTCCAAATACTGATTTGCAATCCCAAATTTTGATTCGATAACAGGTTACCGAATTGCAATTTGGGCTTGGTATATAAAAAAATGCCTTTTTGCGTTTTCAAATGGCCCGATTCTGTAAATCGGGTCGTTTGCAACCACAAAAAGGCTTTGTACATGTGGCCAAGAATTATCTAACTGCATCACTGAAAATGTGGGCTATTTCATTAAATGCCCTTGTGATAAAGTATACATAGGCCAGACTACACAGACTGTACAAACCCAGATACTGCTGCACAGGTCAAGAATAAAATGCCTCAGTTCGGAGGCTCCGTTAGTTCAACAGTTTCAGGATATAAACCATTCAGAAAATGACTTTGAATGGTCAGTCGTATTTTTGCCCAACTGAACAGGAGAGGGGGATCTGTACTTTCTATTTTTAAAAAAACCAAGAAGCAAGACTAATAGAAAATTGTCATCCATCAACAAAGGGCCTGAATGACACTGACGAAATGTGGTCTTCAATTTATTAAATCAAGCACATTTGTCTTAGCATTTGCGGTTTACCTCGCATTTGTCATTCTCCTCAAACTAGGAATATGGTTTGAGGTTTAAACAGGTTAAGGTCCCTAATATTTCAACAACCAGACTCTCTGCCTTGCAAAGTACTTTGGAAAAGTTTCAAGAGCAAGAATCAGAGGTTTAATGGTGTTCTTTACCATCCATTTTACTACTAGGCTGGGATGTGTTTCTACATATAATTTTGCACTAAATTGGATCTGTTTCTCAACATGGTTAATTGTGTGTAATGTAAATGAATGTTATTTTGGTTAAATGTTTGTAACAATACAAGATATAGAAAAAAACATGAAGAAGGTATACACTTTAAGATGGCCACCACAGTTGCACACATTTTCCCTTTGGGCCCTGATACTTCCTCACATGCTTTGCACACATGTTTGATTTCACCTTCGATGCACTTGATTGGAGTAGAGACACTGACGGCAATGAGAAGGACATGGAGGGTCCTCGATGTTGGAGCGTCTGAAGGACTCCATGTAGTAGGAGATTCCGCATATTGGGCATGAGTAGATATTTAATAGGTTCCTAACTGGAGGGACGTGACACACCCTTTGATGCTCAGGGAAAAGTGTAATCTCTCCCAATTAATGTATTTGTATCCGGCAGGTGAATACATCTAGTGGAGATGTGTAATCTTAATTCCATCAGAGATAATGTTGGAGTGCATCATACTCAAGCATAGCCAGAACTCAAATATACTCTGTTGTAATTAATGTACTAAAAGGAGTGGAGTATTGCATACTGAAAGCACTTAATTCGAAATGTATGTGTTTAGAACATGAATTAATAAAGCTATGTGACAATTTACACATTAATGTGATTGAAGAAATTAACATGAAGCGTCTTAGAGTGAAGCATTTAACTAGAAAGTGTGCATTTAGTATTTGACAAATTCATACGTATAACCAGAATTAAACATGTGTAGGTATCACTTTCATAGGTGTTGCAATATATTCTGTTATAAGAAGTTGCATTTATTTTGTAGAAATGGGCACATGCTTGTAATCCAGCGCATTAGCCAAAGTCAACAGTTAAATTGCTGCCTAATGTGTATGTTAGCTTAACTTCATGTGTTATTTCATCTTAGCTTAACGTTCTTTGTTTTAGTGCAAGCTCACGTTGTAATCTCATATTTTGTCTTCGCTGTGGAATGTATTGTCTCATTTTGTTTCTACTGCAGGTGTGGATAAGCCTCATTACTTAGAATAAAGGAGTTTTGTCTTAATAGTTAGCAAAGCCTGAGACGAAGGAGTTGGACGAGGAAATCGCGGTAACAAGAGAGGAGAGGAGTTCTCATGGGAGAGGAGAGCAATGACCAAGGACAAGAAAATGATTGTGGCTTATCTAGGTGGGAAAGGTGTTGAAAGTATACAGTTTCACAAGTGCTATGGAAATTTCCCAAGGAAGAATTCACGTGGGAGTGTCAATTCGACTGCAGTTTATATTATGCGCTGTGCTTAGTGAGAGAGAGAGTCCATCTTCGGTTTTCTCAGAGAGCAAACCTATAGTTCTGCTTGGGTGGCTTTTTGCTACTTGACCCATTGTCGGAGTGCTTTCTTCTGGAGACTCTGATGGCTGACACCTTTCTTTCTTTCCTGAATATGCCCTTACCCAAATGTTTTAGTTAGGTTGCCCTTGTTAAGGTAGTGTAGGGAAAGATAGTTTGCTCATGCTCGGTAAAGAAAAGCATCTAATGCCGTTCAACCTTCATTTCTTCCTCCTGGTCATCTGTGCCATTATTTTAGAGTTAGTCATTTGCTTTGTACTATATATGGTGCATCTCTTATGGAGATTTGGACTTATTCTGATATTTCTGTACTTTTATATGATTATGCTGAGATTGACCTACATCGATTTGTTTCCAAATTTATAATTAAAACCTACTAAACTCGGATCGAAGAGTTGAGTGGATTAATGTGTGGCCACATTGGTTGCACTGTATTGAGATGCAAATTTGGGATTTTTCCCTTTCACTGCTCACTCTTCTAGAAAGATCTGCCTCTCTGAAGAAATTGTGTAATTGGGCCTAGACTTTAACAGCTGGTAGCACTAACAGTTAGTTAGTAAAGTGAAGTGAGGGGAATTAGAACTTGACCTAGAAAATCTGGGGGCATATTATCAAGGGCCCTATCGCCGCTTTAGCGGCACTTTTTGCCGCTAAAGCGGCAATATTTCTATCGCCCTATCAGCAAGCTGTCGCTAACAGGTGTTAGCGACAGCTTTTAGGCGATAGCGATTGGTTTGGGTGCCGCTTTGCATGTCAGCGATATTTATCGCTAATGACATGCAAAGTAGGCATTCCCAACCCAAAGACCACGAAAACAGCTGCTAACAGGTCTATCGCCTATTAGCAATGAAGGCCCGGACCCGGTTAGCGATGTAAAAAAATCGCGCTAACCGGGGTCATCGCTGCTTTTTTTACACCTGCTAATTTCCTGACTTATGCATACTTTACATGGGGGGTGGATTATGCTGATACGACCCTGTGGTCGTATCAGCAAGGTTTCCGCCGTTCCCCATGCAACATCGCTGGTTTTGTAGCGATGTTGGCCCATTTCTCCCACTATCGCTGGAATATTATTCGCCATAGCGCTAATTGTTGCTAAAACAGCGTTAGCGTGGCGAAATATTCCAGCGTTAGCCTGCGATAAAAAGTTTCGCGCTAAGCGCGCTCTGCGATATTTATCGCAGTTTGTTACTAATATGGCCCCTGGATCTTTAGGTGGAGAGGCGTGGAGTATAGACAGAATTCAAGTGGCGTGCGTTGCAATGGCAGCGAAGGAGGAGTGAGTATTAGTAGGAAGTGTGTGTGCGAAATATATGCTTAGCTTGCGGTACAGTATTGATTGTGGAATGTTTGGCAGAGATTTTGTGAGAGTTGTGTGAATGTGGTGTTAAGTTGAAGTTACTTGAAGTTGTTATCGGGTCCAACGTGGCCTAAGATCCTGGGCTATATAATAAAGGTGCAGAGGACACCATGTTGTAATTGTATGCTAAGGTTTGGTGGGGTTTGTTGTGAGATGTCATCAACGGTCCAATTGAGATAGGGAACTCTTGTATGTAGGTAAGAGAAGTTGTAATTAGTGCAGTCAAAACTTTTGCACAGAGGAAAGACCGGACTGATCTAAAGGATTCTCTGCTGGTCGAGGTTTCATTTGTGATTGTGTGTTTTTTGAGTGAGTGAGTCTATCGATTCTGTTAGTGGAGCAGACAATTGTTAATGTTTTAGTATAAATAGAAGTGAAAGAGAGAGAGTGTTGGAAAGATTGTGAAGGAGGGTGAACTGCTGCGAGGAGTGAGAGTGACGTCAGAGTGTACCGAGCTGGGATAGGTTGGTTGGTGTAACGTCGCTCTGGGATTGGTTGAAATTGTCTTTTGGATATTGAGCTGTTATTGGTAATTGTATTGCCGCGGAACTTGAGAATTGTTTAATTTGGATTGAATTTAAATTTTTGAAATAAAAAGGTTGAAAAATGAGATATTTTAGAGTGATAAGGGATATGATACGAGGAGATATAGGTGTGCCTACTAGAAATGGCGAGGAATGCCACTGGAGGACACACTAGCTCATTATATGGTGACAAAAGTTGGGATCCATAGTATTATATGGCTTATGAATTAGCACAAGATAACAGAGAAAGAAGGTGCATTGATGTTTTCATACTACGGTACTTTCAATTCGAGAATAATTGATCATTTGAGGGGGATATTGTTTGCAATGAAACCATTACCTAGACCTACTCAGTTTGAAGCACTAAATGCATGGGAACGTGCAGCGCATGTAAAGCAAAGAGACAGCTACCAAGGGAAGATGAAGAAAGCAATGAGTGCATTTGCGAGATGGAATGAACAACAAAAGAGATGGAGAGTTGATATGATTGAGGGAGTGAGATTATACCCCTCCATAACAATCGAGCCTGAGAGAAGAAGAAAAAAGAAGAGGGAGATGAAGACAGTGACGCAAGTGACAGGCTTTTGGATGGATTGTTAGCTGAACGTCTACCTCTATATAATGATACGCAAATGGAAAGTGGGGGAAATGCAAGTCTTACTGGTAGCTCTGGAAGTGCTTCAACTCTGGTTTCTTCTACTCCTGGTGTTGTAGGGGTTATATCAACTGGTGTGACACAAACTATAGCTTGGGAAATGGTAGCCTAAATTTGGGTTCGATACTTCCGATGCTCCTACAGTACCGGTTACCATTGGGCCTATAGTGCCTATGTACGACCCTAGTCCTGCAGGAAACGAGAGTCAGAAGGTGCCCGCTCCTACAGAAGATATCATACCGGAAAGAGATGCAGATAATCAGAAAATACAGTTTGTCCTGTTGGTCCCAATGAATGCAAGCTCACCATGTGCTGCAAGTGAAGATCCTCTGTACTACTGAATGGGTTTAGAACCATAAGGTATTTTCCTGGACTAGCAGGTATTGATTCCCCAGTATGGGAAACTCTTCCAAATGCACAAAATAGTAAGCCCCAAGATAGTGCTGCACAAAAGGGAGCCTCTGAGAGTTAGCATTTATTTGATGTTCAGGATTTAGAGCAATGGTTGAAAGAGCATAGCAATATTGATTCAAATGGGAACCAAAGTACAGAGGTGAGTCAGGGAACAATAAAATCAGCTGTGAAAGTGGATCTAATAGATGTGGTTAAATTGAAAACTGAATTGGCTGAAATGATAACTGGGAGTTTGGAGCCTAATCGAATAGATACTTGCCAACAGAATGAACTGTTATTCATGAGTAAAGATCTCACGAGGAGAGCAAGACAGGCTCATGAGAAATTATCTGAATTGGCTCAGAGATATGACATTGATTTTGAACGAACCAAGGCTTTACAGAGAAATCATAGACTTGCATTTAGTGATCAGGATATAGAGAATCTAAGAATGCCAGGATTGAAGATCCAGATTCATGAGCTAATTCTAAACATTCAAATGTGGAGCACATTAGACAAATGGGAAGAACGATGGGCGAGAAGAAAGGGTTCTAAAAGAAGGACAGGAGAACCTCCTCCGTCGGGGGAAACAGGAATGGGTGCCAAAGCTTTCCCTTTGCAGGAAGTGCTGAGCAGAGGTAATGTGCATGTACCTTGGAGTAGAGGGGATCTTGCAGCCTTTACAAATGATTTCCCGAGATTGAGAGAGAAGCCTGTAGAGTGGTATAAGCAGGTTGATCGATTTGTGAAAATCTCAAAGGTGTTGTGGATAGATTTGAACATGTTGTTTGAAATTACGGTCCCCAGTGATTTATGTTCAGCTGTAAAATAGCTATAGATTGGCCTTAAAGTGAGCCTGAAAGTGCTTCAGTGACACTTGGCCCATCACCTGTAGCGATGAAGTATGAGTAGGTGATTACGTGGTTGAAAACAAAGGTGCCACAGCAGGATATTGATTGGGTAAAAATTGACAGGATGACCCAAGAACCCAAAGAGATGATTCATGCCTTTTATGAAAGATTGTTGCAGGCTTTCAAGCAGTATAGTGGAATGGACACTCTAGAACCTAAAGATATGGGACAGTTTGTATCACAATTTGTGACAGGGTTGAGACCTGAAATTAGTCTGATGATATAGAGCATTTGATCTGTTGGCAAAACAAGTCTGTCAATGAAATTCTGTGATACACAAAATACTGCTGTGACGAAATTGAATGAAGCATAAAAAGCTGAAAGAGAAATTGATGGTAGCACAGATGAAAACGGCTCAAAGGGGTCAGAGACAGTCTTATGTAGGGAATGCTACCCTTATGCTGGGAGTCATGCAGCCTGTGACTCTGTTGCAGCAAAGTGGAGGATTTCAGGGACAAGGAAGGGGAAGAGTATTCCTATACACCCCAAGACAGGAGTAGATGTTGCCACGTTAAAGAAATCACACCCATGTCACTATTGCAATAGGATGGCGCGTTGGAAGTGTGAATATTGCTTTAATCTTCCAAATCAAGAACAGAATGGGGGGGTTGAATCAGTTCCAGGGTAATGTCATGCAACCTCAGAATGCGCCCAGGTTGAGATCCAAAAATGCAGCTGGTTCACAAGTCCTATGATGCACGTGCCCCAGCTCGATGCCATAGCATACTGCTAATAATGGCTGATTTAAGTAAAATATAGACATGAGTGGGAATCAGAACCCATCCCACAAGAATGGTCCGTACCAAACAATTTCCCATATTTGAAGCAGCAAATGAGGAAGACTCGGATCAGTCCTTTTGACGGTGCCTGAGGGGGGAGGAAGACTGTACGCTTGGCGCAGTCTTAGAGGTAGACCAGAGTGGACCATACGTTGATGCTGATGTAGATGGTCACAATGTCACCTTCCTGATTGACACTGGTGCTACCCGTTATACTGTGAGAACAGCAGAGGTTCCAAACCTACCGCCTCTGGAAAAACAATTGTAGGAGTTGCAAATAGACAGTTGTCAAATCCCCTTACTGAAGAAGTAACTATAAAGATAGGGACATTTGAAGATAATCATCAATTTGTGGTGTGTGATTCTAGTCTGGTATGTCTTTTAGGATGTGATTTTCTGTGCAAGTTAAACTGCACCATCTATTTTATGCCAAAAGGAATAGAACTCCAAACAAATGATGAGGACATTGCCATTAATCTAGCAAATAAGAACTTAAGCGTCTCACTGTTCCCTATGTTGACAGTGAAAGACTTACCATTAGATCTCAGAGATGCAGTGAAAGATCTAGTTTGGGATTTTTCTGGAAAGGAGATGGACTCATCCGCGGTGTTGGGCAAGTCCAGATCCAAGTTAAGCCAAATGCAGAATATCCAAGAACACCACAATATAATGTGATGCCCGAAACAGTTGCTGGAATTACACCTGTGATTCAAACAAATATTGAACAAGGAATTTTGAAGGAGATCCTGGTGAGTCCATGAAACTCACCCATTCTGGGCTTACAGAAGCTGAGCGGCAAGTACCGCATTGTGCAGGATCTTCGAAAGGTTAATAATATAGTGGTTCATTGTTGTCCCATGGTACCGAATCCATCTGTGATATTGTTTCAGATTCCATGTGAGGTAGAATGGTTCACTGTCATTGATCTTTGTCAGGCCTTTTTCTCTGTTCCCCTTCATGAGGAAAGCCAATTTTTGTTCGCTTTCCAGTTGGGTAATCGTGTCTTAACATGGTGCCGTGTCCCACAAGGGCATACGGAGAGTCCTTTCATATTTAACCAGAACTTGAAAAAGAACCTGCAGTCTATGGTTATGCCCTGCAATTCTGTCCTAGTTCAATATATTGATGACCTACTGATTGCGTCAAATACTCGAGAGGCTTGCAAAACTGATATAATAGCCCTGCTGAACCATCTGGCTGAGATATGACATAAACGGTCCTCAAGAAAGTTGCAGTACTGTATGACAAAAGTTCTTTACTTAGGACATCACATTGTGAAGGGTGCGAGAAAGGTGTCACAAGAAAGAATCTGGGTGATCATGCAAATTAATCCGCCTCTCACTCAGAAAGAAGTTAAGATGTTTCTACGAATTGTGGGCTACTGCTGTCAGTGGATACCCAACTTTTCCCTAACAATTGGCAGCAGAGAACGTGACCCTGAAGAGATGTTGCACACAAAATCCTTTTACTCTAATGGCTTTATCTGATTGTAATGCGGATGAAGTTGAAGTAGAACATGACTGTCTCTATGTCACTGAACTGTGCACAAGCCCCGTCCCGACATTTCTGATGAGCCATTACCTGAATCTGATTACACCCTATTTGTGAATGGCTCTTGTCTCAGAGATAATGATAGCAACCTGAGAGCTGCCTATGCTGTCTGTACTGTTATGGGAGAAGTGGAAGCTGCCTGGCTTCAAGGAGTATTCTTTGTGCAGGTAGAAGAATGGATTGCACTTACCAGAGCATGCTGCGTTTTAGACTAGCTAACAGGGACAATTTTCACTGCTAGCCTGTATGGGTACTGTGTGGTTCATGACTTCGGACATTTATGGTCTTAGAGGGGTTCCATGACCTCATTAGGGTCTCCCATCCGCAATGGATAAAATGTGAGAAAACCTTTAGAGGACTTTCCAATGCTCGCACATGTTGCTGTTGCCAAGTGTCCTCCCATTGTAAAGGATATGATTTTGTGACAGTTGGCAATCATTATGACAGCGAAGTCGCATGTTACTGTGCACAATGTCTGTACTTTCAATGGTGAATACACAAATGAGGGAACAGATGAAACCAATTTCAACCTTTTGATGACAATTGCTGATGCATGGAAGGAAGTTGAGAGATTGCAAGAAGAGGTTACTGAGGAAGAGCAACAAAGTTGGATAAGAGCAGGTTGTCTAAAACAAGACAATGACATTTGGGTTTCCGGAGACGTGAGATCAGTATTGCCTAATAGTTTGTTGCCCCCATTGGTTTGGTATTTCCATGGTTCGATGTATATAGGAAGGGATGCCGTAGTGAGATTGTTTAGGCAGACTTGGTTCAACCTGAAGTTTTGAGCGATGACTGAGGCATTGTGTTATCAGTGTGTGATTTTCCAGCAAATTAATGTGGGAAAGCGAACTGCTGTCACACTGAGTAACATAGGGAGATCTGGAGGTCCTTTTTAACAGGATGCAATTGGACTTTGTTGAGATGCCAGTATGCTATGGGCTGAGGTACATTTTAGTGGTGGTATGCATCTTTTATCGATGGGAGGAAGTCTATCTGACTAGGAGATGTGATAGCTTCACTGTAGCTAAACTGTTTTTGAGGGAACTCATTCCAAGATTTAATTTCCAGCCTCTTTAGAGTCAGACTGAGGAACTCATTTTAATAATGAGGTCTTTAGAATGCTAGGCACTGCATTACAAGTGGAGCAGATGTTGCTTTGCCATTATCGCCCAGAAGCTTCAGGTATCGTGGAGCAGGTCAACAGCACTTTCAAATCTAGAATTGCTTAAGTATGTGCTTCGATATGGCCTGATGCTTTGCCTCTTGTGCTTGTGATGAGTCTTCACAGTGTCCCAGATCAGAGAACAGGACTTTCACCCCATGAAATCATCATGGGGAGGGGTATGAGACTGCCTGCTGTGCCTGCAATAGGTTAGTAAATACCACAGACGATTTGGTGCTCGATTGCTGTAAAGGGTTGGCTGGCGTGGTTCGTTCGGTGTCTCATCAGGTTGAAGCAGCTACTGCACCGCAACATGAGGAGCAGTGCCATGACCTTAGTCCAGGAGACTGGGTTGTGGTGAAGAAATACGTGAGGAAGAACTATCTTGAGCCTCATTGGTGTTGTCCATAACAGGTGATCTTGGCCACTTCGACAGCTGTGAAGTGTGGTGGTCTTTCGAATTGGGTGCATGCGTCCCACATTCATAGAGTCCTGTCTCCCCTTGAACGGGAAACAGCACCTCTTCTAGAAGAGATGCCAGCAGTGGTCGAAGGACCCCAGGAAGAGGCAAGTCAAGCTGTAGGGGACTAGACAGGGACAAAGACAGCATGTGGAAAATCTGATGGGGGTCTCAACGAGACTGAAGCGGAATCTGAGTCTGAGTTCAAAATGCTGTGCTGGAGAATGAAACGGATTCTGACCTCAATGAAGAAGCTAGTGCTGTGAGACCTTGAAGTGGTGGAAGAAAGGTGGCCAAAGGATAATGACAGGAATAGATTGAAGTGGTCTTCGGAAAGAGCTCTTGCACCCGTATCAGAAGCCTCTGTTGAATCAGAGCGGAATTAAGACGAAGGTGAAGGGTCAAGTCTTCTAAAATCCCAAAGATTGAGGGTGACTTTTCAGAGGTACTCTTCTCTTGAGTGGATTTATCTGGTTACTAATGACAATGAGGGAAAGGAATGGGAGTTCTGGACTAATAGTAGAGGTTCTGCTGAGACTTCTGGAGACTAGCTTGAACATTCTTCTTACCTTTGCTCTTCCTTACCCGACAAAACAGAGTGGTTTAAGATACTTAATATTGAATGAAACCAAATTTCCTCACTTGAATTCGGAGGAGTTTCCTGAGCAAGTTGCTTAACTGAGAGAAATGTTTTTGGAGATGCTCATTAATTAACTTTTTTTTTTTAAGCTTTTACACACTACAAGTTCTTGGTTCTAAGAGGTACCCGCATTTATCTCAGGTAGTTGATGATCTCATCAATGGACTCCTGACATAGAAAACTTGGCTCTCTACACAAATGAATGTAGCTTTAGCTTTTCTTACCGTAGTGCGGTGACTTATTTTTCGAAACCATTATATTGGAATTTCTACACGAATACATTAACTTAACTCCTCTTTGGGTGCACATTGGGAGAGTAATTGTCGTAATAAATTAAAGGAGTCCATTGATGAGATCATCAACTACCTGAGATAAATGCGGGTACCTTTTAGAACCAAGAACTTGTAGTGTGTAAAAGCCATTATAGTTAGATGTGACTCACATTTACGGACATACGTTACGCTATTGTATTACAAACATGCAGAAGACAGATGCCGTACTATATTTAACAATCTGAATCGATCATCTCTTCTTTATATAGGTATCACATAATCAATCGAGTCTTAAACTATGGTAGGACTCTAGGATACGACTGTGCTGAATTATCCAATTATCAGACAGAAGCACGAATCTGAATTCGGTTGAATCTTTTTAAAAAAACATTGTGAATTTTCCAATCAATAAAGTTTTAAGTAAGTATAGTTTATAGTGTTCATTAAATAAGGGCTTTACCAACTGGTCCCCCTTTTCATCTAAAAAACTTCGTATAATTGTTGTTCTTTGCAGCTTTATATGCCCTTGAACCAACTAAGTTGGACATAGAAGTGTGCCGATTTTAACTGCGCCCTATACGCAAAGAAAAGTGGTGTCCTGTCTATATACTGAAAAATACCTATTAAAGGAGGATACGTAAAAATATAGACATTTCTGTATTCAAAACTATAATCAGGTATATTTACCACATTATAGTTAAAATATTCTATCTTTGGATTTTTCATTACAAATCATGTTCTTAATCATCGTTTTTTCTTTTCTTGCTCCATGGCCACCGGCCAGCTCTTAGGAAGTAAGAATTGCTGTTTCTTAACGTAAAAGATTACTATCAACTACAGTAACATAAGGTACAATATATCTTTTTGGTTTCCTTCAATTAATGGGTGACAATGACATGCAGGTCACCGTGATGTCTATTAGGTTTACTAGGAAACCAAATTAGACATAATTCACAGAGGAGGCGTTTTATGCATCTTAAGCCCCTCGCATCATAATGACGCTTAGCCTAGTTTCATCTATTTGTCTTATGTCTTTTCATCATATCTTTCTTTCACACCTTTGTGGTTATCGCTTGGGGATATAAAGGTTTTTTTCTTAACTTTTTAGGTGATGGTAGTATTCTTTCACGCCACTATTCGTTGAATTCCGACTATTTCCTTTTTCACTTTTCATTATTAATAATTTGAATTTATTCCACACATGTATATTTTTTGTGTGGAAAAGCCTTGCATGTGGCTCCCTGGTACCACCGGCATTGTGGATCTATTTTAAGAAGCATGACCTGCTCTTATTTTATCAAATATAGCTTATGTTTCAGGCCTTGTTATATATATATATATATATATATATATATATATATATATATATAATTGTTGATATGTTGTTTTTGATTCTTTTAGAAAAAGTAGAGCTGGGTTTCCTGACGAAGGCATACATGCCGAAACGCGCGTAGTTTCCATCTACCGCCAGCCCTTGTATCACTTCATATCCTATTGCTTTTTTCGTACATTTTAATTCTATGTACAACGTTGTTTTTGTATAATTCATGTTATATATATAGTTGTGTGTTGTCTTCATTTATTGTTAGTTTTTGTATCACTTTATAATTTGTTTTCTCGTGTATTTCAATTTTATGTATAGTGTTGTCTTTGTATAATTTATGTCATATATATGGTTGTAAAATAAGAGTATTTTCAATCAAAGAAATACCTAGAATAAAAATATTTTGTTATACATCAAACACTAATGGTTTCCGTTACATATATATGTTCATTTATATGTATTTCATTATGTTTTTCTTTTAATTATAACACACAGAAAAGTTAGGCCTGATATGCTTTGTATGACCATCTAACTTGCATTTAGCGAATTCTTTACCCCAACTGTATTTTTCCCTACAGCTAGCAAGTCTTATTGTTTATGGTAGGGGTCCCCTTCTTTACCAAATCACATGGCCAAACCTCTCCAGGGTGCCCAGCAAGGTTGGTATTGCAGCTAACGGGTCCCGGACATACACCAAGGTGTCGTCCGCATACATGGACACCACATGATTAGTCTCCCCCAGCTTGATCCTGAATGCCTCCATCCCTATTCGTAGGCTCGCCGCCAGGGGCTCCATTGCCACCGCAAAAAGTAATGGCGATAATGGACATCCCTGTCTGGTGCCCCGTTGTAGGTGAAAGGCCTGTGATACCAACCGACACACTCTGATCCTGGCACAAGGTTCTGAGTACAAAAGCTGCACCCATTTCAAAAATTGAGCCCCTACCCCCATTGCCCGCAAGACTTCCCAAAGATACACCCACCCCACTGAATCAAATGCTTGCTCGATATCTAAAAGGCCAGGGCGCACTCCTCCTGATGGAGCATGGGTGAGTGCCAAACGTGGGACAATCATCGTAGGTTAAGGGCCATACTACGTTTGGGGATAAAGCCCGCCTGATCAGAATGGACGAGGCGCTGCATGTACGGTTGCAGTCGTGCTGCCATGATCCCACTAAGGACCTTGATGTCAATATTCAATAGGGATATGGGTCTGTACGACCCCGGAAGCTGCGCGTCTCTATCTGCCTTAGGGAGCATAACTACCACTGCTTCATTCATGGAGGGCGGAAGTTTCTGACGCTCAAATGCCTCATTGTACACCTCCAGAAGGCAGTCTACTAGAACGTGTGCATATTTCTTACATAATTCGGCCGGTAGGCCATCATTTCCCGGACTCTTAGCCGACTTCAGAGACTTAATACCGCCCAGTATTTCTTCTTTCTAAATCGGTTCATCCAGCAGCTGCCCAACTTCATCCTCCAACCGAGGGAGATTCATAGTAGTGAGGAAGTTCTCTACCTCCTCCAGGGCCAGGGTGGGGCTCCCGGCGTAAACCCTGGCCAAGTGATCTGCCAAAGTGTCCAGAATGCCCTGCTGACTATATAGCGTGCAGCTGTCCGTGGTCTTCATTTGTACTATTGGTGATATCGGCGTCTCATTACAGATCAGTCTTGCCAATAAGGCCCCTGAGCGATCCCCCTCCATGTGCAGGCGTTGCAGGTATGCCGTAAAATGAAACTTCTCAAGGAGGCATAATGCTGTCATCAGTTCCTCCCGTGCCTCCCTCCACTCATTTAGGTGGCCGGGTGCCATAGGCAGCACCCCCTCCAGCTCAGCCAGCCGCTTCTCAGTGAGTTGAATGTCCTGTTCGAGCTGTTTCCGAACCCCATAGGTTGTGCTGAGGCAAAACCCACGTACTACCACTTTCATTGCTTCCCACTCCATACCTCTCGACGATGCCGAACCCCAATTAATCCTAAAGTAATTAGAGATTTCCTCCTCTATTTTCCCGGTGAAGGACGGATCCATGAGTGACTCTGTTTGAAGTCGCCATGTGGGAATTGTCACTCTGGGCCTGCTCATACTCAAGGTTAAAAGCAACGGAGAGTGATCCGAGATATACCTTGGAAGGTGCACTATCTCCTCCACCCTGGGCATTAGAGTCTGCAACACCAGAAACTGGTCTAACCTGCTGAATGTATCAGTTGCGGGGGTATGACAGAAGAACACCCGCGAATCCGGGTGCCGAACCCTCCATGCATCAAGCAGGCCCAATTCCCTCATCACGTCCATCAGTGCCCCGGCCATGCCAGGCTTGGTGTTCGCGCGGGGAGGTTTGCGATCTAGCGCTCCATCCAGGATACAATTAACATCCCCCAGAAGGACAATGTCTCCACCTAAATAGGGAGTCGCCGCCGTCAGCACCTCATAAAAAAAAGCGTGGGCATCTGAGTTAGGGGCATGTACATTTATCAGGCAAATCTCCTGACCATCTAGCCTACCATGCAGTACTATGTAGCGTCCCTCAGGGTCCAACACGTGGTGTAAGTGCTGAAATGGGGTTCCAGGGGCCGCCCAGATCAACGCCCCCGTGCAAATCCCGAGTATGAAGTGGCATACAATCGCCCTCGCCACCTGCGCCTGATATATGGCAGCGTATCCCCCCAAACATGCGTCTCCTGCAAACCTGCTATATCTGTTTTATATCTCCGTAAGTATGCGTATACCCTCTTGCATTTCTGCAACGCCGCCATTCTCCGTATATTCCACGTAAGGAGTTTCGTCAGAGAGGGAGCCATAAGCCTGTACAACTGGTGCCCCATCTCCGTTCCCATCCCGCCAGTACAGTATCAAACTGAGCCATCTGCAATGAACCCCAACCCAGACATGGATCCCGTGAACTTCCCCAACAGTCATGAACAACAATGAAAACAAGTTGAACTCCCCAATCCCCCCCCACCCACTGGGCAATGTGATAAGACTATCCCTCCCGCCAACAGAGCGAGTGAACAGCACCATCCTCCGTCCTATACAACCCACCTCAGGCTTTTCAAATAAAACGATAAGACTCCACATCCATCCCACCCAGTTCAACATACCTGCTGGGCCATGCCCTGAGTAAGACTATTCACATCATTGCTATGCAAGCGACTGGCTCCCAAGCCGGGTGCGAGGACTAGGCCTCCAGCTCCCAGGATAGGATCCAACCGCTGATGAGGAGCGTGTCCCACCTCCCAGCGGCATACTGTCAGAAATCTCTTTCCTCCGAGATAAGAACTCCGCAGAATCCAGGTGAAGCAATAAGGGGTCCACCTCCTGACATCCCCAACTCTGAAAAAAAGCATAGAGAGTTAGGGCGATCAGGTGAGGGAAGGGTAGGAAAGGAGCAGCGGGGAAAAGGAACCTGTAAAACAAAGAACAACACCATAAATAAACAAAACATGAAAACTGCTCTCATAAGGTCTCACTAAATACTCCTCTCTACCTTGATCGTCTGACGGAAGTCTCTCTCATTCCTCATGCACCTGGGGATCTCTCTCCCGTCATAAACAGATTTCTACAAGGCATAAAGGCAACAGATTAAATCACCTCAGAAGACAACACCTCACCAAACAAGGTTGTTTCATTCAGACCCCTTACGTACCGGTTCATTATAATACCATATGACTGAGAAGACGTCCAACATGAAAAAGGAAAAAAAAAAGACACAAAAAAATGCTGGCAGGCAAACAGAGTCTTAATCCATAGAGAGAGAAAAAAAAGAAGGGATATTCTGCTCCCCAATTTAACAGTTCCCAGGAACAAAGTCGTAAACAATCCAAAGTAAAGTGTATCTTCTTTTGTTAACCCAACAGTAAGAAGACCAGTTCAGCACTCCGCTGTTCCTACAATTGGTACAAGGATATTGATCCTTGACTCGACAAGACAAACCCAAACAAAAGGAAAAGGAAAGAAAACTCAAGGGGGAAGCACTGCTTCGTGCTGCACAGAATTGGTAATGCGTTGTGAATCACCACCGCATTCCGCTCTGGCGATCCGTTTTAGCTCCGCATCCGCCAAGCTAAGATCTGCCAAAAGCACAAGTTGAAGTGGCGTGGCAACGGGAAATCCTTCGCCGCTGCACACCCAAACTAAGTCACTGGCTAATACAAGAACAATGGCAAGAACCGGGATCCTGGTTCCTACTCACCCGGGTGTTCTTACTTCCAGGCAACAATCCTCCTGGAGTGACAGGGAACCCGGGCATCACAATGCGCGAACTAAGGCAACACAGAGCGGCTTCTTGCTGCCGCGGTCCTCTCTCGGCCAAGAGAAAATGCAAATCCGGAAACTTGAATTATGCACACCTGTGTGCGTGCGTCCTCCTGTATTAAAGGCCACTCCTCTGCACACTTGCCTCCTGGGAGTTGTAGTCTTGGCCTTGGCGATACAGTAGGCACTACCGGACTGGATTCCTGACACATACACCCACATTCTGACCCTCACCCAAAGTCATAAATGTGTAACAGAAAATAAGATAACAGGCATTTTGGAGGACAATAACATAAAATCAGTTATCTGTGTGTCCATAGCCCCGAAACAGCCTCCCCATCCCCTTCGGGGATTCAGCCTTCGTGAGTGTCAGGGATGACCTCCGAGGAGGCCAAATCCGAGTCCGGCAACCCCTCCACCACCTGCAAGGTCCCATATTCACACATCCGAACTCTCTCAGAGTCACTTTGTAGTGGGCTGGCCCCACGTGTACAGCATACAAAGAAGACGTAGCCGGTTTCCAGTTGATGTAGTTTATTAAGCAGATGCTGTAAGCTGTAACAGGCCCCACCAGGAGCAGCCTCTCTGCTGCTCAGCCCATCTTCAACTGTCATTCCACCATCCACACAAGCACCCAGGCATTCCACTCACACTAACATTCTACACGGAACACTCACACAGGCTGAGCAGCATAGAGCAGGGTGAAAGGGAACATATAAACATTGGATGAGGATACTACATATCCTATCCCTTTTATACTGAACAATAAAAAGAACCAAATCAAAGATGAAAACAACTATACACAATAATGTACACATGAAGTTTAACCAACCATTAACCCAGGGATGTAAGGAGTGACACATCACGAGAGGGAAAACGGAAGTACAAATAAAGAAAGAAGAATGGAAGAATAGAAATGCACATGCACTATACCCATCCTCTTCCTTTAATAGTAAACAAATAAAGTATATAGCATAATAAGAACTCACACACACACACACACAAGTGAGCAAGACATGTAACGAGTAAAGTGAACAAAAATAGCATGGGACTGACACCCAAAATGTAACAAATGACGTTGCATGGGACTTACACCCAAGAACTCTGTGCAGCAGAAAGCAGCACGTGGGACTGACACCCAAAATGTAACATATGACGTTGCATGGGACTGACACCCAAATGTACATGTAACGTTGCATGGGACTGGCACCCAAGAACTTTGTGCAGCAGAAAGCAGCACAGTGTGACAACGCACACAATACGTCGACACAACAGAAGCGACGCAAATGCACTGAGGGAAGCGCAGGGCGACTTATACACCACAAACATAACAAAACGTTCAAAAGTGTAACTGGGACTGACTCCCAAACACAGACATCCAGACGAAAGGATGTACATCAAACCCCTTGTAAGGAATGACATAAGCCCAAAAACATGGAGCATAACTACTAATGTCATATAGGACTAATACCCAAGGACAGTACTGTGTGGCACATGCACACAAGGTACAAAGACCAAAAACTAGGAAATGGGACTAACACCCATACCATGCCAAAAGTAACAATCCGTAAAGAAGAGAAATGGGACTCGCACCCACTCCCATCCCAAAGGCAGGGATAAACAAAATAAAATGCGTGAACTTGAGACATGGGACTAAAACCCACTCCCATCCCCTTGGTCGGGATTCTACATTTTTAACCCAAACATACGTAAAAATGTGAAATGGGACTAGGACCCACTTCTATCCCTTAAATGGGGATGACAATGTCTGAAGTACAGGGACATGGGACTGAAACCCACCCCTAACTCTTGGTCAGGGATAACAATGTCATAAGGAAAAACATCAGAGATCTAATGCCAACATAACACGTACATGTGTAATTTCAAACAACCATGTAGGCATAAAGCAATCACGAGTCACTCAAAATTCAAGTCTCTTTTCCCTGTAAAAGAAGACGAATTCGCGTGAAAACTTTTAAAGACATGCTCCTCAAAACTTGTATATATAAAAAAAATGTCAATGGTGTGCCTGTCACCACGAAGATAGACAGGCGAGGCGTGAAACAGTTCATGTAGATGTGTAAGAAGGCACTCTGCCACAGAAACAATGCCAGGATACTTGTTAAACAGGAACCTAACAAATACCCATCTTGGCCACTAGATGGCAGCATGACACTGTGTTGAAAAATCATACCAACAGTTTTGATCACTTTACGCCACACTTAAGCAAAAAAAACGAGACACTGTTCTCTTTTAAAGACACCGGAGTTCCGATAATCTTCTCAATCTTCTTCTGCCATCTTCCATTAGTGAAAAAATCTTCACGTTACACATTGTTTATGTCCACGTGTGTAACGAACACAACACAGCGATTCTGTCACCGGATGAAATAAAAGAAACTGCCACTCACCACCAGTGTCCCAAAACAGCATCCAGGCCTCTGAAAGGTGATCCATCTAATTACAGGGACCAATGGTATGACCCTCTAGCACTGTGGAACTTGTAGATTGAGGTCTTCAACAAACTTTATCGAGAACGACGTGGATGGCAGGTTACCGGAGGACACCTTCATTCATCAATAACACGGGATGCAGAAGGCCTGGATCCGCCAACTCCAAGATGGCGGGACGCACAGGAGACGCATGCCGAGTGGCTCACGGCGCGCTCCTGCTGCTAAACGTCCATATGCAGCATCAAACACCAGAAACACCCAAGACGTCATGGAAGGCTCAGGAGAAGCTGCGCGCGGCATCGTGTTCAAGGTAAGTTGCGCGAGCCAGTTTTTAATTTTAAAACGAAGCGCAACTGTCATCTTAATCATGCCTCACAGCAAACAAGAAAACTTTGATTTCTTTTTTTTTCAAAGCTCCATCTTGCTCACAGTATCAGTCTCCTCTTCAGCAGGCAATGCGAACTAAATTGATCCCAAACGTAACAACTGTCAAATCGCCAGTTATCAAAATTAAGCAGCCACAAGTAAAGCTCACACCAGCGCTAGGACCTTTCAGCACATCCTTATGTGAGGCAGAAACAATAAACTTCGCAACAGGGCAAAAACACAGGCAGTCACCAATTACCTTGGTTCTGGATGCCCTGTAGTCATTTGAAATGGCACGTAGGCACTGGTTGAGGCAATTCTTCTTCTGCTGCGGATTACCAGGTGGTGTAGACGCAGAGATGTCTGTACAGCACGCCTGGTCTGTGCTGTCCGGTCTTGTTGACACTTTCTTCCTGATGCTCTGTAGATGTTTGTTACTGCACTTTAGACTTATCTTTTGAATAAAGTGTCCTTCTAGATGTCAGCAGACTTTCTTTTCATTTTTTTCTAAATGTTGTAGATGACAAGATCAAAACACAGCACGCCTTGACTGGGCTGTCCATTGTGCTGGACACTGGTGGGGCTACTTCGCGTGCGTGTCATGGTTCCTTTTTCTTGCATTTCCTTTTGCTTGTAGCTAGTTTCTAAGTCCTTTTTCCTTGGCTCCATCAGTTTTAACATAACTCTTGTTGCATTTTGCGTTGAGTTGCTTCAAAATCCATGTTGATCGTCGCCATAAATAATGTAGTGGGCTGGCCCCACGTGTACAGCATACAAAGAAGACGTAGCCGGTTTCCAGTTGATGTAGTTTATTAAGCAGGTGCTGTAAGCTGTAACAGGCCCCACCAGGAGCAGCCTCTCTGCTGCTCAGCCCATCTTCAACTGTCATTCCACCATCCACACAAGCACCCAGGCATTCCACTCACACTAACATTCTACACGGAACACTCACACAGGCTGAGCAGCATAGAGCAGGGTGAAAGGGAACATATAAACATTGGATGAGGATACTACACACTTGTATCCCTCATGGGCATTCCTCCGGATGTTCTGCGTCACTGTCCCATCTAGTCTGTAGATTCTATCCTTGAAGTTGCCAGTGTCTGTGTCCTCCTCTGAGTCTCCCGGTCTCCCGCAGCATCCATCCAATCGGAAGCCTCCTCCACCGATCCAAAAAACAGAGCCGTGCCCTTATGTTCCACTCGGAGCTTGGCTGGATAGAGAAGGCTGTACTTCAACCCAGCCTCCCTCATGCATCTCTTCACCACCAAGAAAGTGCATCTTTGGTCCTGCACTCCTTGTGTACACTAGTCTGGGAAGATTGCGATGTGGTGCCCCTCATGGTGTAGATTTGGAATGGTGCGGGTGGCCTGCAAGAGCATGTCTCGATCCCAATAATTAAAGAATCAGTCTATGATGGCCCGTGGTGGCGCCCGTGGCCTCAGCGGAGGGACCAATGCCCTATGGGCCCTCTCAATATTAAAGAACTTTGACGGTTTGCCAGGAGCCAGGACCTTTGTTATCCAGTCTTCCAAGAATAGTTCTGCAGAGGGTCCCTCCGCCCGCTCCAGGAACCCCACAAATCTCAAGTTGTTCCTCCGTGAGCGTCCCTCCTGGTCCTCAACGCACTCATCCAGCTTGATCGCCTTTTTCTGGAGGTCCATAACCGTGTCTCTTAGGGCCTTGACCTGCACCTGGAGGACATCCACATTCTGTTCCGTTGAGGTGACCCTGTCTGAGACCTTGCGCAGATCGCATCGGAGTAAGTTAACATTGATTGCCATGGCATCTATCCTGGTCACCATCTCGTTCCTAGTCGTCCGTACGGCCATCAGGATGTCGTTCAAAGAGGGGCCTCGTGTGTCCTCCCCCGGCACCGGCTCAGCTTCCACATGGCCTTGCACGTCCCGTTGGTTCGGGCCATGGGGAAGGGGCTGCGCATAGTTCAGAATTTTGTTGGCTTGCGCCTGGGTACCCTTATCCTTTACCATACTGTACGGCAGTGTCCCACCTCCTCTGCGCTCACCAGCATGAGTTCGCCCCGGGTCTAGCACCCTCGGTGTCCTCCCTTCGTAGTTTGCGCACACTTGCCGTCCGGGGTCTCAGCCAGCCCCTATAAGAGTGGGACATACAATCTTCAGCCCGGGTATCAGGTACCTTCAAATTACCACCAGAGTTTGCAGGGCACCTCAGGCCTCGCCGCGCCCCTCCGATATTTTAATGGGCTTGCCCCAGCATCCAGGGCCAGGTGTGAGTGCGGCAGAAGAGCAGCCTACCCCCTACACTCCGGTACGCAGCAACCGGGCCCCAAGGGTCAGCAGCACGCCATCCGCCGGTATTGACCTCAATCGTCTATCCGGGCCAGGAGATGTATGCAGATCCCCCCTGCGACCCCTGCACCACAGAGTTAATGGCTCCTTCTTGTGAGGCCTCCAAACTCAATCGCTCAACTCAAAGTCAGTCGCTCGATCTCTCCACCTCATGCACAGGCCCCAATCCCTCAGGCCTCCCAGTGCTGCGCCCTGTCCGCTACACTGGCTCCGGGCCCTCGGCGATCACCCCTCAACGGCCCCCAGTCCTCGGGCCCCACCGTTCTCCTCGTTGTCCCCTAGTACGTCACTTAGCAGCCCTGACCAGGCTTCTTTGATCACAGTTCGTGCGTTTCCACTGCCCTGATTACTGCTTCCCCAATTCGATCTTTTGGGGCCTTTCCGATTTCCCATCCGCATTCCTCGTGCAGGCATGGCCGGCCCACCGCGTGCCATCTGCGTTTATTCTTGCGGCCTGAGCTTCTGGCCGTCTGCAGCACTCCGCATAGCACTAACCTCGCAGGCCGTCTAGGCCACTCTTCACAGACGCAGCGTAATCAAGGCCGCCTCAGCTCCTCTATGTGCCGGCGACGGGTCGGGGAGACCCTCAGAGCCTCCATCGCGTCCCGCCGCAATCTTCACTCTCGTCAAGATGGCGGCCCGTACCCAGGGACGCTCCAATCTTCGGTGCCTCTCTCACCAATCCGCGCCTCCGCACGGCTTGCGACTGGTTCCGTGGATGCACCGAGCAACCAGGATTATCGGGTGAGGTCGGCGCTCGTTAGCACCTCAGGATTATGTCGGATTATCGCCGCGGTAGGACGGGGCTCAGCAAGGCACGTCCTACTCGGCCATCTTATTGGACACGCCCCCGCTCATTAATTAACTTGGTCCTCACATTTTCAGAGACGATGAATGAACTTTGTGTTGTTGCTTAAAAGAATACCTATGTCCGAGTTGAAGAAGAATAAAAGTAGGGATTACATTTACAAGAACATAGGGTAGGGTTAGGGAATCCTCACGAAGATTGTACATAGTGTGAACAAAATTGAAAACGAAGAGACTGATTCACAAATTAAAGACTGTTTTGCAATTTGCACAGGTGGAGACTGACAGAGAGGATTCTGTTGTTACTATTTCTTTGCCCACTTGGTCTGAATCTAAATAGAATGGAATCGAATAATAATAATAGTCAAAGCCATAGATACCTAATAGTTGCACTACTAATAATATTAGTGATAAGTCTAATAGCATTAGTTATGGGATTAATCTTGAGTCCAACAAAAATTGAAGAAAAGAAACACACAGTTGTACAAAAGCTGGAACATAAACAAGGTGGTGGGTTGTATTCAGTAAAAGGGCAACATTTACATACTGATTAATCGAGAGGAGATTATACATCAAATGCATACCCTAATTTGCTTTATGAGTATATTAAAACTTTGAAAGCTAGAGATTGTTATGTTTGCATGCAGTTGCCTTCTTCAGTGGCTGAGGGAATTACCTATCATCACATACAGTTGACATATCGCATTGTGTAGTTTGCTGTTGAGCATGTTCTATGGCCAGGGTCATTTCCAGTACTATTACTCGAATTATGATTTGGTCTTTACAGAAGTACCACTGTTCAAACATTTGAACAAATATTCCTATGCTCAGAGTGCAGAAACAGTTAGTGGATATTTCGCACTTGATATAGCTTATGGACACAGATATAATTTGACTTGTGCTCTTACTGATATAGAAAAGAAATTACTGGAACAAGTGGAAGATAGATATAGAGCAGTAAAGGGAAAGGCAGCTACAGGAGTTAAGATTTTCAGTTGGTCACAAGAAGAAGTGGAGCACAAGACAGCAGGAAACACAAGAGCATTCACATTAGTTTGGTAACACCAGGGGAAATTATGCATACATAATGATAAGAATACACATGATACTATCCTGTAGGAGAAAGTGAGTTTGATCTTACCTTTGAGGTTAAAGGATCTTGGAAGTTATTTTGGGATGGCACAGATCCTGTGATTCCTGGAGTTTATTTTGTTTGTGGAACGAATGCTTACTTTAAGTTGCCCTGTAAATGATATGGTTCATTTTATTTGGGAGTTGTGTTTCCAAAGATTTATCATGTGGAAAATTTTGATCATCCTGTTTGGGAGGAGAAATCTAGGTCAAAACATGGAGCTAGTGCTGGAGAGATTGTGGGCGATATCTTTTGAGCGATCATACCAAATGTAGGGGTGATACTAAATGGCATTAAGATTAGAAAGCTTTCTACGGTAGTTGATAAGTTGTTTACTAATACAGCTGGATCCTTGTTGCTTGTAAATACACAAATGGTTTCTATTAGAGCTATGGTTATACTGAATCGATTTTCATTAGACATATTGCTCGCAAAAGCAGGCGGACTCTGCCGCATGTTGAAGGTCCAACAGTGTTACACTTACGTCAAAGACAAAAGTAAGCATTTGCAGAGGTTTATAAAGAATATTATGGACTTGCATAATGAAGTGAGTGGATTGGCAGAAGAGGGTGTTTGGGACAAACTTGGACCTGGATTTAGTTCGGTAAGAAGATGGTTTGCAGATTTAGGAAGTAGTATAGTGAGCTCCGTCTTAAGACCATTGATGATTATTGCTCTTTGTGCAGTATTGCTAATTGTTGGAGTGAAGGTGCACAAGAAATGCAGGAAACGGAGAGGGATTTCAAGGAAAAGAGAAGATTTGAAACTTGAAAGGAAACAGGATGATTATTACAATGAAATGAAACGTTTGGAGGAGTTCAAGGGAACATATATTGCCACAACAAGGGTCGACAGTTAAATTGTGGCCTAATGTGTATGTTAGCTTCACTTCATGTGTTATTATATCTTAGCTTAACGTTGTTTGTTTTAGTGCAAGCTCACGTTGTAATCTCATATTCTGTCAGTGTTTAACCTTCACTGCGGAATATTTTGTCGCATTTTGCTTCTACTGCAGGTGTGGATAAGCCTCATTAGTTAGAATAAAGGAGTTTTGTCTTAATAGATAGCAAATCCTGAGATGAAGGAAATCGAGGTAAAAAGCGAGGAGAGGAGTTCTCATGGGAGAGGAGAGGAATGACCAAGGACGAGAAAATGATTGTGGCTTATCTAGGTGGGAGAGGTGCTGAAAGTATCCAGTTGCACCAGAGCTATGGAGATTTCCTGAAGAATAAGTAAAGTGGGAGTGTCAATTCGACTGCAGTTGAGATTATGTGCTGTGCTTAGTGAGGGAGAGAGTCCTTCTTAGGTTTTCTCATAGAGCAGACCTATACTTCTGCTTGTGGCTTTACGCTACTTGACCCATTTTGGAGTGCTTTCTACTGAAGACTCTGATGGCTGACACCTTTCTTTCTTTCCTGATTATGCCCTTACCCAAATGTTTTAGTTAGGTTGCCCTTGTTAAGGTAGTTTAGGGAAGGACAGTTTGCTCATGCTTGTTAAAGAAAATCATCTGATGCAGTTCAACCTTTATTTCTTCTTCATGATCATCTGCGTCAATATTTTAAAGTTAGTCATTTGGTTTGTACTATATAGGGTACATGTCTTAAGTAACCCTGGGCGGAGTTCGCGTAGTCGCGCTACGCAGAATTCCGCAAAGTCGCAAAAAAACTCTGCGAGCTACGTAGAGTTCCGCAAGCATGTGGAGTTGCTTGTTCCACCCGTTCGCGATGCGTTTTCCTGTTCGGGAACGCGTATTGCGTGTTCGGGACGCTTTTTGCGTGCGCTGGGGGAAATATCGCACAAACTTCACGCGGTCGCCAATGGGCACGGCCATCTTGTTTTTTCACTTTTTGCTATGGTTCTGGGCCTGTTTTTCTATCCTCCCTTTATCTTTTCAATCCTTTGTTTCTAGAAACTTTTTTGGGATCTTTTTTATTTATCTATCCCTCTCTATTGCTGATTGTATATTTTGCGTTTTTCCTACTTTTTGTGTGTTTTTAGTGCGTTTTTCACTCTTTTTCTATTAGTTGCATTTTTCATTTCTTTTTCTTACTTTCTTACTTCCTACCTTTTCTTTTCCGCCCCCGCCTACCCAGAACCATGGCAAAGAGCCTTAAGAAAACCAAGGGCCAGGGGAAGAGGAGTGAGAGCTGCGACCGCCTCCCTTGCGGAAGGCGACGCCCACAAGGGGTGCAGCCACGGGTCTTATTCAGTGAGGCAGAGGTGGCCGCACTGGTTTGTTTTGTCCAGCGTCACCTCCCCTTAACCCTGGCAGCAGGCGGCAGGCCTGGGTACGGGCTCCGGCAGCGTCACCTGCGGTAGGAGAAGGTGCGCCGGGCACTGTTTTGCTGCTCTGGGATCCGGCGCACCCGTAACCAATTGACGCACTTGTGGTCTGACATCCTGGACCGGGAGCAGGACCTGCTGGACATGCTGGACCTGCTAGGTGTTGAGGTCCCGGGGCTTGGTGAGTAGCTAATTATATTACTATTGTGTTCTTCTGTTCTGTGTTATTGCGAATATAATTTTTTTCGCAAATAGCTAACATGCTGCTGCTGCTTACATACAGGTAACTTATGTTTAAAAATCTTATTATTATGTGATTGTTACTTCCAGACAGGTGCTCATGCTCGGAGCTAATAACTAATCTTACTTGTTTGAAACTTTGCGCTCTCTTGGGCTGGTTATGTAAGAGAGGTTAGAGAATTTAAGTTAGGTAATGCATATAGGAAAGACTCCAGTCCTTTCCTTTGTCCTGTCAGGCTGTCCTGTCTCCTTTCACTAAGATAGTGGTAGTAGTTAGTATTATTTGGTAATTTAGCGGCCTGCGTGACACGTCCTCCACATGACTTCAGTCCTAGTAGAACCTTTTGTAGTTCGTTCGTATAGTGAGTGAATAGAATAGCAACTAACCAATGGTGTATGCAATATGCATGCGTCCATCTATGCATTAAGAAGAATAAAAATGCAGACTTAGTAATTGGCCCGTCAAAGGGGGTTTGAGTTGGAGACATAGATGATTGGGACTGAGATCAGAACTTACTAGCAGTAAATATAATTTTTTTGCAATTCATTCCGAAGTCTGGAACAGGCGGGTTAGGTATGTTTAGGATTCAGGAATCGGAATTGAACTGTGGAATAATAATGATCGTATGGTACTCGACTGCGATATCATACTAGTCGACTACTACTAGTCGAATAAGTCGATCTTTAGGATAGGTCAATGTTATTACAATTGCCGTTTCCTCTCTAAAAATATTTTTAGAGCAATTATATTTATTTATTTAACACAAATCATTTTTTGTCTCTTTAATTATGTCTTACATGATCAGCATCCAGGGGCAAGAAGAAGACTGGGTCAGCTGGCAGTGCGGGGTGTGCGGGAGCTGGAGGGGCCTCCTAGGAGCAGCAGGAAGTGGCCTCAGGCGCAGATGGCTCTGCTGCTGGCTCCAGTAAGTCCTCCTCCTGGTGTTGTTCTCCTGGTGTTGATATACATTAATATTTCCCTAACTTTTACCGCTCTATTATTTCCATTTCCTAATTTCAATTTTTCCAAAATCCTCTTTAATCTATCTGTTTCTAAATCCTTGTTTTTTTGCTCCATTACCTACTACTAAGTACTAGTACTAACAATGTGCCCGATTCACAAAAGTAATCTGAGACAAAATCCTAACTTTTGGTATTCACAAAAGGCATTAAGGAGTTGTAAAGTTAGGATTTTTGTCTTAAGTTTGTCTTAAGTTTTGGTCTTAAGACAAAATCCTAATTTAAGTTAAACTTAAGTTAGGATTTTGTCTTAAGTTTGTCTTAAGTTTTGGCCTTAAGACAAAATCCTAACTTAAGTTAAACTTAAGTTAAGATATTGTCTTAAGACCAAAACTTAAGACAAATTTAAGACAAAATCCTAACTTTACTACTCCTAAATGCCTTTTGTGAATACCGAAAGTCGTAAAGTTAGGATTTTGTCTCAGATTACTTTTGTGAATCGGGCCCATTATTTCTAGTGTCTGTTTTTTTTTATACATCAAATCAAACTGCATATGACTAACCTCTGCTCTGACTCTGTATTAGTCTGTCTGTAGCTTGCTTTCTTCTGGCTTTCCCTCAGCTTTCCCTCTCCCCTTATATGTGGATTGCCTAGTAGTGGTACTGTAAGACTCACAGAACCCATCGGTCCTAGGCTACTACTAGTCCTAGTACTAGTAAGGACTCCTTACTACTACTAGTACTAGTAGCACTAATCTGCTGTGCAGATTGCATGCCCAAGCAAGGTATTCTCCGCAGGTTTGTAAGATGAGAAGGCTTTAGTTTCTTTTACTGTCTCATCATGCTCAATCAGTAATGGTGGTCACTCACGTTGGACAGGACACCCCAAAGTGGTGTATTTAACTTTTTCGAATCCAGGCCTAGTACTTTTTTTAGTAGAAGCAGTTGATGGTAAACACTGAACAACTGATTACCATGCACCATGGCTGGTAGGAAGTATGAGGAGTAGGAGGACGGCACCATTATTTTCCAACTAAGAGAGACCTCATGTCCGCCCAGTTGTCCACTCTTTCTTCTTTTCAAAAAATGAGATGCACCAATAGCTCTAGTCATTGAGTCCAGTCCTTTGGGTTGTCCTCTTCTTGAGAGGCTTTCAAAAATTGCCACCAACAAAATGCTCAACCGGATATTGTTATTTGATAGGACATACTGTGTATTCTAATCTAGTATCCGAATTGTAGATAGTGATGTGTGTGGTGTATGTATTATTAATTATGCATTTTCAATCTTGCTAATGAAAAACATAAATAGGGGAGGCGTATATGGTATCTAAAAAAATTTGAAATGTTTTTTCCAGGCGTACCGACCACCAGTGCCGGGGCCAGCGGTGAGGGCCATGCCACTCCGGAGGGAGCGGAGGATGCGGCAGCTGCAGGGGGTGAGCCAGCAGCAGTGGCGGGCAGTGGTAAGTCATATTCCTTACCTATTGAGAATGATGAATACACTCGTTGCAAGGGTGTACACTCAGTACTAGTACACTGTACTTCTGCTGAGACTAAGTTGTTGTGAACACTGAACAGTTGAAGAAGACGCCATTTACTTAACATTAGCATTAGCGGCGGGGGTTGAGTAAGTAATGGCCTATTCCATTCTATCGTCAACTCAGCAGAGACAGTTTTATGACGAAGACAAAGAGTCAGATGAGTCGCCGACATGTATGACTGGCAGAGAAGGATGCGTGGGTGAAGGAAGGGGCCCCGGGATGCATATAGGTGGCGGATAAAGATTAGATGATAGGATGCATGGGTAGTTGAAGGATGTGTGAAAGGTGAAAGAGAAAGCAGAAAGGATGCCTGGCTGGGTGGGTGAAACTGTATGGGTGAATGGAATCCTCCGGGGGGTTTGAGGGGTCAAACTCTAAGGCAAACAAGGACACATGGGTGGTGGTTGGTTATATCTATGACAAATGTATGTTGTTGTTGAAAGCCGGTTTATGATAGCCATGTTTGGATGGATGGGTGCCTGGATGGTATCATAGATAGTAGGTGAAAACAGAGCCAGACTGGATGGATAGAATGTAAAAGAAAATTAAACCGTGCCAGAGTACCAAAGCCAAGGGTGAAGATTAAGAATAAAATAATAATAATGCTAGAAGAGCAATGCACTGATAAATGAAAAAAGCCCTGGGAAGAACAAGGACTGTTTTTTTGCAAGGTTTTTGATTCAAAGGTTTGAGGTTGTACTTGTATTTCAGAATGGAATACTCCCTTGCTCACAGTAGTTTGCAAGCACAACATATATATTGTGCATCACTATTATTTACCCTACCCATCCATCATTAATCGCCTCCCTCTCCGACTCCGAGGCCCACTTCCGCTCCAGTTCCTACCCATGTCATTTTTGAGTGTGTCAGTCATGGGTGGCCTATCGGCTTCATGGTAACTAGTACTTACAAATCACTTAGTATGTCATCATCATCACCATCACGTGAGTGACATGATGTTGTGCCGCCGTATATCATCATTCATAAGCATGTCATCATTAACCATCATCATGTGCCTTATTGCAGTAGTCAGGGTAAAAGTGAGATTGTCTGAGCATTTGACATTGATTTAACAGAGTACGGCCGTAATTGAAAAATATATAATTGTGTAGTACAGCTGCCCCACATGCAGACAGTAGTAAAGTAACATGAGTCTGTGACACGAGTATGTCTGTCTAGGGCACAAGCTGACTGAGCTGGTATGCCTTCAAGATTAATTGTGCTAAACAAGAGAGAGAAAAAGAATACTTCTACTCTACACCATAGTGCCTGAAAGTCTAATCATCACATCCAAATCTTAGGGGCAGAAGTGAGGAGGATAATAGTACCACAACTGCTAGTGCTACTGTGCCACTATAATTTTTATGTGTGTAATTTTGTGTTACTGTTTTGCTAATAGTATTGATTACAATTGTCTTTTTTTTCTTTCTTGATATAGCTACTCCTTCCCAACCCACCAGGCAGGAGTTAGCAGCCAGGGCACGGCAAAGGAAGCTGGAGGTCATCCGGGATGAATATCGCCGGCTGGTTGTCCTGGCAGAGGAGGCGGCAGCTGCAGCTTCCTCCAAATCCCCGGGCCCCAGCCAGGCCCCCCACGTGCCTCCAGTGATATGGCGCCATGCTCTGGCAGCCGCCCGCCGCCCATCAACTTCATCATCTACTGCTGCCCCCCACCCCTGTTTTTCCTGCAGGAACTTTCGGCGCCGCATGCTTGTCAGGATGGCGCGCCTGGAGGCCAAGCTGGAGGAGGTCCTGGAGCAAACTAGCTGCCACCGGTACCCCCGCCACTAGACGTCACCTCAGTCTTTGACCCTTGCCCCTTTTTTAATCTTTTTTTTGGTGGGTGGGATGTTGGGAGTTTGGGAAACGAAACTTGGGGTTTACTTTTTTTTCTTCAACTTCAACGTGGACGGACATTTATTTAATTTACTGGACATTGATTGGGGTTAGGGAGAGGGGTGGGTCAGGTGTTGTGGGTTTTTCTTCTAGTTTATATTTGTTAGGGTAATAAATTATTTATAGTTTTCCAACACATATGATGCAAATCTTTTCTGGGGGGGTTACTCTTTTACGTCACCTTGTTTGTTTCCTCCTTTTGCTGCGGGCCGCAGCCAGTTTTTGAAATCTGCCAATAGTGTAACACATCGACAGATAGATGCAGTACCCTCACTTGTCCTACTAATGTCAGTCTCTCCTCCTAGTCTATGCATTCTGCAACTAAAACCCCATTGTAGTATGTATGTACTCGGTTGGATGTGGGTGTTTGAAAGAATTAATTAATTTCCATAGTATATACATTGACTCCCCCACACTTCTTCTCTTACCTGTGATTGATGTTTAGGTGAAGCAATGGCTGCATGGTGATGGTTTGGTTTCCTAAGGTGCCATGGTGGATGGTGGTAGCAGTAGTAGACAGTTGCATTTGTAAAAAAAAAAAGAAAATGAGACAGTCAGTCACCTGAGGAAGACTAGGGAACGAGTACTTAGTAGAAGTACAGTAAGTAGTAAGTACACAAGAAGAAGACTGCCAAACAAGAAGAAAGTGATGATGAATGATATTGATAAGCAATGCTAAAGTAAAATAAAACAGGGATAGCCTAGTACAAGTTACAACAAACTGAAGTTGACTCGACCTATGAAGTGGACAAGCGTAACCTTTAGTGCTGGAAGGATAATAAATCGTTGCCGGCAATTAATAATTAATAATGGGTTAATAATTATGTTCCTCTAGGAAAAAGGAGAATAGCAAATACTACTGAGCATGGGTGGGCAATGGGCAATCTAATCTGTTGCCAGTGTGGCCGATATATATATATACTTAGAGCAGAAGAAGATCCTCGCCCTGCCTTGAGTTAGTGTTGCTGTGTGTGATCAATTATTGGTGTAAATTTAATTTAGTCACACCTCAATATAAATCACACAGCCCACGGGAAGAGGGTTAGGGTTTGATGAATGGTTGGGAAGGGGTATTTGAGGGAACGGTTTGGCAAAGACAAACACTACACATGGACAACACACAATCTTGGCAGACGACCATCATAAATCTGTTAAGGGAGAACAAAGAAATGCATGCATGATGATGACTTGATGGTTAATGATAAGTAGTACTAGACTAGTAGTACAGGGCAGCAGTATATTATTAATTATTATTATTATGCAATTGCCTTGCCTGTCTGCCCTCAGAAAGACCCAAATTACATACATTTTATGTTCTGTTGTACCAGGCTTCCTTTTAAAGCTAGCTAAGAAAATAAAAAAATAGCTGTAGGGGTCAAATTAAGCAAAGAGCAAACATAATAAACAACAACACACACAGTGGTAATGATTGAAGAGAAAAAATGAATCAAATTAATTAAAAGATGATGAATGATACTAAGTTACTATGTTAGGGTCAAATTGGAGAGTTGCATCTCGGCATTCCTCTTGGTCCTTCCTTCCAAGGACGCTCTGTCCGTCAGTCTTGGAGCCACTGCCTGCCTGGCGGATGCGGATTGGTAAGGTAAGTGTGAGTTGTTTTTCCCAGTATAGCACAGAGTAAAGGCCGGCCTGAAAGTGTAGATGGAAAAACAAAAGGGATATTGAAAAATGAAGGAGAAAAGTAAAGTTAAAATGCAAAAATATGGAGGAGTGCAACAAGAACACTTTCAGACGCGGCATGGCTAAATCATGTCTACTCTGTTTCCAGCATTAACCTACAACAACAGCAGGACAGAGCAGGCCCGCGGCGCCCATCCAACCTCCACTTAGCTTAGATTTTGAGCCAGACAGAGCGCACATATACAGCAACATAGCATTTTCCAAATTAAGTAACTAAATCAATGCACCGCTGTCAGTCATCATACCACTACACTTGCCTCCACCAGTACACAGACATGTAGGTCTGCTGTGGTTGTTGTTGACTTGTTTACCTTTTAGGCCACTTCATGAAATGCCCTGAGTTGTTCCATCAATCATCTCCGATCCTACTGACTGACTGCGACGCGTATAGTATGGTCATCATGGAGTCCAACTCTGTAGTGTACAGAGTGAGTCCAGATTCCATATTCAAAAATGCAATGGATCGGCCTGCAGTAGAAGTACAATTTTGTTACTAAACAACAAGAAGGGAAATATTTACTTGAGTCACTTTTTTGTGTGTAGAATAGATTAAATACTAGTACACTTCATGCACAACAACAACAACAACACCACCAATCACTCAGAATCAGCGTCCAATGCATGCCATCATCATTACCTGTTCTTAAGGGGCAGTCCCTCTCAGCTCGGAAAGGAGGATAGCTATAGTCAATTAGTCATGTTCTTTGGAGGGACTCGACGAGGCAGGCACACATTTCTTGTACTATTCTCCATCCAATGTCTGGCTAGAGGGAAATTGATTTAGGGCGAGTCAGGGCTGGAGGAGTGGACTGGAGCAGGACTCAGAGGAGTGGACTTACTTCTTTAATGACTGCACACAGTTGCAACTCCAATCCGGCAAAAAAAAGAGTAAGACGGTGGTGATGGATTTGTTGTGATTCGAACCAAAAAGACAGAGACACACACAAATAATAAAAGTAAATAAGGAAGAAAGAAAAAGTAACAAGTTGAAAGCCTAGTTGTCAGGTAAGTAGAGCTCGTCCTCAAACTCTGGTGGTTCACCCAGAAGTAGGTCATCTAACACACTACTTCCATGACCTAAGTTGCTGTCATCATCTTCCTGCTGTGCTACTTCAGGTATGGGGTAATCCGGTGGTATAAAGTGCTGATTCATTTTGATCATGGTTAACCTCTCCACGTTTTGGGACGAGAGACTGGTCCTTTTCACTGTTACAACAACAGCACTGAAAACATGCTCAGAAGAGACACTTGTGACAGGGCAAGGTAGATAGTTTATCGCCAGCCTGATGAGCACTGACCGTTGGCTCCTTTTCCCAAACCAATACACCAATGGGTTTTGATCAATGTAGACCTCAGTTGGGTCATCCAGATAGGCCTGGACCATCCGCTCAATTCTCAGGGGTGCTCCACTTTGCTCTGCCTCTTTTGCCTTTGCCTCAGCACTGGACCTAACAAGCCCTTGCCGTACATACCATTCCTGTGCCGATTTTACTGGGACTGATGATCCTGTTCTTGCTGTTGTTGATGTTGTTCTTGGTGTTGTTGGTGGTTTTGACTGCTGTGAGCCAACCGCACTGCCCTCAGGCTCTGAAGTTGAACTTGACGCCGGCTGCCCTGCAGTACTTGTTGTGGGCTGGAGTTGCGGGCCTCTAATTGCCAGCCATTCTTTTTCTAAGCGACTGGCTTCTGCAGCTATCCAAGTTTTGTACTTGGCAACATCCACTTCTGAAAAAAGAATCAATGTATTAGTGTTCAGTACTGCTTTGTATCGTGGATCCAGAATTGTGGCACAAATGTAATGGTTGGATGACACAATGCCTGTTTGCACCCTTGTATTTTCAGATAAGCGAAGGGTTAAGCTCTCCACCAACTCATATGCTTCTTTTTTTTCCTCCACACCTGCGTACATTGCAGACACCCCCTTCAGCTGTTCCTGTAGCATGAGCAACAATAGGATAGCTTGGCCCATAGTACAGTCCTCCTTGCTGACTTCACATGTGAAGAGATCGAAAGGAAGTAGCATCTCTGTCAGGCATTTAACTTGGCCCCATTGGTCCATCTCAACGGTCATGCCTTTCACAGTAGCATCCACTCTTTGCATGACATATTCATTTATTGGCCTGTACTGCTCAAACAGACGTTCAAGCATGTAAAAAGTTGAGTTCCAACGTGTTGGCACCTCCTGGACGAGTGCTTTAACTGGCACTCTATGCTCAATTTGAATGATCCTCAGCTGTTTCCGGGCTTTAAAAGAATGGCTGAAATGTGTGCAGATTCTTCTGCAGGTGGTCAGTAAGTTGCTGACTCGGTCTTCTTTTTTCAGAAAGTCTTGAACAATGATGTTAATGCAGTGCGCCAAACACAGGACCCTGAAATAACCACCCTTGGCCATGGCCTTAACTATATTACTGTCATTGTCTGTGGCAACAAAACCAATGTTAAGCCCTCTTGGGTGCAGACATTCAAAGACCTTGCTGTTAAACTCTTCAAAATGTGTGGAGCAGTATGAGATTTCTCCATGGCAAACATGGCTACAGTTGCATGTTTTTGAGTGGCATTAAAAATCTCAGCAGTGTCAACACCTGCAGATAACTTTTCTCGAACCCCCACAAAAGAGATCCAGTGTGCAGTGATGCACATGTAATCAGTGGCTTGGCAACTGGTCCACATGTCTGTTGTCAGGTGGATAGTGTGAACAGCACTCTGCTGCAAAGCTTGTCCAAGCAATTCCAGCACGTCGTGATATAGTGCTGGAACAGCAACTCTGGCAAAATAGGACCGGCTGGGAACCTTCCATTTTGGGCAGATGGTTGTCACAAATTCAAGAAAACCCACCCCTTCCACAAAAGAAAAAGGGAGAAGGTCCAGCGGTAACATTTTAGCCAGCTTCGCATTGTACAAACGGGCCGTTGGGTGGTTGAGTTCATACTGCCCCTCCGACCTAAACATGCTGACAATGGTAGCCTGGATTTTTTTTCTTTTCTGGTGCCACTGATGCAGGTGACATCTTCTTGACACCAGATGTTGTTAGGCTCAACACACTTTTCGTTGCGGTACTCTCTTGCCTGGGACCCCTTGGTGTCTCAGCCTGACTCTTACTCTTGTGCAACTGCGATGTTGCTGATGTGGATCTGGCCGGTACCACTGGACTGCTGGGGACAGGGCTACTTTGTGTACCAGAGAAAATGTCTCCCTCTTGTTCACCTTCCACCGTGATCGGATCTTCTACTCCTTCATCCCCCCGAAGAACAATGGGTGCAGTTTTTTGGCCGCTAAGGTGCGCCTCCCACTGGATCATGTGGTGTTTTTTCATATGGGTTGTTTGGCCTCCAGTACCATAGTTTGTACCAAGCTTACCCCGACTAACACCTTGTCCACAAATGGAGCATATCGCAATGTTCACCTCCTTCCTGCTAACCGAAAAGAAGTCCCAAACTGGGGAGCTGAACTTTCTGGAGCTGCTGGTGCCACTTCCAATGCCGGATGAACTGGTAGGTGGGCGTGGAGTTTGACTCTCTTCAGTACCTACTTCTACTACGGTGGTTGTGCTGGATGTAGGTCGCTGCCGGGCCTTTGAAAATGCAAATATGGAAGTTGGAAGTGGTGTTGATGTTATCTGTGTTGGTGGTATCCGTGCCACATCCCTCACAGCAATTTGAGATGGGGTAATGTCGGTCTCCACTGGGGCGGGACTAATGTCCATGATGACTTGCTCGTCATCATCATCATCCTCCTCTTCTACATCTACCTCCATAACTCTAAGGCTTTCTGGAACCTTCCTTTTCCCAAGCCTTGTCTCGTGGCGTGTCTCACCCTCAGACTGAGGTGGTGGGATCCAAGTGGCATCTTGATCATCAGAAGGGGGGCTTGCAGAAGAACTCGATGGACTAACCCGCCTTTTCCTTGCTGGGGATCTGGAAGACAATGGATCTTCTGAAAGAGTGGCTTGCTCTTCTTCTTCCTCTGCAGGAAGCTCGATTTCCTGAACTGCCCCTACTTCTGGAGGAACAACTACTATTGTGGGCGGTGGTTGCGGCAGTTGTTGTCCACTTATCTGAGTTTTCTGCGTTGATTGGGTACTACTTTGCGATAACGATAAGTCAATTTCAACATCATTGCTCGTTGGGGTTGTCGTGATTAGACTGGCTGCCTCTGTGACAGACATGGGCTTGGGCCTAGGTTGGTGGGGTGGGTCCACTGATGCGGGGGAACTGCTCCCAGCTTCCTCCCCAAACACCGCTGCTGCAGGCGCAATTTTTTGTTTCCCAAAAACGATCTTGGGCGGCACACCAGTCTTGGTAAGTGGCAGTTCCTTCTTCTCACTGGCAACTTTCTTGGTACTGGAGGACCTGGTTCCTTTCTTTGGTGCCATATTTTTCCGATGTCAGCCGCACGCAGTGGTACAAGTTGAAGAGATGTCTATGGTCACACGTCACGTGGCGTCGTGCGCAGCAGGACTTCTGTCTGGCAGTACAATGGGTGATGCCACCTCCTCCTCTTTTGTGCACCTAAAAGCAAAGAAGCAAGAAGAACATCAGTGAAACGTGGCATTTATTGTTGTGGTTCAATTACTACTAGTACAAACAAACAAATATAATATATAACTTAGTGTGTGGTCACACTTGTTAGTATTATTATTAATATTATTAAATTTTATTAACTCAGTTATTAAACAAACATAACAGTGTAGCTATGTGTGAGACTTTGACAACAAGGGCTTTCATGGTGTACTGTGTACACTCAGGAAGGATAGGAAAGAAAAATAACAAAAACAAAAACAAAAATACAAATGTAATGGATGGAACCTGTTTGGCATTGTGCATCACGTGGGATGCAGCATTCAGGGAGCTGCAGCTGGCAATGGGGATGGAAGCAGTAAGCCAAGAGGAACAAAGGAAAGACATGCAGGCCTATGGGCTGGCAGAAGCAGCACACTAACTACCACCACAAAATGGCCACCAGCCACATGGTCACTCGCAACAAGCATGAGGCCTGGAAAACAATGAACTCAAGCAGGCCATATGGCCAGACAAAGGAGGCATGCTAAACAACACAGCTTTAATGCAACAATGCAAAAACAAAAATCCACAGGGCTAAAAAAGATTTGCAAGTTACACAACAACCACACCACATACATCCAACAAAGGCATTTATTTAACACACACGAAAAAAGTGAAATACCCCAAAAAAACACATTTTGCAATTCAATCCAATGCCATCCATGACCTAAATGATGTTTACATTCGACAGACACCACAAAAACAGTTGCTAATGAGTAGCTCTGGGCCTATTGGTTGGAAAACCCATTTGCAGACTAGGTCACATAGTGAATCAATTCAAATCAATAATATTGCAACTGTATTAGAAAATGTAGTGAACTGTGCTGCATTTTGTGCTGGGTAAAAGAAGAAAAAATTGCATGCAAATCAACAACAAGGCATGGGCACCACAAAGAAGGCTTGCAGGCCTAATGCAGAAGCATACTGGCTGCCTTCACAAAATGGCCACCAGCCACATGGCCAGGCCAGACCACCACAACAAGAAAGGGAAGACAGACAATGCAGGCCTATGGCAAAAGCACACTGAAAAGCCTTCACAAAATGGACGCCAGCCACATGGCTTGGCCACAACAACAAGAAAGGGAAGACATTATAAAAAAACACAGACGAAACAACGGCTAAGCACTTCAATCCCAATTGTTTCATATAGTGAGGTTCGGTGCAACTACTCCCAGCACCCGCCGTTGATAGGTGCCACTGGTACAAAAAAAGTTCATTGAAGAGGAAGGTGCACCAAAAAATTGGAAGAGCAAATTCAGTCCGTCAGTCTTCTTTATTCAAAGTAATATTAAAAACTGGCACACAGCCAACGCGTTTTGTTCCTTTGTGCAAAAGGAACTTCATCAGGGCTGAAACAATCACATAAGGACATAATATAAATACACATATAACACATACATTGATACATAAAAACACATATTCAAATCGATAGACAGCCCACATGACTTGTATTGACATTACTATACATTAAAAATACTACAACCGAACATGAGAAAAACCTCAGACATGAACGAACACAATTTTCTTAGATAATATAAAAACACGTAATGCGAATAGGGTGCTCAGAAATATATCACTAGGTGGGAAACAAGGAATTAAGTAATTTTTTATATATAACAGAAACGTGAGAATACATAAAATCGAAGTAAGCAAGATCTGAAAGTGAGAGAAGTGAGACATTACACAAACATAACACAAAAAGGGGAATTGTGTTTCCAAACAGAGCAGAATCATGAGGGATAATAATCCGGAAATATCTCACCTTAAAATCAGATGTAGAATAATTATAATGTCAACCAATATTTAATATCTGTGTAGTCCGGGTATTGGAGTCACATGGGGACGGAATAATATTTAATCAAGGCTTCGAATCTATTAAAAATAATAGACCAATGAATAATGGTCATGAGGAATAACCAGATCAAAATCCAATGCCAAAACAGTATATATAACACACTCTTGAGGCAAATAATCCTCAACCAGAGGACTCTTCATACAAAACTTGCGATGATCCCAAAGGAAGACATAACAGATAATTGCTAAAGATAGTACTTAATTAGACAACCTACATTATACCGGTGCCTACACCAAGACAAAGGGCATATATGGCCTCATCACATACCGCAACGCCCCTATTGTCTCACCTTAGTTTATTGCGAATGTTCATGCACCATTCATGTGTTAAATGAACAACAGAAATCGTGAAGTCCCGGAGTTCCACTCACAGTAGGAAAGAAAAATGATTCGATCCCAGCTATGAAATCTAGATTGAAGAACGGGGGAGATCAGTTGCTAGTAATGATACTGGACATTCCATACATTCCGAGAAATAGAAATGCCACTAATAATACCTGTGTATTTATATCAAAGATTAGAGAGAAAGTCCCTCCTAATTTTTAAGAAAAAGGAGCTATAGTATAAGACATCAAATAAAAACTATATCATAACAAAGGTCAAGTACCAGACATAGCTCTTCGCCAAATCCAGTGGCATGAAGAATAATATCAAATTTGGCACACAATAAGGAAATATATAGTAAAAACATTCAAAGGAATCACCAGTATAGACCCCGCATTCACTATAGAGCAAGCTATGCAACCAGAACACAAAATAGCAAACATCATAGGCATTATACTGGGCCAAAAATAAGGGTTGTTAAATATAACAGAGGCTCATATTTTTTAACATATACCGAAAAGGTGGTATGGTTACACCCAAGGTTACCGGTATACCCCTAATACGCCGGGTTTCACGCAAACCGCGAGCGTGCAGACTCAACACACTAAGCAACAGGCATTTAAATACCTAGAAAGATATATAACAAAGATCTAAAAGCATATTATAGCTATTGCAAAGTATATCCAAATCTTAACTCACTTGTAGGAAACAGCAAATTAGAGAAACGGCATGGTAACCGGCAGCAATCTTGTGTTATGCCTCGCACCATTATTTAAAGGCAAGCAGAGATTGACGCCATCCACGTTTTGACGTCAGATGTGCGCAAGGAATACAAAGCGGTTTGAGAAGACAGGCCAAATCATAAAACAAAATCTATAACATTTTCGGCCATATTGTAATGTCCAAATTAGTACAGACAACTAAGTTGTTGCACGCCACAGTTCGACCAAACAAACGATCATAGTGTCGAAAATAATAAGGGGAGAAACAGAAGGACAAAAAACGCCGTCTCCTCTCTTGAGATTAAAATTGTGTTCAGGACGAAAGGCGGAAATCCGAAATAAGTCATGTCTTGGGCAGTAAGGTTGTAACCCCTCTGCATATTTGAGGATCAGAGGACCTGCCGTATTATAATCATTGGAGACCACAAAGTAACAAAAATAAAGATCATTGGGACATGAAGCAGCAATCAAATACATGTTATATCAATAGAAGAAAACTATCTATTTACTGGCCCTGAAGGAATACAAAAGGCAATCTCCTTAGCTAAGGCAGCCCATTTTTCCTCGAGAATCCTATCTGCTAACAATAAATCTAAAGAAATTTTTACTATCGTAGACGAATTATCCAATCCTGAGAGAACTCTTAGTAAACCCATTCCATCACAGGATCTTTGCATTCCCTGAACAAATTTTTTATTGATAAAATCGCCGATATTAAAGCCAGTATCCCCTCCCATACGTCACTTCAGGTAATCCCCCCCCTTGCCTAGAAACCCCCACTCCCTTAACTGCTTTCCATCAATTGACACAGCTATCCTGGGTGACCTTCTAGTAAAAGTTAGATCTGGCTCCCCTATGGACCAATGTCCCCCTCATATTTTAAAAACAGCTTTCTCCACCGTTTCGGCCCCAGTCCTTGCACTACTCAACAATTCACTGTCCCAGGGCGTTGTACCTAACTCATTTAAGGAGGCTATAGTGGTCCCTCTCCTTAAAAAACCTAGTGCAGACCCCAAGATGCTGGGTAACTACCGCCCAATCTCTTTGCTCCCCTATCTGGCCAAATTACTTGAAGCCCACGTTGCTAAATGCATGTCCAACTTTTTGGAACAATCCGAGTTCCTTGACCCACGCCAAGCGGGCTTTCGTCCAGCCCATTCCACAGAAACTGTCATATTAGCAGTCCTGGACTCCTTAAGAGGAAAGGCGGATAAAGGTTCTCCTCAGGCCCTGGTACTGTTAGATCTCTCGGCCGCATTTGACACGGTCGACCATATTATACTGGTAGACCGTGTCAGAGAGGCAGGCATTCAGGGCCTTGCCCTTAAATGGATGATCTCTTTCCTGGAAAACCGCTCTCAGGCCGTCCGTACTGGCCAGTTCACTGCCTCTAAACTTAAAACCACTTGCGGGGTTCCTCAGGGCTCTGCGCTCTCTCCGCACCTATTCAATCTCTACCTTCTTCCTCTGATTAGATGTCTGAAGGAAAGAAGGGTGGACACCTTTAATTATGCCGACGACCTCCAACTTGTGTTTACTATTGACAACTCTTCCCAGTCAATCTCTGATTTTCAATCCACTATGACATTCATCCGTCATTGGATGGATCACAACCATTTAAAATTAAATCCAGGAAAAACCGAACTGGTCCTGACAGGTGGTGCCCATAACCACTGGGGCCCACAGTACTGGCCCAATGAATTAGGTCCTCTCCCAGTCCCCTCATCCTCAGTGAAAAGTCTAGGAGTCACCATTGGTAATGACCTCTCCTTAAAATCGCATGTAGGCACCGTTATTTCCACTTGTTTCCTTCAGTTACGCAAAATTAGGAAGATAAGTAGGCTTTTGACTCAGGCAGCTCTGGTTCAGGTGCTGATGGCGTTGGTAATATCACGCTTAGACTATGCCAATGCAACTTACCTCGGTCTTCCACTTGGCCTTACGAAACGGCTGCAAATGGTTCAGAACCAAGCAGCCAGACTGATTTATAAACAACCCAGATGGCAACATGCATCCCCCTTCTTAGGAAACTGCATTGGCTCCCCATCCCCCAGCGTTGCATGTTTAAAGTGGGATGTCTGGTGTTCAAATCTCTGAACGGCCAGAGCCCCAAATTCATAAATAATCTTATCTCCCGTTACACCCCTTCACGCAATCTACGTTCGGCACAGCTCCAACTGCTGACGGTCCCTACCTTTAAACGAAAGCGCCAAGGGGGTTGCAGGTTCGCAACTCTTGCCCCCCGTCTATGGAACTCCATCCCCCTGGAAATCAGGTCAAACGCTAGCTTGCTGAGTTTCAGGAAAAGCCTCAAAACCTGGCTCTTTATTCAAGCTTATGAATGATCTGTCTCCGGGTTGGCCAATCTCCTAGCAATCAGCGCCAAGAAACCAATCGGTGTACGTGCGCTCTATAAATACTTGATAAGATAAGAAGAGAAAGTACGGCGATGTAAGCACCACAAAATTACCAAAACCAAAATCCTAAAGGGACATAAAATGTCATGAAACCCAACCTGATTATAAACAATAAGTATGTAACACTCCTGTGTTGGTAAACAGGGCGATTCGAATGCTTATAGGTAAGATGAAAAAAGACATAAGAAACGACATAGCAAACTATCAATGGATGCAATAGTATCGGTATGCATAAATTCTAATTAGGAATATAGATTATAGGAAAAAGGTAAACAAAGAGGATCAATTGGCCACTCACTGAGTGAAACACTGTCAGAAAGGGAATAGTTGTGATCACAATAAGCTCACATACTAGCCCGTAAACCAAAAGCACAACACAGTGTTTATATTAATACAAAATATATATATATAATAACAGGGAAATTAATTCACCAGGGTGTTTCTATACTGACAAAGTCATTACATGTATACATTTTGTAATCACACACCATTATAATGAAAAGACCAAATAGTTAAGTGTCATAATTTGATGTGTCTAATACCTGACACAGTTTACACAAGAAAGTAATGGAGCTCCCCGTCTGTGTTATGACCCTTATTTGTTGCCCTCAAATGACAAATCCATTTGGCCTGTTTTTGCCTAACCAGTAGCTCCCTGTCACCACCTCTGTCTCCTGCGGGTACATGGTCAATACCATGAAACCAAAATGAGGTGTTATCTGGATGTACATCTTTATAGTGATCCGTTAGGGGATAGCTACTGTCCTTATTCAGTATTGCCCTACGATGCTCTTGTATACGATTCTTTAAAGGGCGAACGGTACTGCCCTCATATATTACATCGCATTTACATCCCAACACATATATAACATGTGTGGTATTGCAATTAATAAAATGCAAAATACTGTGAGATCTAGGGGTGTTATAAGCAAAATTCATGGTTTTATTTTTGCCAAAAGGACAGACATTACAGGACCCACAGATGAAAAAACCTACAGGTTTAGGAGGTAGCCATGTTTCTTGCTTGCTGGTTACATAGCTTGGACACAATGTATTGCGTAATGACCTACCCCTTCTGTAAGTAATGGATGGCATGTTGGTAAGACAGTTTTTTAAACCCGGTACCTCTTTTAGGAGGCCCCAATTTATTTTCAGGATACTAAATATCCTATTGCTGTTTGTAGTATATTGCGTCACAAACCTGACTGCCCTCTCACTTGTAGCCCCTTTATTCCGTTTGGATTCATCTAGGAGGGTATCTTCTCTGTTTAAGTGTTGTGCTCTGGCAATCGCTTAGTCTAGTACCTCCTTTACATATCCTCTCTTAAGGAATCTTTTTTTAGATTCCATCATATTGCTATGGTATGTTTCTTCCTCACTACAATTTCTTCTGATTCGCATCATCTCCCCGTAGGGGATGTTGTTGATGACGGAACGTGAGTGTGCACTAGCAGCATGTAATACCCCATTACAGGCTATTTCCTTCTGTAAAGGGTACTTTGTACGGTTCCATTTTTGACATAAAATTTTATGTCCAGGAAGTTTATTTTCTCCTTATCAGATATCATAGTCAGCTTCACATTGTAATAATTAGCATTAAGATATGTGAAATACTGATGTAATAGATCAATGGATCCAGACCACAGACAAATAATGTCATCAATGTACTTCCCCCAGAACACGATGTATTCCGTCCAGGGGGAGGCACGTCTGCTCCAGGCATGCTCCCTCTCAAACCACCCCATAAAGAGGCAAGCAAAAGAGGGAGCAAACCTAGATCCCATGGTGGTACCCTGTGTTTGTTGAAACCAACACTTGTCATGTAGGAAAAAGTTGTTACTGAGAATGATATCCATCATCTCCACGATCATCTCATTAAATTCATATTGTTCAGCACTCTCTTCATCAAGGAATGACTGTACCGCTAGCATCCCAAATTCTTTGCGTATACAGGTGTATAAACTTTCAACATCAAACGTAACAAATAAAAGTTCATCTGACCATTGAAAATCTCTGAATTTGACTAAGATGTCCTTGCTGTCCCTGATATAGGAGGGCAAGTCAAGGACATGTTTCTGGAGCCTAAGATCGACGAACTCCGAGAGTCTCTTGGTGAGTGAGCCCACCCCCGAGATAATTGGACGACCAGGAGGAAATGGTCCCCCCTTATGAATCTTTGGCAAGATGTAAATGCACGGATATTTAGGACATTCCACCCTAAGATACCTAAATTCATCATCAGTAAGTAACGCAATGTCTTTCCATTCACTCAGTTTCATATTTATCATAGAAGTGAGTTTCCTGATAGGATTGACAGCAATCCTCTGATAACAGTGTTCATTGCTCAATTGACAACTTATTTCTCTCATGTAGTCGCAATGGTTCATGACCACAACATTAGCACCTTTATCTGCTTCCCTAATGACAATAGTATTGTCAAGTTTGAGCCTGTTGAGTGCCTGTCTTTCATTGGAAGTCATATTATAATGTATGGGAGGAGAGAATTTACTAGGCGTCTCCAGTTTATATAGATCCTCACTCATATTTTCGTAAAAAGTATCTATGTTGTGGTGATAAGCCATTGTGGGTACAAATTTGGATCTCTGCTTTAGACCACTGTCAATACTACAATTTTGAGGAATGTCCAACTCACTCAACAGGGATGGCATGTCATAATTCACATCATCATCCAAAGTGAGCAGACAAAGAACATTCCGTATGTCAGCAATTGTATGAGTTACATGATCAGGCCTAGTAGATCGTACAGTGTTCTAAGGATTGTGATGAGAAAAATAATCTCTGAGTTTGAGCAATCTGACAAATTTATACAGATCTTTGTGTACATCAGTAATATCTCCACTTTGGGTGGGACAAAAATTTAAACCCTTACTCAAAACTGTCATTTCATCTTTGTCCAAGACTTTATTAGACAAATTAACAATTTTTAAGTCATTGTCATTTTCCATACAATCAGATTACATATTACATTGTCAATCATTGTTTGGACCGTGTTGCTTAACGCAATTTTAATCTCAAGAGAGGAGACGGCATTTTTTGCCCTTCTGTTTCTCCCCTTATTATTTTCGACCCTATGATGGTTTTTTTGGTCGAACTGTGGCGTGCAACAACTTAGTTGTCTGCACTAATTTGGACATCACAATATGGCCGAAAACGTTATAGATTTTGTTTTATGATTTGGCCCGTCTTCTCAAACCCCTTTGTATTCCTTGCGCACATCTGACGTCAATACGTGGATGGCGTCAATCTCTGCCTGCCTTTAAATAATGGCGCGAGGCATAACACAAGATTGCTGCCGGTTACATGCCGTTTCTCTAATTTGCTGTTTCCTACAAGTGAGTTAAGATTTGGATATACTTTGCAATAGTTATAACATGCTTTTAGATCTTTGTTATATAACTTTCTAGGTATTTATATGCCTGTTGCTTAACGTGTTGGGTCTGCATGCTCGCGTTTTGCGTGAAACCCGGCGTATGAGGGGTATACCGGTAACCTTGGGAGTAACCATACCACCTTTTTGGTATTTGTTAAATAATATGAACCTCTGTTATATTTAACGACCCTTATTTTTGGCCCAGTATAATGCCTGTGATGTTTGCTATATTGTGTTCTGGTTGCATAGCTTGCTCTACAGTGAATGCGGGGTCTATACGGGTGATTCCTTTGAATGTTTTTACTATACATTTCCTTATTGTGTGCCGAATTTGATATTATTCTTCATGCCACTGGATTTGGCGAAGAGCTATGCTGGTACTTGACCTTTGTTATGATATAGTTTTTATTTGATGTCTTATACTATAGCTCCTTTTTCTTAAAAATTAGGAGGGACTTTCTCTCTAATCTTTGAAATAAATACACAGGTATTATTAGTGGCATTTCTATTTCTCGGAATGTATGGAATGTCCAGTATCATTACTAGCAACTGATCTCCCCCGTTCTTCAATCTAGATTTCATAGCTGGGATCGAATCATTTTTCTTTCCTACTGTGAGTGGAACTCCGGGACTTCACGATTTCTGTTGTTCATTTAACACATGAATGGTGCATGAACATTCGCAATAAACTAAGGTGAGACAATAGGGGCGTTGCGGTATGTGATGAGGCCATATATGCCCTTTGTCTTGGTGTAGGCACCGGTATAATGTAGGTTGTCTAATTAAGTACTATCTTTAGCAATTATCTGTTGTTATGATGTCTTCCTTTGGGATCATCGCAAGTTTTGTATGAAGAGTCCTCTGGTTGAGGATTATTTGCCTCAAGAGTGTGTTATATATACTGTTTTGGCATTGGATTTTGATCTGGTTATTCCTCATGATCATTATTCATTGGTCTATTATTGTTAATAGAATCGAAGCCTTGATTGAATATTATTCCGTCCCCATGTGACTCCAATACCCGGACTACACAGATATTAAATATTGGTTGACATTATAATTATTCTACATCTCATTTTTTTTGTTTAAATTTCTTTTATTATATTTCAAAATCAAGTGCAACAGGCCAGTAGATGCCTCACATTCATCGGATTGCAATCCGGCTTTAGATCCATATGTCTGGCTTAGAAAGTATAACAAGGAAAGGAACAAAGAAACCCTCCCCCTCTCCCCCCCTCCTCAGCAAACTGTGTCCAAGTGTGGTGGGCCTCAGGTGTGTGTCGATGGTGTGTAGTAGCAGCGTGGGCCATTAGGTGTTGGTGGCGTTCGGGTCCGATGGGCACAGCGGATCTGCGAGTCGTAAGAGTCTTAAGTATTTAGGGCATGTGAGCTCCGTAAACTCGGAGGTGAGTAGTGTAAGGAACGGTTCCCAGAGGTCGTGGAAGGATGCTTCTGGATGAGCTAAGGCGAGCGAGATTTTCTCCATCCTCAAGATCCCTCACAGTCTATGGAGCCAGCCTAGGCGTGTCGGTATCGTCGTAGTACCCCAGTGTGTAAGGATGTTCTGAACTGCAGCCCCTAACGCCAAGGCCATCTGTTTACCCCTTCTGGATTTAAGGGGAAATGTGAGAGCATTCGGAAGGCCTAAAATGACATACGCAGGGAAGCGTGGGACTTGAGTGTCAAAGTGAAAGTCGATGTCATCCAGAGTCTGTCGCCAATAGTCCCCCAGCAATGGGCACTCCCAAAGAATGTGAGTGAGTGTGCCTAGGGAGCCCCATGCTCTCCAGCAGAGGGGGCTTCGAGAGGGGTTGCCGTGGTGTAAGCGTACAGGAGTTAAATACCAATAGGAAGCCACTTTATTGGCAGTCTCAGTTGAGGCCACGTTGCGAGCCGTGTGCCGGGCCCTATAATAGATTGCTGACCATTCCCTCTGCGTTAGTTTCCTGCCCAGCTCCTTCTCCCACCGCAGCTGTCCCGGAGCCTTCCCCTCTCCAGAAACAGATCGTGCAAATTTATATAAGTCCGAGGTCAGGCGAGCGTCTGTGTGTCGGGTGAGGAGCCATTTTTCAAAGGGAGTAAGGTGTCTCTCCGCACCCGCGCAAACTTCGCCCTGGAGAACCAAGTGTCGGATCTTTAGGTACCGATATCGCTCAGTTTCGGGTATGCCCTGTTCCCTGCGCATATCCATGAAGGATCTGGGGCCCTCAAGGTCAAAAAAGTGACCAATGGATCGGCTTGCTTCTCCCGTCCAGTGTCAGAACCCGGTCTCATCCAGCCCCGGCATGAAGTCAGGGTTGCGTACTATGGGTGTCTATATCTCATTTTAAGGTGAGATATTTCCAGATTATTATCCCTCATGAGTCTTCTCTGTCTGGATACACTATTCCCCTTTTTGTGTTATGTTTGTGTAATGTCTCACTTCTCTCACTTTCAGATCTTGCTTACTCCGATTTTATGGATTTCTCACGTTTCTGTTATATATAAAAAATTACTTAATTCCTTGTTTCCCACCTAGTGATATATTTCTGAGCACCCTATTCACATTACGTGTTTTTATATTATCTAAGAAAATTGTGTTCTTTCATGTCTGAGGTTTTTCTCATGTTCGGTTGTAGTATTTTTAATGTATAGTAATGTCAATACAAGTCATGTGGGCTGTCTATCGATTTGAATATGTGTTTTTATGTATCAATGTATGTGTTATATGTGTATTTATATTATGTCCTTATGTGATTGTTTCAGCCCTGATAAAGTTCCTTTTGCAGAAAGGAACGAAATGCGTCGGCTGTGTGCCAGTTTTTAATATTACTTTGAATAAAGAAGACTGACGGACTGAATTTGCTCTTCCGAATGATTTTTTGGTATACCTTCCTCTTCAAGGAAGAAAGGGAAGACAGACAATGGAGGCCTATGCCAAAAGCACACTGGATGCCTTCACAAAATGGCCGACAGCCACATGGCCAGGCCACAACAACAACAAGAAGTAAGCCAAGAGGAACAAAGGAAAGACATGCAGGCCTATGGCAAAAGCAGCACACTAACTACCACCACAAAATGGCCACCAGCCACATGGTCACTCACAACAAGCAGGAGGCCTGGAAAACAATGAACTCAAGCAGGCCATATGGCCAGACAAAGGAGGCATGCTAAACAACACAGCTTTAATGCAACAATGCAAAAACGAAAATCCACAGGGCAAAAAAAGGTTTGCAAGTTACACAACAACCACACCACACACATCCAACAAAGGCATTTATTTAACACACGAAAAAAGTGAAATACCCCAAAAAAAACATATCTTGCAATTCAATCCAATGCCATCCATGCCCTAAATGATGTTTAAATTCAACAGACACCACAGAAACAGTTGTTTCATGCACCCATGAGTAGCTCTGGGCCTACTGGCTGAAAGGCCTATAGTATTGGCAGACTACTGGGCTAGTGAATTAAATAAATATTGCAAATTAATTAGTTTCAAAAGTTGGAGAAAATGCAGTGAACTGTGCAACATGTTTCCTTTATAAAAGATGAAAAATGACTTACAAAGAAACAACTAGGCTCCTACTGAACTACAGGCCACCCACCGCAATAAATTTAAAAAAAGGAAAAGTACAAAAAAAAATGTAGGTGCAATGCCCCAATCAAACAAACACCAATTTTCCAACTTACTTGTGAAATCTCAGATTCAAAAGTCCTCAAATCCAATGATATATGATGCAGCAGCCACAAAGAGTGATCCTTCCAGCTCCAAATCCAAATGAAAAATGAACAGGAGATGGACAAAGCACTGGGAGTAGCCAGGTGGACAGGAACAGGAAGTTGGAGTCTCTGGGGCACTTCCTTCTTCTTAAAAAAAAAAAGTAAAAAAAGATAAAGGACTCCTTGCACAAAAAAGTACAGCCAAATGTCAATCTGAGGAGTTTTTTTAATCCAAATCACCATTTCGAGAAGGTTTTGATGCTGTTCAAGAGAGATTCTTCTCCAGATTGCAAATTCTGCGTGTTCGGGATCGCGAACTTTGCAAAACTTCCGGCGGAAGTCCGATGGCGCGCCCGAATGACGTGTTCGCGATCACACACTCTCGCGGGAACGTGCGGCCAGCTACCAATTTCCGTGACGCTCGCGAACAGATGGGAAATCTCGTCAGCGATCACAGGCATCCCGGTAAGTCGCGCGCGCGAAAACGCATTTTGAGAGCGCTTACACAAAAAAAAAATCTGCTCTGCTGTGGAGCGCGGCGTTTTCGGTAACTCCGCATTTTACGCGGAATGCGGAGCTGCCGAAAATCCGCAAACTCTGCGAGCGGAGTGGATTTTACGCCCAGGGTTAGTCTTAAGAAGATTTGGACTTATTCTCATCTTTCTGTACTTTTATATGAATATGCTGAGATTGATCTACATTGATTTGTTTCTAAATTTATAATTAAAGCCTACTAAACTAAGTTTTAAGAGTTGAGTGGATTAACATGTGTCCACATTGGTTGCACTTTATTGAGATGCAAATTTGCGATTTTTCCCTTTCACCACTCACTCTTCTATGAAGATCCATCCCCTCTGAAGAAATTGTGTAAATGGGCCTAGACTTTAACACTAGGGATCAACGCTGTTCCTGCTATACCCATTTAAGGCGTTGGTTGTTGTTTGGCTTAAAGTGCAAGTTCTTGCAAGTTGGGCAGATGCATGTGGTGGTTCACACTATGTTTACATACCTTTTGGGTGGCTGCGAAACTTTGCAATTGCATGTCAGTCTTGGTGAATTCACTTCGGGTATTGACAATCTTGTGAGGTAATCTGCAATGGGAACACTCCGCGTATTGGTTAAATATAGTATTGCAGGCGCACTTCAGGGGGCCCTATGCATGTAGGATGGCTGCAACTAGGCACGGATATTTCCCCCCTTTTCCTATCTATCGTTTTCGCAGAGAAATAATCGACAAATGTGATGCACTTTATAACAGGATTGTAGGTTCTTCACTATGGTCAATTACAAGTTGTGCACGGTGCAAGTGAAAAAAGAACTTTTCAATAACATTTGTGATTGGAGGTTGATTTTGGTCTATTCACAGAGCTTTGTTCTCTTTCAGTCATCCTGAGGAAGCCGATAATGACTGGGGCCAAAACGTGTCAACCTTTCATGTGGAGGAGTCTATTGATTAAAAAATGAGATGTGAATGGATTATGAACAAGGAATTTAAATAACCTACCTGAGAGACTGTTCATCAGTAGATTCCTTTGCTCATACATGGACTACCTCCGGGTGGATTAGGTTTTGAAACAATAGTTGTACCACCGCAGTTTGAAAATTGATCCCTGAGAGACAAGAATTCATATACGGTTTGTTATGATGAAATGATGTAGGTTAAGTTTATGTCCATTTTATTGTCATGCATATATGTAAGAATAATTTCATGATTAAAAGCTGATTTAAGGGAGCAAAGAACTATGAATTAATTATTGCACGAAGCACTTTGTTTTTAAAATTTCTAAGCGCTTCTTCAATCTGTGATAGGCGATGCTTGAAGTATTAGAATTGGTTGGTGACAAATAAGTATCATCCCTATAGAAAAGTGGCAATCTATTGGTCTATTTTCTATTTTATTTGTCCCCATGTCATGTAGGACATTATACCTGATGGTTGTAACATAGTCAAGGCCTTGTGGGGTGATCTGGTCAAACCCTTATCTTTGGTTACAAGCAATCACCGTGGTTCCCGCCAATGCTTTAGAAATGACTGCCAGCTTGGGGGTTATTTCTAGATTTGGTGGGTGGCATCTCCTTCAGGGCAATGGAGTAATTTACTCCGTCGCCCTGGTCAAGAAACTGGCCGCCCGCCAACATATACATTTGGCCCCAAATCTCTAAGGGCTTTACAGTGGATAAACGGACATCTAATAGCTATTTACACAAAAGGAAATAGTCACATACATGTATGATAAAGGGGTATCAGGTAATCTTCCTCTCCTTCCAAAATGGACCATTTCCATTACTTAGATTAAATCGCTCTCCATAGGTATATGTCTGCAACCTCCTAAGGAAAATGAACGGAAGGGAGAGATTCTATGCTAATCTGCCTCATTTACAAGTCAGCATCACGTCTTCTATAGATGGATTATTTAAGGTCTGGAGGCCAACCTGTGCAGCACGTTTGTTGGTAGATTGCAAATACTCTATTTGATATCATGACAATCTCTAAGGTTAAAGAGTAACTCATGACTATTAAAGGTAAAGAGACATAGTTATCAAGCATATGTGCTATTGATTCTCACTATACACTTTGCACTCTGTCCTCTATGTGAATCCCCTGTCATTCAGCAGAAACAGCCTGAGGTGCAACTGTCATCTTTGGATGTCACCTGTCCGAATTGATTTGACGGGCATGGTGATGTGAAAATTGCAGCAAGGCTACCATCTTTCTATGATATCTGAATTGCAGATTAGGGACAGTATTGTCCCCCATCATGACATGTGTGTATTGGAGATATGTGTGTGTCTGCTCATCATGCTCAGATAACATGGGAACCAGCCCATTCTGCTTCCCAATAGTGACCACATATGGCATTGACCTGCATTGCTGCTTGAGGCCCTGATACAGAGTCTAGAAATGACACTGACAAGAGAAGCTAAGGAGGAATGTTATGTTTAGATGTGGCATGTGCAGTCCACTCTGCCTGGCAAAACTACATGTAAATGCACAGCCCATTGAATTCAATCGCCCTCAATTGCAGCAACTGTAAACACATGGCACATAGGCCTATGTAGGGCATGCCAAATGGTTCTCGAAGAGTACATCAGTGCATAGATGTTGTCACTGATAGAGAGATACAGGTTGTAAGAAATTGAGTTACTAGTTGAGGGGGGTGAAACCCTACTGAAGCAGGAACCACAATCCTTGTCAGGGTGAAGTCACAAGCAAACCCTAAATGAACCTGTGCTAAACCCTCTGGTAGCTTGCCACAGTGCAGTCAGGAATAAAGTAGAAGCAATGCATAAAGTGTTTGTGTAACACTTCAAACAGTATTAAAATGAAAACACTACACAAAATGATACCACATTAGAACAGAAAAATAGAATAGATTTTAATAAATAAAAAAAGACCAAAATTACAAAAAAGTAGAACCGGAGTGCAATTTTAAAGATTCAAGTAAAAATAGTGCTAAGAAGCACCAAGCGACAACAAAATCACAAATTCAGGCCAACCACGATGGTGTGCAGGCAGGCCATAGGAACCCGGCTTGGGCCGCTGAACAAGATTACTAAATCCTGGATGCTTCACGCAGCCTAGGTGAGGCACCAGTTCTGAGGATCTAGCAAGCTTGCGATGCGAGATCCTGCATTATTGTTGAAGGGAAGCTTGAGATGTGAAGTCCTAAGTTGAGGATGTGTCACGCACTGGCTGGTTCCAAAAAGGGAATCATACCTGTAGATCGAAGGCTGAAAGTCCCCCTTATCAGACTTGTCCAGAGATTCGACACCTTTAAATATTTTGGCATACAATTATATCGGAAAATGCCAGACCTCATATAAGGCAATCTAGGCAAAGCCCTCATGTCGATCCAGAGCCCCATGCCATTCTGGATCTCCCTTCCAAAAATGCTACTACTACCACAACTATTATACTTCTTCACAGCCTTATCGGTGACCCCCCACCCACAATGTTTTTTCAAGACACTTAATGAACTTCTTTCCGACCGTACATCGGGGTGTGGCAGAAAAAGCGGTGCTACACGAACTGAAGCGCTCAATGACAGAAGGAGGTCTAGGGGCCCCCAAATATGAATTATACTATGTGGCATCACAACTACAGTGACCAATGAAGTGGCTGGGAGAGTTCCCAAATGCAGAAAGAAATGAGGTGATGCGACTGTTATGCAACACACTTCTTCTGACCTGGCTGGAACTGCACCCACAGACACTGAACTGATGAACACAGGGCATGCTGGCATAAATACTTACATACAAGTGGAAGTCTCCCTCCTTATGCGCCACAATTAGCCCTCTAGGTACTGCCAGAGACTCAGGAAGTTATTAGAAGACATAAGACACAACCCTGAAAGGAGGCTGGAGTGACATAGGTGGGAAACCTGTTCACTGACGGTACACTACACACATTTGAGGACATGGTGGACACATATGAAATACCACAGGGCCAGTTTCTAATATATAATGCAATCAAGCATGCCATACCACAATATGGTTAGAGGACCAAGCTGATCCAACCACTTCTCCACTCCTTGCTGGCCTTCTCATCCAGGGTATGGGCAGTAGGTGGTGAAAGTACTGTACACCCTACTGTTAGCACAACTACATAACCCGAACCCCTGTAATAGAATCAAATGGGAAACTGATGTGGGCAAAGTGTTCTCAGCTAAAGAATGAGAGACTGCCAAAGCTACACGCCAAGCAGAAACTTACCTCTCCCCACTTTGCATACATCGTATGTTCGGAGGTATGCCCAAGGAGTGTCCTCGCTGTTGACAGATAGACGCGGGGTTCTACCATATGGTGTGGGAATGCCAGGTCCTGCAACACACCTGGGCGACAGTAACGGGAATCAGAGATAGCAGACCAACCTATAACATGTGCTCCTGAGCTCTGCCTCCTAGGGCTCATGCCATGACCCAAAAATGACAAATTACTATGCAAATTTGTAGACCTGGTGCTCATGCTCTTTAAAATACTCATTGCAATGTCCTGGAAAGCAAACACAGCCCCAGAAGTGGGACTGTGGGTGCAAGACCTGCTGAAGTGGGCAAAAGCAGTAGCCAATACACTATCACTACTTCGACTGAAAGACAGACGTGACCCCATTGGTCTAATAAGTTATGTATACATAACGAAACTGGAAGCAAAGAATGACTCTAGACCACCTTGAATACATGACTAGATCACACCACAAGCGATGCACAGTTGACTGACAGCAGACATCAGGTCTTGAAACTGGACATGACCTGGCCGGTTGGGAGGTGGCTCATTTAGATCTGCACTGAACATGCGTATACTCTGGACTGAGCGGTCACAACCCTAGTGTCCCCTACAGCAGGGAGATTATAATGGGGATAGACTTCTGGATATAGGGCCAAACAACATACAGGGAAAACTGGACACCATGGTCTGGCAGATGGACCACTACTTGTTTTCAAACCTAGGGGGCATCAACAAAACACTATGGAATGATGCCAACCCTCCAACAATGAAAACCAACAAGAAAGTGACCTTCAAGCAATGTAACCTACTGAATCAGTAATAATGATTTGACTGATCGGCTGTGGGGCAAAAACCCCATTTTGGTATGTATGAAACCCAAACTGCGATTCAGTAGCATGTTACTGAATCACAATTTTGGTTTGCAACCAAAAATTGTCCCTCCCAAATACTGAACCCAAATGGTATGTATTAATGTTTAGCAACCGAATTACGGTAGCATAACATGAATAATTTACCGACTACCGAACTGTGGCGGTAATGAATTCACAAATGGAAAGGGATCCCCTCAGCACCCCTTTTCCATTTGTGAATGTAACAAAAGTTTGTTTAAGAGAAGGCAGTGGTCCACGGGACCACTGTGTCTTCTTAAACAATTAAAATTAAAAAAAGAAGAAACTTTTCTTTTTAAAAGCATCCCGTTTCCTTTAAGGCAAATGGGTTGCATTGAAAAAAAAAAAAAGTGCTTTATTTAAAAGCAATCACAGACACGGTGATCTGCTGACCTCAGCAGGACACCATCTCTGTGATGTCGTTGATTTCTAGTGGGTCACAAATTGCGACATACCTCATTAATATTCACCAGGTAGGTCGATATGCACCCCCACTAGGAATCGCTAAATGAAGATCGATGAGTTTCATATATTAGGAATAGCGATTTCCTAATTGAGATTCGCAGAAAATGGCAATTAGGTAATTTCTATTCCTAATATTGATACATCTAGCCCTTAGTTTCCAACCAAAAGGTATTAGCAAGCTTGTACGTCTAATGCAATCTACTACTGTATTGATTACTAAATAGTAATTTGCCAGTTCTGACGATATTTCCATTACAGATTCTGTAAGTCATACGTACTAAAAATGTATTCTTGAATTTGTGAATTGTATCCATCAATAAATTGCCTTTACTTATTTCCAAATTGTAATTCAACAGCATTTCCCTTTGTTTCTTTTAGTTACCGAATAGCAATTTGTGAATCGGTATTAAGTGACCGTCGCACTCTCAGCACCTGGTGACCTGACAAGCAGAGCACAAAGTGGTAACTTACTTTCACAGCAACTGACAGCCAGAGGTGTATTTCTTCCACAGCCTGAAATTACATCGCAAGAGCCCGAGAGGCAAGAAGTGGCTAGAAAATATAAAAATACATTTTTTGAGAAGGCATTGGCCGTATTAGTGGAAGAATGGATGGCACATGATGATGTATATTATTAGTAAAACTTAACTGTTTGTGCCAGAAGCCACAAAAAACACAAAAATGATATTTGACTTTAAATTCAAGAAGGCATCAATGCTGGTGGTGTGAGAAACATCAATGAAATTCCAAAAAGCTGGTATGACCTTTGGCCTCATACCAAAGAAAAGATTGGAATCAGAAGAAAAGTAGCATTTGGCACTGGAGGAGGACGATCAACTGAGTCACCCCCTAATTCAATATTGATATGTCTTTGGCAACACAGCCACCACCAGGTAAGTGTTTTAAGTTTAGGGCTTAATGTATGATTTATAGTGTTTGTTTTTGGGTTAATTAAAAAAAATATATAAAAAAGTATTAATACAATTTAGAAAAGTAATAATAGAATGGTATACTTAGTGCATCAAATTGCTTTCACATCATTGCATTCTGTTATCAAAAGATTTTCAAGGATGAAGCAAAACAGTTCACGCAGCACAGCAAACCTCATTGCTGCGCTGTGCAGCATGACATGGAAAGGACAGGAATGTGCCATATTTAACAGTATACAGCACATTCCTGTCTTTTTCCTGCGCTGGTATCACTGATGATATCATCCAGTGATTGTGAGTGTTTTCTAAAAGTTAACGAGTGTTAAACATATATACAATGGTAAGCGGCAGTCTGAATGCCTGTATGAGTGAGTGGGTGTGTATGTGGTGTATAGAAGAGTGAGTGGGTATGTGAGAGACTGTATACGTGAGTGTGTGAGTGGGTGTGTCAGTGGATGTATGAGTAAATGAGTGGATGTGTGAGTATCTGCATGGGTGAGAGAGTGGGTATGTAAGTGGCTGCAATAGTGAATGAGATGGGGAATGAGTGACTGTATGGGTGAGTGTGTGGGTGTGTTAGTGGCTGGAAATGATGAATGCGAGGCTGCATGAGTGGCTGAGTGGGTGACTGAGGAGGTACATGAGTATCTGTATGGGTGGGTGACAGGGTACAAGGGTGGCTGTACAGGTGCATGAATGGGTGTGTAAGTGGGTGTATGAGTGAGTGAGTGGGTGTGTCAGTGGCTGTATGGGTGAGTGAATGGGTGTGTGAGTGTTATATGGGTGAGTTAGTGACTGTGAGCGAGGTTGCATGGGAGAATATGTGCTTGGCTCAGTGACTGTATAGGTGAGTGAGTACATGTGTTAGTATATGTATGAGTAAGTGAGTGGGTGTTTAAGTAAAAGTATGGATGAGTGAGTGGCTATGTGAGTGACTGTATGGGTGAGTGGGTAGGTGTGTGAGTAGCTGTATGGGTGACTGATTTAATGTGTGAGAGACTCTTGGTATATGAGTGGATATGTGTCTGTATGTCTGCATGACCAGATGTGTGAGTGGACATATTGGTCAGTGAGTAGGGGCATGAGAGCATGTATGTGAGTTAGTGGTTGCGTTAGTGGCTGTATGGGTGAGTTGATGTGTGAGGGGCTCCATGGATTAGTGAGTAGATATACAAGTGTTTTTATAGGTCTGTGAATGGGTTATGTCAGTGGTTGTGTGGGAGTGGGTGTATGAGATATTGTATGGGGTGTAAGTGGGTGTGTCAGTGGTTCTGTGGATGATGTCATCAGTGATGTCATGTGTGATGCCATCAGTGCTGTCACTGACCATGTCATGAGTGATGTAATATGTGAGATCATAAGCAGAGCATTGCGGGGGTGTAAGTCATAGTTAGCCCAGGTAACTATAACTGCTGAATTTCTCTGGTTATGTACGAGTGAAATGTCAGTCTAACTATAACGTCCCTGTAACCTAAGGTCTTTTCAGTGAATTTCTAAGGTTTTTTTAATTTTACTTCCTAACTATAACATCCATGTAACCTTTGGTTTTGTCAGTGAGTGTGTATATATATATTCACTGAAAAAAACCATAGGTTTCAGGCACGTTATAGTTAGAAGTTAGCATTTAAAAAACCTTACAAATTCACTGAAAAAACCATAGGTTTCAGGCACGTTATAGTTAGAAATTAGCATTTAAAAAACCTTTGAAATTCACTGAAAAAACCATAGGTTTCAGGCACGTTATAGTTAGAAATTAGCATTTAAAAAACCTTTGAAATTCACTGAAAAAACCATAGGTTTTATGGACAGTTATAGTTAGTTGGACATTGCACTCGTACAAAACCCGTGAAATTCCCCCGTTATAGTTAGTTCAGCTAACTATAACTCGCGCCCCCGCAATTCACTGCTGATGACGTCACATATTACATCACTCATGACATGGTCAGTGACATCACTGATGACATCACTGATGACATCTCAAATAACATCACTGATGACATCATCTAGTGACTGTGTTTCTGTAAAGTTTAAATATTTTTAATGTATATAGGGAAAGGCGTATTGAAGAATGAGTGGGTGTATAAGTGTCTGTATGGATGATTTAGTAGGTGCGTGACTAACTGTATAAGTGAGTGATTAAACGTATCTTACTGAATGCATGGGTTAGTGACTAAACTGGGTGAATGTCTGTATCCGTCTGTCTGTTGCTGTGTAAGTGGCTGCATGGGTTTGTGAATAACTACATGTGTCTACATGAGTTATTGATTCGTTGTCTGAGTATCTGTATGGGTGCCTGAGTGTTTGTGTGGGTGGGGTGTGTGCGACTCTGTACATAGATGTGTGAGTGGGTGATTCACTGGGTGCATGATTTGAAGAGTGTGTCTGTGATGGACTGCTTGGGTGGGTGAGTGTGTGTATGGGTGTGTTAGTGAGTGAATGTATATCTCAGTGGTACATGTGCGAGTAACTACATATATAAAAAGCAGTATATATGTGTGTTAGAGTATTTAAAAGGCTATAAGAGAGTGTGTGATTGTGAGAGTGGCTGTATGGATGCGTGTGTGCTTGTATCAGTTATTGTATAAGAGCGTAAGAATGTGCTAGTATTTGTATGACTAAGTGAGCTGGTGTGTGTATAACTCTATAGGTGAGTAAATGGGTGTGTGATTAATTTTTTGCATGACTGACTAGGTGTGTGAGTACCTCTATGGATGAGTGGCAGTGTGTGAGTGTTTATATAGGTGTATGAGTGCATATGATAGTCCTGTACTGAGTGACTGTAAGTATGAGTGACTGCACAGGTGAGTGAGTAGATGTGTGTGTGTGTAGACCTAAGAATCAGTGAGTGGGTATATAGTTATTGGTATTGGAGTGTGTATGGTTTTGCGAATGGCAGTCTGTAATTTAGAGTGGGTGTATCAAAAGTTATATTAGGGTGTGAGAAGATGCATGAAATTATCACATGGATGATCTCATCAGTGATGTCATTTGAGATGTCATCAGTGATGTCATCAGTGATGTCACTGACCATGTCATGAGTGATGTAATATGTGACGTCATCAGCAGTGAATTGCGGGGGCGCAAGTTATAGTTAGCTGAACTAACTATAACGGGGGAATTTCACGGGTTTTGTACGAGTGCAATGTCCAACTAACTATAACTGTCCCTAAAACCTATGGTTTTTTCAGTGAATTTCAAAGGTTTTTTAAATGCTAATTTCTAACTATAACGTGCCTGAAACCTATGGTTTTTTCAGTGAATTTGTAAGGTTTTTTAAATGCTAACTTCTAACTATAACGTGCCTGAAACCTATGGTTTTTTTCAGTGAATTTCAAAGGTTTTGTAAATGACAATTTTTTAATTGTATTAATTGTTATATTTATTTTTTTGATACTTATTTACAACATTTTTTTCAACTATTTATTTTTAGATATTTTATTTTTTAAATTACATTGTAATTACATTATACATTACATTACAAAATATACTTTCTCAGAATGAATTACTTTAGTTTAAATACTTTGCAAATAGGCAATAGAGTTTTAAGTACAGTAGTTACAGTTGTTGCAATGGGCAACACAATTTCAAACACAATGCAACATTGAGCTCAATGTGAATTTCTAGTTAAATGCAATTAGTTACTTTATGGATTACTTTTCTAACCACAGGACTGGATCCTAGATTCAGTCCTGGGACATCTCCTGTAAACAGTTGAGTAAAAGCGTTTTGGTTACAGTACTGATTTTTAAGGAATATTATTGTATTTTAAAAGTTGACACACAAACTTTTTCACAGAATCACCAATGTTATCCTATGGCCGGAAATTCACTTAGCAGGTAAGTAGTGTTATCGTTACTTTTTCTTACTCAGTGGTGGATCCTGGATCCAGCACTGGTGCATCTCCTGTAAACAGTTGAAAGAATGCGTTTAAGTCATACAGGCGATTTTTAAGGAATATTTGTAGTTTATGAAAATTGACACTTTGAAACTTTTCTGCTGAAAACCAGACAATGGATTCCTATGGAAGGAAATACAAGTTACTGGTAAGTACGGTTAGAATTACTTTTCAGGGTCAGTGCTGGGCTAAAAGATGCAGCACTGGGTTCTCTCCTGATAACAGGTGAGTAAATCGGAATTCGTATTTTGTCTGATTTTAGAGGAATATTTGTATGTTTCAAAAATCGACACTTAGAAACTTTTTCAGCAAAAAGCAGGCAATGATATCCTATGGAAGGAAATTCAAGTTACTGGTAAGTACGGTTAAAATTACTTTTCAGGATCAGTACTGGGCTGAAAGATGCAGCACTGAGGTCTCTCCTGATAACAGGTGAGTAAATCGGAATTCGTATTTCGGCTGATTTTAGAGGAATATTTGCACAATGGTGAAGGAAGGGGGTGGGGCCTAAGGTGACATGTCTGCAAACACACCCTGTGGCGCGTTTTAAGTTGGACAATTAATTCCTCCTCAATCCCGAGGGTCCCTAGGGGCCAACTAGCCCACCAGGTACCTCCAGTATGCGCCAGGGGCTGCGTTGCAGAGAGGTGTTCAGAGGCCACGCCCCTTTTACAACACTCTGCAACGCAGCTCCGTGGCGCTACTGGAGGTACCTGGTGGGCTAGTTGGCCCTAGGGACCCTCAGGATTGAAAAGGAATTTATTCCCCATCTTAAAACGCGCCACGGGGCCTGTTTGCACACATGTCACCTGAAGCCCCGCCCCCTCCCTTCACCACTGTGCAAACGCGCCCCGTGGCGCGTTTTAAGTTGGGGGATTAAGTCCCCTTGAATCCTGAGGGTCCCTGGAGTCCAACTAGCCCACCATATACCTCCAAAAGCGCCACAGAGCTGCGTTGCAGAGAGGTGTAAAAGGGGCGTGGCCTCTGTACACGTCTCTGCAACGCAGCCCCCTGGCGCATACTGGAGGTTCCTGGTGGGCTAGTTGGCCCCCAGGGACCCCCAGTATTCAAGGGGAATTCGTTCCCCCTCTGCAAACGCGCCAGGGGGCGCGTTTGCAGAGTACTGCAGGGAGGGGGGCGGGGCCTCCGGCACGATGCCGGTCGTTTTTTTTTTTTTTTTTTAATGGGAGGGGGGCTGCGTGGCCCCCCTTCCCTTGCCCACTTTTGGCCCCGGGGACCCCATCCCCCGGGACCTGAGCATTTTATTTTTTTTTTAAATTAAAAAAAAAAAAAAACGGGAAGGGGGCCGTGTGGCCCCCCTTCCCTGGGCCTGTATTGGCCCCGGGGACCCCATCCCCCGGGGCATGGCCTCGATTTTTTTATTTGGAGGGGGGCTGCGTGGCCCCCTCCTCAGGCCATTTAAGGCCCCGGGGACCCCATCCCCGGGGCCGGCCTTGCACTTTTTTTATTTTTTTTTATTTAAATTTGGGGAGGGGGCTGCGTGGCCCCTCCCTGGCCACTTATGGCCCCGGGGACCCCATCCCCCGGGGCCTGGCCTCTCGTTGGGGACTGTGGGGGGTCCCCAAACCCCCACAGTCCCGCCGGCTCCCCGCCTCCTGCGCGAGCCGGCATTGCTTTTCCACATGGGGAGCAGCTAACATGCTGCTCCCCATGTGGAAAGCAATCAGCTTTGGATATTGGAAGCGAGAGCAGGTTTCCTGCTCTCTCTTCCAATATCCAAAGCAAGTTTGCAATGACAGGACGGGAGCCGCGAGGCTCCCGTCCTGTCATTGCAAACAGCAGTGTCCCGGGGGTAGGCACCCCGGGACACTGCAGGAGCCGGCCCTGGGGGGTGGCGGTCCCCAGGGCCATCACTGGCTCCAGGAGGGGGGCCGCGCGGCCCCCCTCCCCACATTTTCAAAGCCCTGGGGAGGTGGTGGTCCGTGGGGCTTCGGGGGTCCAAAACGGACCCCCATTTTTAATTTTTTAGTGCCCCGGGGAGGTGGCGGTCCCCGGGGCATGTGGGGGGGCTGGAGCCCCCCACACAGGTTAAAAAAAATTATAACAGAAGCCCCGGGGAGGTGGCGGTCCCCGGGGCAGCGGGAGGGCAAAGAGCCCTCCCGCACCATTTTGTGTTAAAGCCCCGGGGGGTGGAGGTCCCCGGGGCTTGGGGGGCCCTTAGAGGCCCCCCATACATAAATTTAACCCCCCCACCATGCCCCCGGGACTTGGCCCACCCGGGGGCAAATTAACATCGAAGCGCGGGAGACCGCGCTTCGATTTCTTCGGCAGGCTCCGCGCACCCTGAGCGCATCCTGCCGATTTTAAAAAAAAAATGCTTTTTTTGCCCAGGGGGTCCTTGTGGGACCCCCTGAGCAGGCCTAGGGGGTTAGGGGGTTTCTACCCTGCCCCCTTTGTGCGCTTTGCGCACTTGTTTGTCCCTCGGTTCTACCGAGGGACAAAATGGCTGCCAACACTTCCTGAATCGGAATGTTGACAGCCAGCTGACAGCCAATTAGCATGCAGCTCGTGATCGGGAGGGTACGCGGACCCTACTCGGCCATAGATATATATGTGACTTTACTTGTGAATTTCTCAGGAACTACTGAACGGATTTACACCATTTAAGCCAAAGGCACCAGTCTGAACCAAGGGCTACCTCTTTGCCAAATTTGGTGTAATTCCGTTCAGCAGTTCGGGCTGTAGCTGCAACTAAAGGTTCCTATGGAAAAATGAATGGGGAAAACGCGTTTTGGGACCCCCCTTTTTTCTCGGCCCCCGCTTGACGAATCAACCCGAGACTTTCAGGGTAGGAGCGAAGCGGAGCGCCCCAACAAGTTGGAAACTTTCGCGAAGATTCGTCAACCGGCGCCAACGTTATTTCAAATAGAATGTCGCGGATTTCCTATGGATAATAGGTCCTAACTATAACTATCTACTGGCGACCGCCAGTAGATAATATATATAGATATATATATATAGCATTTTTTTTAAATTGGGCGGGAACACCCAAACTCTCTATATTTTTGATTATCTTTACCACCCCATACCCCTACCCACCCCTAAACCCTAAAACACCCTTATCTCCCAATACCCCAAAACCCTAAAAACACCCTTACCACCCAATACCCCTACCCACCCCTAAGCCCTAAAAACACCCATACCACCCTATACGCTTACCCACCCTAAACCCTAAAAACACCCTTACCATCCTATCCAACAGGGTTCTCCAGTGTCGGTCCTGGAGGGCCAGATCCATGCCAGATTGTCATGATAACTACATTTATCTAAATGTGGATATGCTGAAAATCTGGCAAGGACATTGGAGAACCCTGCTATACACCTTCCCATCCTTAAAACCTAAAAACACCCTTACCACCCAATACCCCAACCCACCCCTAAATCCTAAAAACATACTTACCACCCAATACCCTTATCAAATCCCCAAACCCTAATAACACCCTTACCACTCAATACCCTCACCTATCCCGAAACTCTAAAAACACCATTACCATCTAATACCCCCCACTTACACCCAAAACACACACACTTATCTTAAATATACTTACCTTGCATTGGAAAGGGATACATGGTAAAGGTATATTCATGGTAAAGGTTTGCATTGTAAAGGCAATGCATCGTAAAGGCATTGCATGGTAATGGCATTCCATTGTTCTGACCACACGTTAAAGGCTGTTTCCCCACCTCTAGTTATAAATAAATTCAAATAAAGACACCCCATTAAAATGTTATATATACTCTACTGAGTACTGATTCCAACACAATATCAAGAGTTAACAGATGTTTTTGACAATGCTAAAACAAGTGTCTTGCCCCCGCACCAGTCTTTCGACTGTAGGTTAGATCTACAAGCGGATCACAGATTTCTTGTAGTAGTATCTATGCTCTTACTAAGAATAAGACTCAACATCTAAGACAACCTCTTGATACATTATTGGAAATCACATTCATTCAACCATCCCAGTTGTCAGCTTCTCTGCTGTACTTTGTTCCTCAGAAGGGTCGAGAACTGAGGGCTTGTGCTGACTATCAGGCCTGAATCAAAATACAGTTAAAAACTGCTATACTTGCTTTTATTTCTGATGTTCTTGATCAAGTTAAAAAGGCCATTATGTACAGTAAGTTAGACCTGCATACAGGTAAACAAGGGTGATGAGTGGAAAACTGCTCTCTGAACTAAATTTGATTTGTATGAGTACCTTGTCATGCATTTTTGGCTTTACTTTTTTTTTTTAAATTTATTTAGCCAGTAGCTATTAGCAGAAAACAAATACATGAACCATGAATGCAGGAGACTTAATAAAAAAAATAAAAAAAAAGGGGAAGACATAGAGCATTATACAATTTGATCACTCCAAAAAAGCATATAGATTGCAACACAGGTACAAATTAAAAATAAGTATATGACAAGTTTCCAGGGGGTGACAAACATTTGAGTAATATCGGATATCGGCCTTCCAAGGACCATCTTAATATATAGCAGGTGTTAAGTGCTCAATAAGAGCCCCCCAGATCTTAATACCCAGTCTCCGTTTCTGTAACTCTTTGATGTCATAAAGGCTAGTTTCCAATTTACATATAGCATACAACCTTCCTCTCCACATTTCAAAGGGGGGGGGTTCTTTCTGTCGCCACAGTGATGCTATACATAGTCTAGCTACTGCGACAGCAATAAATATTAAATATCTAAATGTATACATTTCCTGTGCTAGCCCACCATCTTCTAATACCCCCAGTAACATAACTGTAGGGGTTATCACAATCTGTGACCCTGCAACTTCCGTCAACAAGGTCTGCATCATATTCATTAATTGTTTCAGTTCTGGACATATTGAAAAACATATGGACTATATCTGCCTGATCCATCCCACACCGAGTGCACTTATCTTCATTCACCCCCCCAGCGAGAAATTTTTGCAGGTGTGTAGTATAAATTAAACATAGTCTTGTACTGTTGAGTTTTGAGACTGGAGGAGATTAGAAGTTTATCAGCTAATATAATAGATTCTTGAAGGATATTTCCTCCGAGGGACAGCCTGGTGTTCCATTTAGCATTCTGTTCCACTACATCATCATTTTGTAATTCAATGAGTGCTTGATATAAATCCCCGATCCTCCCCCATCCTTTTACTACCTCTAGTAAGTTATTCTTCTGTGCTAGGCATGAAACATCACCCCTTTTAATCAGATAGTCACGAATCTGCAGGTATTGTAAAAAGTCTGCTTTAGGGAGATCGTACTTAGCCATTAGTGAAGCGTATGTCCTAACACCACTATTGTCTACTAAGTCTCCTAGAATCTGAATGCCTTTACATCTCCATCTATTCATAATGCCATCTGAAAAAATAGAGGGAAGTAGAGCTGGAGCATCCGTGGGGGTGTAATAATTAATCCTACCAATCTGTAGGTGTCTCCGAATCTGAAGCCAAACCTTATGGGCGGCCTGAACCACCTTGAACCGCGTTTTTTTTATAGTAGTTGGGCTCAAGAATCTTAAAAAACCTTCTCTCTACTGTAGAATCCAATAATATCTGAAATATATGCGGTAATTCCTCTATATTTTCCTCGGTCTCCCCAACTAATAAAATTCCCATATGTTGTAGAAAACATGCCCAATAGTAATACTGAAAATTGGGGACCGCCCAGCCTCCTCGTGCTCGCGGAAGGGTCATGAATTTCATAGCTCGGCGGGGTTTACCCTGGGCGCACAGGAAGCTACTACACATAGATTGTAATTTCTGAATCTGTTTCCCTGCAATTTCTAATGGGACCGCCCTGAAAAAATAAAGGACCTTTGGGAGAATATTCATTTTAAAGACATTACATCTTCCCAGCATTGACAAGTGTAGGCCTTCCATCCTATCTAAATCCTTTTTAATCTTGCGTAACATAGGGTCCCAATTGGACGACCCATCGTATCAAGGCAGGCATTCAGCCGCACCCCCAGATACGTTGCCTCCTTCAACACTCTCGGATCATTAAAATGTGCTTGGTCTGTACATATAACCTGTGTCTTGGCCAAATGTAACTTATAGCCTGAGCTCCTCCCATATATTGAAGCTAATTGTTCTGTCTCTACCAATGTGATGGCAGGATTCGGCAAAACTATCGCTATATCATCTGCGCATGCTAATATATTAACCCGCTCCTGCCGAAGGCTCATTAGTTGTGTATTTAGTCTATATTCCAGTAAGTTTAGGAGCGGGTTAATATATAACACAAATAACAGAGGGGAGCAGGGGCAGCCCTGTCTGGTACCCCTCGATATTACTACGGGGCTCGATTCAAGTCCCAGCGCGCATACCCGTGCATTTGGGGATCTGTACATAGTTTTAACAGCCTGAATAAAACCAGTCCTGAACCCCTGCCACCTCATAGTTGCCCATAAAAATTCCCAGGAGACACGGTCAAACGCTTTTTCTGCATCCAATAAAATCACTCCACATGGCAGTTTACGTGTATTGGCAATATCCAACAGTGTCGTAACTCTACCTATGTGATTGACCGTGCCTCTCCCTGGTATAAATCCGTGCTGGTGGACCGAGACTAGAGGCGTAATCACTCGCGAGAGTCTCATGGCCAATATCTTTGCGTACATTTTCCCATCGCAATTTATGAGCGAGATTGGTCTAAATGACCCTGGAAGAGTGGGTGGTTTATCTTTTTTACAAGATAGGATGATATTGGCTTCATCCCATGATGCCGGGGCATCTCCCTTCTGTGCCTCCTGGAATACAGTAAGCATATCAGATTGAATCTCGGGTAAAAAGAATTTATAGACTTCCAGAGGGAGCCTATCTTGACCGGCAGCTTTCCCTGTGGCTAATGAGCCTACAGCTTCAACAAGCTCTTCCAATGTAATCGGTTCCTCTAATATTTTCTGATCCTCTTCATTCAACATTTTCCTATGAGGATCGTTATAGAGGTCTTCCATTTTCCCCTGGGTAGCATCTTCCTCTGAGTATAGCCCCTCATAGAAAGCTCGAAAGACTTCCAAAATCTCCTCTGATGTTTCTACAATATTCCCCGTTGAAACCTCAATTGCCGTAATAGTATTTTTAGCTTCCTTGCATCTAATTTTCTTGGCCAAGCATCTACCAGTTGCCTCGCCAAACTCATAGCACTCTCTCCTGAAAAGATGATATTTCTTTGCTATGTCTTTTGCCCACTCCTCATTTATCCTGGCCTTACAGCATGCTACCTCAGTTTGTGCCTGTGTAGTGTCAAGTTTCCCCTTAACTGCCACTATCAACGCATATTCAGCACATTGTAACTTATCATATAGCCCCAGTAGATGCTGCCTAAGTTGTTTTTGTACTTGTAACCCAAAGCTCAATATCTCTCCCCTGAGCCCTGCCTTCATAGCATCCCAGACTATGTCACATTTGGTGGAGTTTCGATTTATAGCCAAAAATTCGGTTAACCACGGTCGTATATGACAAATAAATTCTTCGTTTAATAATAACTTCCTATCAAAGGAAAATGTTCCTCGGGAGCATGCCAAACCATACATTGTAAGTTTTAAAAGAACAGGGTTATGATCCGAGGTAATTCGGGGAAAAATCTGTATATGTGCATCTGTTAAAAAAGTTTTGGTCACAAAAAAATAATCTAACCTGGCTAACTTTTGATGTGGGCAGGAATAGTATGTGTATCCTGGGTCTGGATGTTTCAACCTAGGCCATACATCAACTAAGCCATGTTCGTATATAAGCTGTTGTAAGGCTTTAAAGACCCTCGGTTTCCTGCCATAATACTTGTCTCCCCCCGGCCCATGGGTCACTTCTCCTAATTGAATATTAAAGTCCCCTGTCAGTATCAAGGGAGTTGCCCAGGCAGCCAATTCTATATTCAAATATTCAATAACCTGAGCTTCATCATTATTAGAGCCATATACAGAACATATTGTAAATTTCTCATTAGCCACTACACACTCAATCATAGCCCAACGGCCATACTTGTCTGCTAGACTTTTAGTTACTTTTAATAAATTATTCTTGGCGAGGATAGCAACGCCTCTGGTGGTGGTGCCTTGAGAGGTACAGACTAGAAGCTCATACCCTAACTCCTTTAGTATGTTATGTTTACTCCATGAAACGTGTGTCTCTTGGAGACAGACCACATCGGGGGACATATTCCTAATTTCTCGTGCCACTCTTTGCCGTTTGGCCCTTTTATTAAGGCCTCGCACATTAAACGTACATACAAATAAAGATGCCATTTTTTAGCCTGGATCAGTGCTACAGAAAACACTCCCTTTCTCTCTTAACAACATCTCTCTTCCTTTTGTAAGTTCTGCACTAGCTACTGGCTTTTTTACAATTTTTACCCTTCCTTCCCCACCCCCCGTGGTAGCCACCCCCTCCCCACACCAACAACCCACCCCTCCTCCCCTCGACTGCCTCCTCTACCAGCGAAGGCCCCCCTCCTACCCTCCCCAACATAGAGGCTGGTAGACCCAACGGTCTACAGTGATGGAGAGCCTCGTAAAAAACCTATCCCCCAATCCCCCCAGTTCACCAATACCCCCAAACCATGTTTGTTAAACACAAAACCTTGAAAAGGAAAAAAACAATTAACTATAGGGGAATAGCCATAAGCAAAAAATCTAGAATGCGGTTTAGCGTGGACCAAGAAGACTACAAACATTCCTTCCCCTAGGGCTTAATTTCTTGTAGGTACTCTTTGGCTTTTAACTCAGATGTAAAAAATCTCGTTTTATCTTAATATATTGTTTTCAATTTAGCTGGATTTAAAAGAAATGCTTGAACGCCTTTGTCCTGAAAGGGACTAATTAACTGCCGTAGCTGCCACCTTTTTTCCACCGTAGCATGGCAAAAATCGGGACAAACAAAAAACTCGATTCCTGCCGCTCTTCTCTGTCTAGCTGGTCTGGCCAGGTAATATAGAGCCTGCCTGGATAAATAATTGGATAAACATATCAGAATAGCTCTAGGTCTCGTATTAGATTGATTTGGTCCCGTCTGATCTTCAGCCGGAAGCGGAACCGATGGGCACGTTGAATCTCCGTGTCCCATGTCCACTGTGTCAGTTCCGGGAAGGCTTCGGTAAAAAGTTTCCCCACATAGTTCCTGGGGTCTGAGCCTTCCACCCCTTCAGGTACACCAAGAATTCTTAAATTATTGCGCCGGAGGCGGTTTTCCATGTCCTCAAGCTTCCAGGATATATCATTCCTCTGCGTCGTCAATGCATCCGTGGCTGCTTTCTGCACACTCATTTCATCTTCAAGAGTGGAAATTCGAGTCTCGGCTTTGGAAATCCTTTCTGCAATCTCTGAGCAGGATTTAGCCACCCGACTGGATTGAATTCTGTCGTTTTCTACAAGCAACTTGGGTTTTTTGGCTTTCCGCCCGACTTTCTTCTCTGTGCGACATCATTGTTTCACATATTACTGCTAGCGAGATTTCGCCTGGGCGTCCTGATGGAGTTTCCAGATCAGGTCTCGGGCCCCCTCCTCCTAGTATACTCCCATAGTTGGCGTCCTCACACTGGTTTTCCCCTGGGAGCTGTCCAGAGATGGCAGGCAGTTGTGGTATAGATAACATGGCAGGTAGTGTTTTTTTGCGTATTGTCCCGGAGCTGGACATCCTATTATGCTTTCCAGGGGTCTCCTCATCCAGACTTATACTACTAGTTCCACTCCACCGCCTGTTTGTGGTGCCAAGACGATCGTCAGGTATCTGTAGCGATTCCTCCCCTGACGAGTTGGAATGGTCCGAGAGTTAAAAAAAGGGACCCTCGATATCCGTCTCCATCGGGTTTAAGCTATCTTTTAAACCATCATTGGCAACTGTTACTGGCAGCCTGTCCTCAGGTACACTTAGGACCCAACTTAGGACCCCCACTTCTTGCCTCTTATGTGCTGATGCTACAGATACCATATCTGGCAATGTCCCACTCATAATGTTTTGCACCGAGGCCTGCCCTTCTTGCACATTCGACCCATCATTTAGTAAAGGGCTGCCTGGATAATCAGCCTCCCCCCTTTGCTCCACATTCTCCATATTCTGTCCCAAAGGCCCTATATTTCCCTGGCTCACCTCTGCTGAGACTGCCACGGGGTCTGCTTCCTCAATGGTGTCCTTTCCCTGATCCAGTTTCTTGCCTTTTCTGGCCGCCATGAAAATTGCGGAAGTGACTCTTTTCCCACTGCCGGCAGCACTTAGCGGACTACCGCTGTCCTCAGCCACTCCACATCGTTGTTTGTCTTGGGCTGTTTCCGGGAGCTTGCTCAGCACGGTATTGCTTCCTACACCGCAAGTCTTTCCGCTCCTGGTGTTCTTCGGCGGCATCCTTTCCTCTATTACACTCCAATCCTGTCCTGCAGCCAACCATTGCAGGGCTCCTCGCTCTGGACACAAAAACAAATGGGAGTAGAAGCGAGAGAGTCGGGGGCCGCCTGCCGCAAAACACCGCAATGTAAGTAGCTCCCACAACATTCCTGATTTTCTGCTAATTATTTATCTTCATTCTCCATGCCGCGCCGCATTCTCCCTTCGGGGGGACAGGGAGGTCAGGTTACGAGAGCTCACTCGGCTGAGTGACCAGCCGCCATCTTGCCTGCATTTTTGGCTTTACAATGAATCTGCAATTTCTCGATATTTTATAAATGAAGTATTCCAAAAGTTTATGATCGATGTGCAGTGGTCTATATAGACAATATCCTTATTTACTCAGATACAGAAACAGAACATTTGAAGCATGTACATTCTATTCTTCAATGATTATGTGAAAACCATAGTTATTCTGTCAAGAATTCAAATGGACCCAAATATAGTTAAGAAAATAGACAGTGGTAGGCCAAACAGTTCATGAAGGAGATAAAAATTTTCTGTTGATTACAAATTTCTATAGACGTTATATATATAATTTTTCAGCCACTGTAGTCCAAATCACTGGACTACGTGGAAAAGGAGTAAACTTTAAAGTGAAATTAACTCATTTTTTCATTGATTATGATTTTGTAATTCAGCTCCAAACAAGTATGAAGAACAGAAAAGCAGATGCCCTGTCTAGATACTGGTGTATTGCAACCGAGCACCTCTGGGAACCACCTTATATTATAACACAAGAAAGTTTTTTGGAGCTGTGACCATATCTACATTTATGGCATGATTGCATAAAAATCTAGCAAGTCGAGAAACTGCAAGAATTACAGAAGAACAAGGAAGTAGAATTGTAAATGATCTGTGCTATGTTAAGGGTGCTTTGTGCCTTCCAGGTGCTGCTTTACAAGAGCAAGTATTGTACTGGTATCATTCAAGTAATAAAGGAGGGTCACTTATAGAAAAGAAAACCTTAGTACCTCTTCAGTGATATTTTTAGATGGCCATCATTATCCATGGATGCCAAGAGATTTGTAGATGTGTGTGGAATCTGTGTCCAAGAGAAAGCTAACATTTGGCCCTGGCAATGTTGTTACAAACTTTACCCGTACCACCAAATCCATGGCAGACAGTGTCTTTACTGCTGAATTACTCAAATCTCATGAAGGTTACAATACAATAATACTAGTAACAGTGGACCATTTAACTAATATGGCACATTTCACCCTTTGAAAGGATTGCCTTCATTAAGGGTATTAATTGCCTTTTTACAGACCGTTGTCCAATTTGACAGGAGTACAGGACCCCTTTGGTTCCAGTTTCGAAAGGGAAGTTCACCATTTATGTCCCATTTCTGGAAATCCATTTACACACAGTTGGAATTTGATGCTTGCCTGCCATCTAGTCACCATCCACAGGCAGATGGGCAGTCTGAGAGGGAAAACCAGTGCTTAGAGCAGTATTTGCGTTGGTATGTGCTCCAAGAGCCCATTGATTGGGCAGAGTCCTTATGGGTCCCTGAAGCTGCATACAACAACTTCCTAAATGCCTCGTCATGATTGTCCTCATTTTGTTGAACCAGTGGGCTCCAACCTCTCCTGACGTTTTGGATACTGACTCTGCTTAATGACGACCTGCAGCATAATACTTGCATGAACATTTGATCAAAATTCCGAAATCCATAGAGGAAAATCTGACAGTAACCATTAAATTATATATTGTCGTGGGTGCATGAGACTCAGGCGCTGTACATGGAATACACAATTTAGTAACCAATAGTCAAATTAGTGCGGTGCTCTTGAAAGGAGGAGAAAGCACCCGCTTCCCCCAAACTAATCAATCCAAAGATTGAAACAACAATTTACCCAAATTCAAGTCAGACGACAAGACAATCAAATTACAGTTAGCAATTATTTTTAAGAAATTAAAAAATGATGTAATTCTTGTTCCTCTTTGTGTTCTTTATTCTCTTTTAGCCTCTTTTAGCCAACGCGTTTCGTCGCAGCGGGACTGTTCGCCTTTACGACTTCCTCAGGGCTAAAACATACCAAAAACACCAATGTTGTAATGTATGCAAACACGCATAACTCTTCTTATATATTAGTAATAGCACCCAGTGCAAAGACAATATAAAAATCATTATTGTGCCGTCCTCTAACCATCACCTCTCAATTAACAGTATTTTGGAGGTATTAAAAGATACTTCATGTGATTAATCATTCACGATACTCCAAGCTACTGAAAATATTTGAATCAACCACTTTTCCAAAATGATAAGGACAAAGTAGTGCACCCATGTTGAATAATATTTTCAACCTGTGACAACTATACATGCACCTAGTTATGCAACACAAGCAAAGAAGAAAATACCTGATAAATTCCAAAATAATTTTTCATAAATCCTAATAGATTGGAGAGAGCAGAAACAAGCGCATTCTATCAATGTCTGACTGAATGAACTTTCAAGCAACAATTGCAATAATTCATAATATCAGGAATAAATCCAAATCACGCTTACCTCCTAAAATCTTGTAGGATTTTGGAGGAAAACAATGCGTTGATTCACAAGAGCAGTATTTAAAAGCGCACGGTCAGGGTTATTCATACGTATTACCTACAAAGAATAATTATGGGTTTACCCAAGGGAAAATAATGACTCATATCCCTAAATCAAAAAACAATTTAATGTAAAAAGAAAAGAGAAGAAAACGCTTACCCAGTGGTACAATTACCCAGGGTATTCTTGCTAGATCCCTCGCCACATACGCGAGTTACAATTAGTAAATATCTAATTGCCCCAAATCCTGACCGATATCTGCAAAGATTATAAGACAAGGATAGTTTCATTTAGCTATGGTTTGTAACTTAAAATAGCAAAGTCCAAAGAAAACAGACACGTGCCACTCTGTTTATTACCTTCAGTACGAGGATATCTCCTCGTGTGTAAATGCCTCCGGCCCGAATACAGGTCTGAGGTCGAATGCTTGTTTCCCGCAAATATACTTCCTGACTAGACATGGAAACTGGACTGCGATGACTACTCGGCATCGGAATCCAGTGCCATCTTAGAATGGCAAAACAGACACTGTCAGTGTCTTCTCAATCCCACAGAAACAATTAAGTGAAGGGTAAAGCTAAGGAAAACGGGCATAATCAGTGTTATGATCTGACTAATAGCCAAAATTATTCGTTCATCTTTGGCCAGAAATTATTAAAGAATCATGCCTGATCATTATGTCTAAGCAATCAGTCAAAACGATCTCGTCAAAACTGATGGCAAACTAGACTTATGTGGCAAGCCCAAATACTAAGTCTGTGAAGTATTATCACTGATTATTAAACAATTATTTAAAAACGCCTCAAACTATAAAATTAGTATCACTAATTCATAAAACAATCTTTTATATATGGGATGATAGGGCAAATCTAACGGATATAAATGATAGTTCCCATATTATAAATCCCTTATTCACTTGTCCAGCCACCCACGTGTTCAATTACCTAGGAAGTATTGCAATTCCTGATCGAAATTTAATCCGTCTTCAACCGCCCTAAGGCGCATTATCCATTTGGCTTCATGCCTGCGCAGTTTCAGTTCCCGGTTACCACCACTGGGATCTCTTGTAATATGCTCAATACCATAGAAGGTAAACATTTTGTTGCTTCCTTGTTTCTCACAATTATTCACATGTTCCGCAATTGGATATCTTACATCATTTTGCTTTATGGCTCTCCAATGTTCACTAATCCTGACCTTTAATGGCCTTATAGTACTACCCACGTAAATTTTATTACATTTGCATAGAATAACATAAACAATGAATTTCGTATTACAATTGATGTTAGTGAGTATCATATACATTTTGTCAGGACTAGTACTGAATTCCCTGGTCTTGTCTTGTGCCCATTTGCACATTCCACAATTCCCACATTTGTAGAATCCTTTTGACAACTGGGTTAACCATTGCTCATTGTGTATTGATGTTGGGTAACTCGGGCTAAGCATGGAACCTAATGTCCTACCTCTTCGGTAGGTCACCTGTGGTGTTGATGTGATACATCCCTCTAGACTTTTATCTGCTTTCAAAATATCCCAATGTTTACACAGACTTTTACATAGGACTTGACTCAGATGTGTGTGTCAGGGTCTGTCCGGGACTATGTGGGGAACACAGTCAGGGACTTGGGCAAGGACTGGGAACAGGGTAGAAAACAAAGACAGAGAGGAGTACAGCGCTGCCCAGGAGCACACAGGAAGTCAGAGGAAAAAAGGGATCCAAAGGGGAAGCCTGTAGAGGTGAACAAGAAGGGTGAGACTCGGAAAGGAAGGGCACTCATGAGGCGGCTCAGCATTCAGAATCACTTAAACCCAGGACGGATGTGCAATACACTTAAACATGAAACAACGTTAACAATAAAGGGGATGTGGGGTAAAGCACTCAGGAGCTCCACACGGTAAGACTGAAGCTCAGTAAGTTCATCACCCACAATTGCTGTTACAGATACTGACTGGAAATACCCACATATAGGATATGTGTACAAAGGCAGGGTCTGTGGAGCTTATACCTATGGTGATGTTATAACAGTAACTCAAAGACAATACTCACAGTGAACAAGAAACACCACCTAGGTAGTCAGCCGTGCCCATGGATCCTGGCGATCAAACAGGAACACGCAAGGAAGTAACAGCAAAGGGGTAGAACTAAACACAAGCACAATAGACAAGGAGCTAGCAAAGAGGAGTGCTTAACAGGAAAGGAAGGAAATCACAGGGCACACTAGGCAGAAAGCAGGTAACAAACATACAAGGTAACAGAAGCGCGACAGCAGAATAGAAAGATAGCAAACTAGAACTGGAACCAAGGAAATGAGATGAAAGGCAGGGACTGGAAAAGGATATACAGAAAGGGAGGCTACAAGGGTATACTAGAATAGTACAGGGTCAGGAAACAAGAAAACAAAGTAGCATAGGATGCAGTGCTGGGGCAAGAATTGAGCAGAGGCTCAGGAGTCAAAGTAGCACTACAGGTCAGGAACAAGGAAATGTAAAGGCTCAGGAATCAAAGAAGCACTGCAAGCAGTGCTGGTTCAGGAAACAGGAAAATGGCTATAGCTCAGGAAACAAGGTGTCAAGAGCGCACTGCAAGCAGTGCAAGTCAGGCACAAGAAATAGCTGAAGCCCAGGAAAAGGAACAGAGACTAACTATAGCTCAGGATACTAGGTAGCACTGCAGGCAGTGCTAAGGCCAGCACAAGGAAAATAGCTATAGCTCAGGAACACAGGAAACCAGGTAGCACTGCAGGCAGTGCTAATTCAGGCACAAGGAATAGCTATAGCTCATGGGCTGTACCAAATTTTACATTTTACTATTTAGTATGCTTATTACAAAACATGCGGTTTCTATTGACTGGAGAGGAAGGACAGTTGGCAGAAGCACCAAATATATATCAAATGTTGATGGGAGCTGAGGTTAGAAATTCTATTATTTAAATTTGTGGAACCCAGCTATTTTAAGAGAACACGGTTTAAAGTTATGATTTCAGCTTATAAGGCTTGGAAAATAGTACGTAGGATGTTAGCGTTAACTCGGATAGGCTATTATACACCTTTAAACTCTATAGCTATTTTCCCGTCTATTTTCTGGGATACAAAGATGGAAAGGTGGCGCGTTAACAGGATCAGGCAATTGGGAGATATATATTGTGGTGGGGCACTTCTTAGCTTCACTGATTTAATAGAACGGTATGGTTTGCCAAAACATGATTTTTTTAAATATTTACAAATACGGGATTTTTGTGCAAACACTATAAGTATCTTGAGGTAGTGCCCAATTCTCTAGTGGAGGCAGTTGGGAAAAGAGCAAAGATAGGGATACTATATAGAATGTTGATTGACACTCAGCCTGATGATATAGAGAATCAGGACAGGAAATGGAGGGCACGATTTGGGCTTGAAGGCTCATACGTGCAACAATCAATTGATATTGCTGATAGAATTCTTTTGACAGCTAATCTGCGAACTCAACATTATAAGACTTTATTTAATTTATATCATACCCCAGCAAAAATGATGAAGTGGGGTGGGGTATATGATGGGAAATGTTTCAGATGTAATATGGAAAATGCTGATATAGTACATATATTTTATGAATGTATAGGTTTATCTCAATTCAGAAAACACATTGAGCAGTTTCTATCAGAAATTTTGGGTGTGGCTATACATATTTCTAAAGAGGTAATGTTAACGGGAGTGGGGGAGGCCACAAAAATAGGTCAAGTTTGTTATCCATTTAGGTACCTTGTATTCATAGCAGTTGTAGTTGCACGATTATGTGTCGCCTCAGTGTGGCTTCAATCTGATGCCCCATCGTTTGAGATGTGGCGAGCGAAGTTTTACAATATTTTTAACTTGGAATATAGTTTGTATAGTTTGAAATCATTGAATAAGAAGAAATTGGGGGCTCAGATTTGGGGACCTATGCTTAACCATATGGAGATATCTGTTTGAATGTAATTAATTTTTTTTATATTGTGGAACTTGATTTTCTTAATTGGATATCGAATTGATTGAATTTGATTTATATGCTATGAATTGAACAATAAATATATATATAAAAAAAAAAAAGGAATAGCTATAGCTCAGGAAACAAAGAACAAGGATCATCTATAGCTAAGGAATCACTGGAAATAAGGATTGCAAAAGCTCAGGGAGCACAGGAAACAAGGATCGGTCTCACCGGTAAACAGCTTACAATGACCAACACTGGACTGAAGGGAGCTGGGGCTTAAAAGAGCTCACAGTAATCATGTGCAGCAGGTGTGAGCAGGCTAGCAGCAGCCAGCCACAGGTGAGCTGAATTCCTCCACCCATCCTTGGCCTGCAGGGGTGGAGACTAAGCAGTGAGCAGGGAATCCTGGGTAATGGAGTTTTCAGGCATGAGTAGGCTGGCTTCACAAAACCCGGCATGGATTGGGAATGGATGCTAGTTCCCAATAAGTGTCCAAATGGCTGAAAGTCAGGATTTGCATGCAGGGGAGGGTCTGGAAGTTTATTAGAGGACTGGAAAGTCCCCCAGTTCAGCCCCCTGGTGGTGGACACGGGAATGCAGGGAGCAAGTCGTGACAGTACACCCCCTCCAAAGACCCTCTCCCTGAATCTGGAACTGGATTCAAGGCCGTGGCTCCTAAGAAGTAAGTCCATTTCCCTCATAGATGTAGTGCAAGATGCCAGCGGACTGCAGAAAAATGGTGACGTTCTGGAAGGTTTTGTCTCTGATGCTGGTGATTCAGTCTCTGGATGTATATGTACTGAGAACTCTGGAGGCTGGCAAACTGGAAGCCCAGGGTCAAAAAGTTGGAAAAATAGAGGCTCTGGTGCTGAAGGCAGGGAGCCCGGAGGCTCTGGTGCTGCAGGCAGGGTGCCCGGTGGCTCTGGTGTTGAAGGCAGGGAGCCCGGAGGCTCTGGTGCTGCAGGCAGGGAGCCCGGAGGCTCTGGTGCTGCAGGCAGGGAGCCCGGAGGCTCTGGTGCTGCAGGCAGGGAGCCCGGAGGCTCTGGTGCTGCAGGCAGGGAGCCCGGAGGCTCTGGTGCTGCAGGCAGGGAGCCCGGAGGCTCTGGTGTTGAAGGCAGGGAGCCCGGAGGCTCTGGTGCTGCAGGCAGGGAGCCCGGAGGCTCTGGTGCTGCAGGCAGGGAGCCCGGAGGCTCTGGTGCTGCAGGCAGGGAGCCCGGAGGCTCTGGTGTTGAAGGCAGGGAGCCCGGAGGTTCTGGTGCTGAAGGCAGGGAGCCCGGAGGCTCTGGTGCTGCAGGAAGGGAGCCCGGAGGCTCTGGTGCTGCAGGCAGGGAGCCCGGAGGCTCTGGTGCTGCAGGCAGGGAGCCCGGAGGCTCTGGTGTTGAAGGCAGGGAGCCCGGAGGCTCTGGTGCTGAAGGCAGGGAGCCCGGAGGCTCTGGTGCTGAAGGCAGGGAGCCCGGAGGCTCTGGTGCTGCAGGCAGTGAGCCTGGAAGCTCGAGTCCTGGAGGCAGTGAGCCTGGAAGCTCGGGTCCGGGAGGCAGGGAGCCTGGAAGCTCGGGTCCTGGAGGCAGGGAGCCTGGAAGCTCTGGTCCTGGAGGCAGGGAGCCTGGAAGCTCTGGTCCTGGAGGCAGGGAGCCTGGAAGCTCGGGTCCTGGAGGCAGGGAGCCTGGAAGCTCTGGTGCGAAAGGCAGGGAGCCTGGAAGCTCTGGTGCGAAAGGCAGGGAGCCTGGAAGCTCTGGTGCGAAAGGCAGGGAGCCTGGAAGCTCTGGTGCGAAAGGTAGGGAGCTTAGAAGCTCGGGTCCTGGAGGCAGGGAGCCTGGAAGCTCGAGTCCTGGAGGCAGGGAGCCTGGAAGCTCGGGTCCTGGAGGCAGGGAGCCTGGAAGCTCGGGTCCGGGAGGCAGGGAGCCTGGAAGCTCGGGTCCTGGAGGCAGGGAGCCTGGAAGCTCGGGTCCTGGAGGCAGGGAGCCTGGAAGCTCGGGTCCTGGAGGCAGGGAGCCTGGAAGCTCGGGTCCTGGAGGCAGGGAGCCTGGAAGCTCTGGTGCGAAAGGCAGGGAGCCTGGAAGCTCGGGTCCTGGAGGCAGGGAGCCTGGAAGCTCTGGTCCTGGAGGCAGGGAGCCTGGAAGCTCTGGTCCTGGAGGCAGGGAGCCTGGAAGCTCTGGTCCTGGAGGCAGGGAGCCTGGAAGCTCTGGGCCTGGAGGCAGGGAGCCTGGAAGCTCTGGGCCTGGAGGCAGGGAGCCTGGAAGTTCTGGGCCTGGAGGCAGGGAGCCTGGAAGCTCTGGAAACTTTACATGAAAACAAGGTAAGGGCAACGTGACACATGGTTCATAGACTTTCAGCTCTGAGAATGGTAGTAGACTGTAAAAGGTAGATTCGCTGCTGTCAGTAGGGACTTCTTCACAGGTCCTTGTAGTATCCGGGACTGTGATATCTACTGGACTACAGAACTGGGTAACCTTGTGTGAAAGGAGAGCAGACATGCTAGAACCAGAATTCTTATTCAGCAAGCTGAGTATGGTATCATTCTCCTTTTGCACTGCTGACACAGACAGTAAACCTGGATCCGAACAGAAAAGCAAGTCAGGATCTGGCAAAGAGGTGTTTGAAAGCCAATGAGTGAAATATTGTGAACGTAAATGTCCATTTCTCAAAAGAGGATTTATTGTTTCAGGACTAGGGTGAACATTTTCACAGTTGCTTTGCACCTTACAACACGCTGAAGTTCTTTCTGCTGCTAACAAGATTTGCAGATATTCATTTTCCTCCTGCAAGTCACTGGCTGACATCAGGTGAAGATCAGGGTCACAGATTGAATAAAAATCTAGCATAGAAGGATCAGCCAACCACAGGGAATGATATTTAGCACGTAAAAGTCTGTTTTGTTCCAGGAATTGATCTCTAGGGTTTAAGGGCTTTCTGGATCTGTTGCTAAACATCTTGGCAAGAACTGACAGGGTGGGTTAAATAAAAAAAAAATAGCTAACTGAACGCAAAGAAACCTCACAAGTGACCCTGGAAATGTAGGTTGGTCATTCTGTCAGGGTCTGTCCGGGACTATGTGGGGAACACAGTCAGGGACTTGGGCAAGGACTGGGAACAGGGTAGAAAACAAAGAGAGAGGAGTACAGCGCTGCCCAGGAGCACACAGGAAGTCAGAGGAAAAAAGGGATCCAAAGGGGAAGCCTGTAGGAGGTGAACAAGAAGGGTGAGACTCGGAAAGGAAGGGCACTCATGAGGCGGCTCAGCATTCAGAATCACTTAAACCCAGGACGGATGTGCAATACACTTAAACATGAAACAACGTTAACAATAAAGGGGATGTGGGGTAAAGCACTCAGGAGCTCCACACGGTAAGACTGAAGCTCAGTAAGTTCATCACCCACAATTGCTGTTACAGATACTGACTGAAAATACCCACATATAGGATATGTGTACAAAGGCAGGGTCTGTGGAGCTTATACCTATGGTGATGTTATAACAGTAACTCAAAGACAATACTCACAGTGAACAAGAAACACCACCTAGGTAGTCAGCCGTGCCCATGGATCCTGGCGATCAAACAGGAACACGCAAGGAAGTAACAACAAAGGGGTAGAACTAAACACAAGCACAATAGACAAGGAGCTAGCAAAGAGGAGTGCTTAACAGGAAAGGAAGGAAATCACAGGGCACACTAGGCAGAAAGCAGGTAACAAACATACAAGGTAACAGAAGCGTGACAGCAGAATAGAAAGATAGCAAACTAGAACTGGAACCAAGGAAATGAGATGAAAGGCAGGGACTGGAAAAGGATATACAGAAAGGGAGGCTACAAGGGTATACTAGAATAGTACAGGGTCAGGAAACAAGAAAACAAAGTAGCATAGGATGCAGTGCTGGGGCAAGAATTGAGCAGAGGCTCAGGAGTCAAAGTAGCACTACAGGTCAGGAACAAGGAAATGTAAAGGCTCAGGAATCAAAGAAGCACTGCAAGTCGTGCTGGTTCAGGAAACAGGAAAATGGCTATAGCTCAGGAAACACGGTGTCAAGAGCACACTGCAAGCAGTGCAAGTCAGGCACAAGAAATAGCTGAAGCCCAGGAAAAGGAACAGAGACTAACTATAGCTCAGGATACTAGGTAGCACTGCAGGCAGTGCTAAGGCCAGCACAAGGAAAATAGCTATAGCTCAGGAACACAGGAAACCAGGTAGCACTGCAGGCAGTGCTAATTCAGGCACAAGGAATAGCTATAGCTCAGGAAACAAAGAACAAGGATCATCTATAGCTAAGGAATAACTGGAAATAAGGATTGCAAAAGCTCAGGGAGCACAGGAAACAAGGATCGGTCTCACCGGTAAACAGCTTACAATGACCAACACTGGACTGAAGGGAGCTGGGGCTTAAAAGAGCTCACAGTAATCATGTGCAGCAGGTGTGAGCAGGCTAGCAGCAGCCAGCCACAGGTGAGCTGAATTCCTCCACCCATCCTTGGCCTGCAGGGTTGGAGACTAAGCAGTGAGCAGGGAATCCTGGGTAATGGAGTTTTCAGGCATGAGTAGGCTGGCTTCACAAAACCCGGCATGGATTGGGAATGGATGTTAGTTCCCAATAAGTGTCCAAATGGCTGGAAGTCAGGATTTGCATGCAGGGGAGGGTCTGGAAGTTTATTAGAGGACTGGAAAGTCCCCCAGTTCAGCCCCCTGGTGGTGGACACGGGAATGCAGGGAGCAAGTCGTGACAGTGTGTAATCGGTTATCAGTCTTACATGTGTGTCAGATCTTTTCTTAGTACAACTCGTCCTCAGTATTTTATCATGTGTAGTTCCTATTGCTTTTTCTTTGGCTTTCAAAACATCTTGTTTCGAATAGCCTCTCTGAGTAAATCTTTTCTCCATATCTTGAATACAAGACATGAAGTGTATGTCCTCGCTACAATTCCTTCTTGCTCGAATCATCTCCCCTCCGGGAATTGATTTAATCTGATGACTGGGGTGCGAACTTCCTGCGTGCAAGATGGAATTGCAGGAAGTTGGCTTACGGTATATTTTACTGTGTATCCGTTCATCTCTAACATATAATGTTAAATCTAGAAATGTCACTTCTGTCGTACTACAGTTAGTAGTGAACCGAATATTAACATCATTATTATTTAAGTAATCACAGAATTTTTGCAATTCTACCATTGAGCCTGTCCAGATCATAAAGCAGTCATCTATAAAGCGTCCCCAGTATAGTATATGTTCTATCCAATGGGATCCCCCTGCGCCCCAGATCATCACCTCCTCCAGCCACCCCATAAAGAGGTTCGCATAAGCAGGCAAAAATCTGGAGCCCATGGCTACTCCCTGCGTTTGTCTAAACCAGTCCTCTTTAAATAAAAATAAGTTATTCTCTAGAATTGTTTCTGTCATTGCTAACAGCGTTTGTGTATGCTCCCAGACACTGGCCGATCTTTTTGATAGGAAGTGATTTAATGCTTTAAGACCCAGTTCATTCTGAATACTTGTATATAGTGACACTACGTCTAGTGTCACCATCACCATTCCTGGTTCCCAGACAATGTCCCCCAATATATTCAATATGTGGCCTGTATCCTTTATGTATGAAGGTAGATTTATTACTATAGGTTGAAGAAAAATATCCACAAACTGTGACATTCTTTCAGTGGGACCCCCTATACCCGACACAATCGGTCTCCCTGGTGGAAATGGCTGGTCCTTGTGTATCTTTGGCAATGTGTACAGACACGGAAATCTTGGGCGATCCACTTTTTTAAATAAAGATATTCATCATCGTTCAATAGACATTTATCATGCCATCCCTTCAGTAACCCATTAATCATAGTTACCAATGTAAAAATGGGGTTGAGCGGTACCCTTTCATAACATCGGGTATCATTGAGTAGGGAATATACTTCACTTTCGGCTTTTTTATTGTTAAATTGTTGTTCATCATTAGACATTTCAATGCCTTGCGTTCATTACGGGTCAAGTTATCTTTCTTGATGCCCAAGGAAGGCCCACATTTAGCTACATAGTTGTCCAAATCCTTCGTCACCAAATTATGGAAAACCTCCACATTATTACCACTTGTTAAGTTGGGAGACCATCTAGACTTAGTTTTAAGCCCACTACTTAGTGTTAAATCTGCTCTAATATCCAAATGGTCCAAGACTTTAGCAATTGTAATCGGGTCTTCTTCTAACTCAGTAATCGATAACAGAGTCACTGTATCATGTATTTCTTGTATTGTAGATGTACTGAACGTCACACCTTCTGCAAGTATATCACAAGCTTTATTTTGCTGCGGATTAAGTGCAAAATATTTCTGCAGTTTTAAACATCTGATAAATTTAAAGAGATCTATTTTCAAATCACAAATATTGCCTTTGTAATCTGGACAAAAACCCAATCCCTTCTTGACTACAGAAATCATATCAACAGTAAGAATTTGATCAGAAATATTCACAATGTTCATGTCATTTTCTTCGCCTATCTCTAATTCTTTTTGTCCCAGGACCTCGTTTTCATTCCCATTCTGTTTTCTTCTACTGCCCCCTCTTTTGCCCCGCCTGCTTTTCTTGCATTTGTTCCTCTCCTTGTTTGTTCCCTGCTGCCCCTCTTTATGCAGTTTACTTCCAGCAAGAAGGAGGAATTCCCTAAAGGGTTAGATGACTTGCCTGATGTGCCCAATCCTGCTTCATTATCACTCTCACTAGTTGGTATTGTACTTAAAGAGATATTACTTGAGCTAGTTGATACAGGTTCCGAGGTTGACTTCCTTTTATCACCTTGTATCAGGTAATCGTACTTCTTTGAAAATGTAAAAATTCTGCCGCTATTATAATCTGCCTCATCTCGCATAAGTTTGCGCGCTTTTCTTTGCTTTACATCATTCTGATGGTTTGACAGTATTCCCTTCAAAATTTCGTAATTTTTTGTCTTAGCTAGTGGTAGGTTTAAAGCTAAGATTTCACTTTCTAACTGCGCTTTTTCAGCTTGGAGTTTTTGAACTTTTCTGTCTGCATTTTCTATTAGTATATCAATTAGTTTGAATGAACTAGAGGTCAATTCCTTCTCCCAAATGTTTAAAAGGTCTTCATCGAGATCGTCATACGTAGGTATGATTTGGGATCTTAATCCCCTGGGGATTCTATTCAATTTAATGTACTGTCTAAGTGTGGCCCCATCCCACCATTTTGACATCTCATTACATTTTAATTTCTCCAACTGTATAAATTTCTCACGTAGTCCTTCCTTCTGCTGGAGGTTACCACTTTTCACAGCTTGTAACACTGTGCTGCCTTTGCATAGGTTTTCAAATAGTTCTTCAGCATGTTTATCACGATCAAGATTGTCACTCATATTTCAATAAACTAATGTGCCTTTGCAGCTGCCTTTCTCCCTTTAAAGGTTCTACTGTCGTGGGTGCATGAGACTCAGGCGCTGTACATGGAATACACAATTTAGTAACCAATAGTCAAATTAGTGCGGTGCTCTTGAAAGGAGGAGAAAGCACCCGCTTCCCCCAAACTAATCAATCCAAAGATTGAAACAACAATTTACCCAAATTCAAGTCACACGACAAGACAATCAAATTACAGTTAGCAATTATTTTTAAGAAATAAAAAAATGCTGTAATTTTTGTTCCTCTTTGTGTTCTTTATTCTCTTTTAGCCTCTTTTAGCCAACGCGTTTCGTCGCAGCGGGACATTTCCCCTTTACGACTTCCTCAGGGCTAAAACATACCAAAAACACCAATGTTGTAATGTATGCAAACACGCATAACTCTTCTTATATATTAGTAATAGCACCCAGTGCAAAGACAATATAAAAATCATTATTGTGCCGTCCTCTAACCATCACCTCTCAATTAACAGTATTTTGGAGGTATTAAAAGATACTTCATGTGATTAATCATTCACAATACTCCAAGCTACTGAAAATATTTGAATTAACCACTTTTCCAAAATGATAAGGACAAAGTAGTTCACCCATGTTGAATAATATTTTCAACCTGTGACAACTATACATGCACCTAGTTATGCAACACAAGCAATGAAGAAAATACCTGATAAATTCCAAAATAAGTTTTCATAAATCCTAATAGATTGGAGAGAGCAGAAACAAGCGCATTCTATCAATGTCTGACTGAATGAACTTTCAAGCAACAATTGAAATAATTCATAATATCAGGAATAAATCCAAATCACGCTTACCTCCTAAAATCTTGTAGGATTTTGGAGGAAAACAATCCATTGATTCACAAGAGCAGTATTTAAAAGCGCACGGTCAGGTTATTCATACGTATTACCTACAAAGAATAATTATGGGTTTACCCAAGGGAAAATAATGACTCATAGCCCTAAATCAAAAAACAATTTCATGTAAAAAGAAAAGAGAAGAAAAACGCTTACCCAGTGGTACAATTACCCAGGGTATTCTTGCTAGATCCCTCGCTATGTACGCAAGTTACAATTAGTAAATATCTAATTGCCCCAAATCCTGACCGATATCTGCAAAGATTATAAGACAAGGATAGTTTCATTTAGCTATGGTTTGTAACTTAAAATAGCAAAGTCCAAAGAAAAAGGACACGTGCCACTCTGTTTATTACCTTCAGTACGAGGATATCTCCTCGTGTGTAAATGCCTCCGGCCCGAATACAGGTCTGGAGTCGAACGCTTGTTTCCCGCAAATATACTTCCTGACTAGACATGGAAACTGGACTGCGATGACTACTCGGCATCGGAATCCAGCGCCATCTTAGAAAGGCAAAACAGACACTGTCAGTGTCTTCTCAATCCCACAGAAACAATTAAGTGAAGGTAAAGCTAAGGAAAGCGGGCATTATCAGTGTTAGGATCTGACTAATAGCTAAAAGTATTCGTTCATCTTTGGCCAGAAATTATTAAAGAATCATGCCTGATCATTACGTCTAAGCAATCAGTCAAAACGATCTCGTCAAAACTGAGGGCAAACTAGACTTATGTGGCAAGCCCAAATACTAAGGGGTCGATTCCGATTCGGGCCGGAAAAAACACCGACCGACTCGGAGCCGGAATTTATTCCGACCGACACGTACCTGTGGCGCCCGACACGCCAAGTACGATGCAAGGCGTGCAAAATCCGACCGACACGTACTGAACCCAAGCCGAACGACCGAGCCGCACGGAA